>VYZX01006989.1:74874-94852 GCA_013401335.1 Brachypteracias leptosomus
GGCAGGGAGGCCAGCGCTGCGCGGGCCGCCAGCCCCAGCCCCTCGGTGCTGAGCGAGGGCCGGGAGGAGCAGGAGCGCCTGCAGCGAGAGGAGCGGGAGAAGCGGCTCCGGTTGCAGCTCTATGTGTTCATCGCCAGGTGCATCGCGCACCCCTTCAACGCCAAGCAGCCCACGGACATGGCCCGCCGGCAGCAGNAACCGGCTGGCGAGCGGCAGGCGCCTTTCCCACGGCCCGGGACGCGGGGAGAGCGCCGCTGCCGGGGCCGGCAGGGTCCGAGTGGCGCGGCGCTGCGGAGCCGGGGCCAAGGGCTTCCCCGGACAGCGGCTGCCCTCGTCGCTGGGAGCAGTCCAGCCTAGCCGAGCCCAGACCGGCCGAACTGAGTTGAGCCAAGCTGTGCCATTCCGTGCCACGCCGGGGCAGGTGCGCCGCGGCCCCGCCTGGACAGGCCACTTGCGGGCAGCTGCCCCAGTTGGGGCCGGGCGTAGGTCCCCGCCCAGCCTCGGCCCCAGCTCCGCCTCCGCCGGGAGCCGTTCGGAGTAATTCCCACGGCAACCCAGGCTCGACCCCCTTTCCCANCCCCGTTCCTGCCCTGTCCTCCGCCGCGGCTCCCGTCGCCTGAGCCCAGTCCCCTCCAGGCCACCCGGTGCCCGCCCGCCGGCGAGTGCCGCGCTCGGCCCGCAACAGGTGGGGCCGGGCCGGGGGAAGCGGCTGGGGCACGGCAGGAGGGCGGGGGGNGGAAGGTGCACGGCGTTCCCTGCCTCGCCCCCCGAGCGCGATGCTGGACCCTTCCTCCAGCGAGGAGGAGTCCGATGAGCTGCTGGAAGAGGAGCGGCGGGACGTGCTGGTGGCGGCGGGCNGGGCTCCGCCGGCGGCACCGGGAGCACAGGCGGCGTGAGGGAGGAGGGGATGTTGGAGAGCCGCGGCTGCTCCAGAACAGCCCGCTCGCCCAGGAGCCCCCCAGTCAGCGGGGGTAAAAGTCTTTTTAAGTTTTTAAAGCGGCGCTTAAAGTCGCCGAGTGAAGGGCACCGGAGCGCAGAGTGAGGGAGGCAGGGCCCGTTTGTGGTGGGAGAGATGTTCCTGCTGCTCGGTGCTGCGTGATGAATGGAGTGAAAGCTCCCAGAGGTGCCCCCTGCGAGTCGTGTTCTGACCCTTCGTACCCAACTCGAGCAAGTGATACAGCCATAATACAGAGATGAACGAGAAAACTACCCTGTTTCATTAAGTGCGGCCTCTCTGTAGAGAGGAACAATTAACATGTGTGTTTGTGATGAGAGTGGCCTTCCAGTGAAGGTTGACCAAAATTATTCTCTGCATCTTGTATACTGGAGACATGCTCTTCAGAATGGGCAGGTATGTGGTAGGTATTTGTGCTGGAACGGTGCTTGTTCTCTGTTACTTTTGAGCTACCGAATAGGTAGAATACTTAAAGTTCTGTTTATTTCCGGATAACCACTCAAAAGCTCAGTTCTTGAAATGTTCTGTCTAAAAATTTTGTATATTTTGTTGGGTTTTTTTTTCTTTCATTTCTGTAAAACAAAACCAAATCAAAACAGAAAGAAAAAAACCCAAACAAAAACTCCTCTTCCATGTCACTTTCCCGAGGAATAGTGATAGGACACAAAAAGAATTCATTTCCACTTGGCTGTTTATGATCTTGGTACTTACATATGTCTAAGTGTTTTTAAAATCCAATACTGAATGTTTTGGTGTCTGAATTATGCCTGCTGTAGGTAATTTGTGATTAGTGAATTCTCTGACAAGTTAATGTGGTGGTAGTAATAAGATTATTTTTGGAAGAACATTTTGTTTTTATTAACTGGTACGTACTTAAACTGTGAAGCCTCTGTAAAGATATCTTGTAAGCAGGAAGCCAAAGAACATCTGCCAAAATGAGAATTTTCACTATCGCACTGAGGACTCCCCACTTCAAAACAGTCATGATAGAAATGATATTTTGAAGGGACATCTGGAGGTCATCTAAATGTGACTTCCCACTGGACAAAGCCAAAGCTGACCTGATGTAGTGTTGATATCAATGTAGGTTCAAGCGGGAGGCTCAGAGGCCTCCAGAGATGAGATCTCACAACCCATCTATGTGAGCTGCTCAGGTGCTGCATTGCCCTCCTCTTGATGAAATTTTCCTGATGAGTTTCCAGGTTACAACTTGTGGCCATCAACTGCAAAAGATACTGAAAACTTAGAAGTTCTCACTGATCTCAGCTACTAAGTATAGGAATGGTGTTCTAAAAATAACTACAGTATTAATTATTTTTATTAATAAGATGCATGAAAAGAGATTACTGATGTGTAGCGAATACAGAAATACAACAGTTGTGGATTTCACATAAGAGCAATAAACAGACTGATTGACAGAATTGACCTGCTACCTGAAATTAAATGTTACTCTTGTTAATTACTGTTAGGTGAACTCTGACTTTTGGTTTAACTACTACATGTAGAAAGATATTTTTGTCATGTTAAGGAATTTAACTGCAGAACAAGGATGATTTGTCTTTTGCTGGTCAGGAACTAATGTTTTTAAATAGGACATAACATACAAAAAAATTCTTTCTAGGAGTTCCACTTTTCTCTAGAAGTATGAAATGCATATAAGCATCCTACCTCTTATTTGACAATTTGATGTATTACCCAATGAATTACTGAATATAGGGTAGCAGAACTGGTCCTGAGTTTTGAGAGTTCAGAAAACTTGCTTTGATAGCTCAGGATCACTGAGAGCCAAACAAAGGAGTCCTCTTGTGCTCTAATTTTTACAGTCAGTGCTGCACGGTGGCCCCGTGTCAGCCTGAGGAGTGAGAGTGCAACCACCTGCCTTACACTGTGTCCTGTAGTAAGACACTTTGGGCTATGTGATGGCTGAACTCATATTCCGTAGGGTAAAAGTCTTTTATTTCTTGAATTAATTTTCTTATTGCCAAGATATGATACAGATGTGGACCATCCGTGGTGTTTTTGCTCTTTTGCTCCACATCTGACTTCTGTTATGTGGCTGGCTATCCATTGTGAGCTGGACTGAGGTTCCTTACCTGTGCTATTTATCTAGAGCCATTCACTACCACATGCCCTGTCCATCATCAGTGGATAAGTGATCCAAGGTATGGTTTCGAACAAGAACCAGTGATGGCCTGCGGTTTCAGCTCCCAAACCATTCTGCCCATCTCTGGTTATACACCCTTCATAATGCTTTTGCACCAGCAGTCTTGCCGATAACCTAAGAATAGTATCCACCCTGCCTGAGAGCAGAAGTAATTTGTTCTTTCTGCCAGTTCATTTGGCATATTGCTGAGCAAATATTGCAGAATGCAGTTTGCTTCTTTTTTAATGTGGAACATACCCAGTAAGGGAATGAGATGGAATTCACATTTCAAGTATCTCCAATTGCATTGGAATATCAGGAAGGAAATGGTTTATAATATGGCTGGCTTCTTATGTCTTGCTTCAGTATCAGATTAAAATGTGCTACACGGTATCTTGAAACCATCATACTTAATGGACTGAGTTATACTAATTAATGTAAAGAATTTTAAATGCAGGCAGTGTTTCACTCCTCTGTTGTCCTTTCTAATCCTTCTTTCTTCTCACTAAGTAAAATTATCTCAGCTCAATTGTGATAGATAAGATTAATTGGAAAAAAAAACCAACTCAAACTTCAAGAGAAAGAACTGTCATAATTCACCAGAGTCCATCCACTCCACTAACTTGTTTTTAATGCCAAATTCAATGTGATTTAGCCCAGACTTTGCTGAAACACATACTTCTGAGTGCATTTATTTTCGAATCTGTAGCATACGTGGTAGAAATACTCTTTTTTTAACTGTTCAGTTAGTTGGTGGCCTGCTATTGCATCCTGTCTTAGATTATTTATTGGTGTATTTGTGTTGGAAAAGGAAGAGTAAGCTAATATTAGAGATGTGGAACTGAAGCATAGCATGATTTTTCAGGGTGGGGTAGCAGATCCTGACAAAGGCGGAGAACGAATATGTACTAAGTAATATATTTTCAGTACCTGTTTATGTACATTTGGTCATGTATTTTCCAGGCTTTTGGAGAAATATTAATGCATCAACGCATTACATGTCGTGCTTTTATCAAGCAAGGTTTTCTGTTTAGAGAGACTTTGTCACTTTTTTGTAGTTTTCACTTTTTTTAAATGAGTCCTCTGGAATGTATTTCAACATTCTACCTCTCAACTCCTCTTCCATTCTAGTCCAACTAAAGAGAAGAATAGTTAACTTATCCCGTTCCTCTTCCTTCTTTTCTTCCACTCCAGCCAAACTGAATCTCAAACCAGCAGATTGAATTTGTCCACAGAATATGATTTAGGTGGTGAAGAGAAATGCAGTCCCTGTGTGTCAGGCTTCTGTCAAGGGAATGTTGGTGTATGTGAATGTACACAGAGTTGATGATTAGATGATGACCCTGTTAACTGTGGTTTATACTAATCAGTTGTACACTTGTATGCATATACTCAGTTTTACTCAGGGTGTGTGTGCCAAAGGCGAGTTCTGTATCTGGGAGAGGAATCAGGGTCAAAGTTTCTGGGGAGGGAAGGGACAGTGAAATGCTACAATTAACAAAACAGGCATTCTTGCAGTGTTTTGCTTCCTCAATATTTTAGAATTTAGTAATCAAGCGGTCACACAGAAACCCAAGACTGGGGGAGAAGTGACACTTGTATGCTAAACAAGATTTCATAGTTCATGAAAGGCTTAGTACATCAAAGCTGATAATTCAAGTCTTGCTTTCATTGGTGATAAGTAGCAGAAGTAATTGAACTGACTGTTCAGAAATCATAACTAAATGAGTTTACTTCCTGAATACATGATGACCTGTTTTCCTTCCATTTCTTCTCTTCTGTCCACCTACTCAATCATGAGTAGATCAAAAACATTGACTTCTGTTTAATTCTCAAAAATAGGAGTGGTAGTAATCAGTAATTTATTTTCATCTAAACTTCATGAGTTTATTCTTTCTGGTTTCTTGGACTTTACCTCTAAAGGAGAGGTTTGTGATGATAGTTATTTAGTGGATATGTATCAGGAAAATGTTGGTTTCAGGGATAGACTTAATTCTCAGGATTACAGTTTTCTTCTCAACATCTTTATTTCTTCCACCCCAAGCCCCACTTTTCTTTAATTTTGAGCTGGTGGTGTATATCTACTTATTTATTAGCTGAGCATGATTTGGGAAAGAAAAACTGTATCTTGGCTTCTGAGCTTTCTTCATAAGATGCTGTTTTCCCACTGTGAAGGTAGCAAGGAAGTACATCCAAAGCCATTGTTGCCAGAAACTCTAGACACATTTCGGAGGAAGAACTTAGCTATAAAAGTTGGCCATCTGGTCAAAATTCTGCTAAAGAGCTTTCTAGGAAGACGTCTTCCATTGCTATTTGTTTCCTTTACAAGTTTCAATTTTTTTTTTATAAAGTGTTTCAGAAAGCCATTTTTACTCAGGTTTATTTACCTCTTTGTTTTTCCCCATCACAAACACCTTGATAATACCTTGGCATGATGCTCTAAACTGTGTGTACTTGGTCAACTAAGTATAGAATATTTTGGTAAATCCTGTCAAAGCCCATTAAGAGGGTGGCCTGCACAGCTCTGTAACTGTTGAGACAGTATTATTTACAAATAAACCTTTTTACCCAAGGCAGAATTTGCTCTTTGGGGAAGAAGTTGTTCTTGCCTGCAGTAGGAAAGTTACTTATGGTGGGAAATTGAGTCAACCGTGGCAGAAGAAATACGGGAGGTTGATGAGAGAATCAGAGCTTTCTAGTTACCAATGCCACTTCAGAAATGACAATCCATCAGAGCTCTGTTTTAATCTTAAATTCTTCTGCTGCCCTGCCAGCTCAGCATTGATTGGTGTGGCTTGACCAAAAACTAGGTAATGTGCTGGGAAAAAGAGATTTTGGTGAACAGCTGTGTAATGATTGTAGAGACAGTCTGCAAGCCTAGTTTACTATGCTGAAAAATTCATCAGTCTCTTCCTTTGCTTGCTTGGTTTTCCCTGCCTGTTTTACCCACACTTGGCTTTGAAATGTGATTATTCTCAAATCATTATTTGATGGGACAACTTTAATTTTGTTTCTATATTAGTGACCTTGGATTGTTTCTTAATGTCACCCACACGGTTTGACAAGTGTATTAACTCTGTGGGCAGATACCCCATTTATAGTGCTTGAGGAAGACTATTCATTAGTTCTTTTTCTCCAGGGGAGCTGACAGGAAGGGAGTTTGAAGGATCAGTTGACTGTTGCCATCTCTGCAGGAATGGTATGGGGGAATTGGCTATCTGGGCTGACTTGCATTTCTCACCCTTTGCAGGCAGTTGTTATTCTCACATTATATTTAGTGTATCTGAACTGTTGGTAATTGGTGACAGGGAAGCAGAAATACCAAATCAACTCATCTTGTCCATATAACTTTCTCATCTGAGAAATGTACTTATTGTTGCTATGGAAGAACAAAGCTGGTGAAAAAAGTACTTTTTCCCTCTGAACCACACTCCTTTCCCTGTATCTGGAGAGGGGCAGTTTATCAAAATATTCATTACCATGCACTGTCTTTAACTGTAGAATATTGCCAGAGCACTAAATGCTTGCTGGTCGTTAGTTGACTATTCATTGAATGATGCATTTTTATAAAAGCAAATTTACCATTTTCCCCCTCTTCCTTCCCCATGCATACCTGTCATCAGTTCATGTTTGGGAACACTACTAACCAATCACCTCTCCATTTGTATACTGCTTATTAGACTTGGTTTTTCTACTTTTTGGCTTTGTACCATTTCTTTCTAATACTGGTGACTATGAGTCTGAAGTTGCTTTTGGTATATATTGTTTTGCTTTTTAAATATACCTCTGTATTTGTGTTCTACTTTCCTATTATGCTGGTTTTTTGTGTGTAGATGCCTCCTACTTTGCTAGCTTAACATCCCTGTCTCCTGCTGCTTCCCTTTTATTCGTATGCTTGCTAGAACTGGAAAGCTAATAGTGCAGGGACAGAACTTGCTTCCCATTTATCAACCCAAGATGTGTCCATAGGGAAAGATAGGATGACGTGTCTTCTTCTAGGAAAGTGTTTGGCTCTGCTTTGTTGTTTGAGCAATGTGTGTTGGGGTGCTAGTCTTTGTGCTTGACTCTGGTTTTATGTTTAATTGTACTGAGCCCGAGTTAGTATATTACTCTGTCTGAACTGGGTACCAGCCTCTGATGTTTTTAAACTTTTTAATCCTCAAGTCTCTTTTCATATAGTTTTTTTGGCACAGTGGCTGCAAAGATGCCTTCTGTATTTTCTTTCCAACTTACTCCTCTTGCTGCCTGCTGATGGTTGTGGTATGTACAGGTCTGGTACTCAAACTTCTTGGTTTCTAGCTGTTGCTATTCAGGGGGAGAAGAACAGCATCTGCTGAACTCCTCTTCCCTTTGCCTAGTGCCTGTCTCCAATGCCCACTTCTGCCTAGAAGTGCTGGCACCGAATTGAAAGCAGCCCAGTTCTTGTGTGTTGCAGCTGATTCCCCCAGGTTTCAGAATAGCAGCTGTGAAAAGGCAGTTTTCAGTTTGTTGCTGTGTGGGGGAAACTCTGAGCAGCCGGAGAGGCAGAGTGTTTGCATGTGCGTACCAGGCTGCATAAGCATCGATTTGCGCTTTGAAGGTTATTTGCACAGCCATAAGTGTTGAAGGCTTTTCATTTTTTGTTTAAAATTCTCTAGAAGTTGATGGTACTTGCCCAAAAGAATTATTTCTGGTTCTTATTTATTTTGCAGTGAGAAGATAAAGCATATGCTTCTTTTCAAGTGTGTGATTACTTGTATGCATAAGTTTAAGAACGTTCATGAGTGGTTTTTTCTGTCAGGAAGGGGAAAAGCATTAATTAACAGCATTGTGAAGAATGAACAGAGCTACACTGAGTACTCCTTCAGCTACATAACTTGGAGAAGAAAATTAAAAGAAAAGGTGGTTGTAGAAGAATTTTTCTCCAGCTCTGTTTCCATTTTTCTCTCATGCGTTAATTATTCATTTGTGTTCAGTTGTCTTGGCTATGGGGTTTTGGAAATAGAGGCCAGCAGCTTCTATTTAATGAAAGCACTGGAGGGATTCTCTGAATGATATGATGGGCACACAAGAAAAATCGTTAGGATAGTACTTTGAGCAGGCTTGTTTGGGCCACAGACACGGATGTGGAAGGAAGGACAGAGCTCAGATAGTATATAAATGAGATCTCCAAAGAGATGATGTACATCTACAAAGATTAGGGGAGAAATGGAAATTAGTGATGGGGAGTTTCATGATCAAAGTTGGAGGTATTGAGAAAGTACGTGGAACTGAATTAATTTTGGAGTAGAAAAACTCTTCAGCAAGGACAACGACAAAGTTAAGAGAAGTGAATTTGTAGGTGAGAAATCCACTGGTCATGAGATTTATGCTTTTCAGTATGAAACAGAAATGGAGGAGGAATACCCTGGGGATAAGAGTTTGCAAGAAAAATATTGGTCTAGTAAAAAGAGGTAAGGATTAAGCTGGAAAAAAGTGAATAGTCTCAGTATCCATGTCAGTATAATACAGAATAGCAAGGGCAAAGAGTTGGTGAGAAACTTTGTGCTCAGAAGTTGGAGTTCATGTAGATCAGAGTGGTGGGATATAGTACATTGTGGAAAGCAGTATTTTCGTGGTCTCAGATTTTTCCTTCTGCAGAAGGTTGCAGTTGTTCTATGTGTTTAGGTTTTTCTTATGGTGAGTTCATGAGTTTTATTAAAAAAAAAATTAAAAAAAATCCTTCTTCAGGCAGTCTATGCCAACTAATTATCTTGCTGGCTTTTGCTGGGGTACATCCCCAGTTTGTGCCTATTGCTTATATGTTCCTTCATTTATTTCTAAATTATATATTCTGAGGCCTTGTAGCAAGGCACTGGCAGCTGTTTCTCATTCAAAAGTGTTCTACGAATGTTTCGCCATTCCAACTGTTTAATACATCAAATATGCATTAGTGTTAAAATATTAATATTGACCTTTTTTAAATTATTTTTTATTTTGATCTCCATATGGATGGAGCATAAGCAAAGAAAAGAAATAAAAATAAAGAAGAAGTGTTTGGTGTAGATCTGATATTAAATCATTTTAGCAATTAGTTCCCCTCCGACTCTCTCTTCCTTCCTACAGTGTCATTAAAAGGCAGAGGATTTTTCAGTCTCTTACCAGTGGGGATTGAAGAGCAACAAATAGCAGTATTATTTGGAGATGGAAGTTAACAAACTCCATTCAAATTTATTATTATTATTTTTTTTTTTAGTAATCTTGAGTTTACAGAGTTGGAGTATTTGCCTGAATGGACACTTAGATTCAGCTTGTGATGACTTAACCCCAAATGCATACATATATGCTACAAACACTGGAGGTTCTGACCATTCTAGTACGTGGTTATGAAGTAATTAGAAGTTTTTTATCTTAAATATTCTATGGTACAAATTCCACCAATCTTGTTTATGTGGGTTTGGGTTCTTTTCAGCATGCTTTGGCTTCCAAATTCAATTACTTCAAAATTCCCAAGTGATATTTTTAAAGCCAACTTTTAAAGTTGTCTTTCTCTGCCATCAAGGTTTTAGGTACCCTTACGTAATGCTTCCAGGCCTTTTTCTGTGATAATAAATGTTAGAAAATGACTAGCTACGTGTTGTGTATATAAGCCTTCTGTTTTACCACTTAGAATATAAAAAATAAACATCCTGCAAAGGTAATCTGAGAATTATGAGATCTGGCAGCTTGTGGAGACGTATATTTTGCTCATGTGTTGCTGAAAAGGAAATAAATTAAGAAATGTCATTCTTAACTGTGTGATCTAAAGGTGATTTGCTCTATCTGCAGATAAGTCACCTGCTAGTATCAGAGCATGTGAGTATTTTTGTCCATGGCTCTCACTCAGACACCCTGTCTGGAGGATAGTCAGTAACTTACAGGGCTGCTGTTACAGTGAGATGAGGATTTATTTGTCCACTCTTTGCCCTCACCTCCCACAGACAGAAGTGGTGAATTTTTAAGACCTCTTGGCTTTCTAAATAGCAAGGAAGAACAGCAGTACACTGTGAACAGGGCTGGATGTTATCAGTGGTCTTTGCTCAGCTCTTCCTCAAAGTTACATTGAAGCAACTGGATTACAACAGTCTTTCTGCTGCTTTAATACAACTTGCTGTCTGTAGATGAAAAGCATCATGTAAGAATGAGAATTATTATTTTAAATGACAACAAGATTATTCAGGTTTTCACTAAACTGCTAGCTGTTTTATGTTTTCTGGACATTTAAATTCTAATAGATTATTAACACATAAATTTGCTAACTGCAGTTATTAGTGAGAATTCAGTCTGGAATGGGCTTCAAGTAGTCACAGAGATGTGATAGAATTGGTAAACTGGTTAAAGCCTCCATACATGACCCTCTTGCTGTATTACAAGCTGTGCCTGTTACAAGTGCACTTAATTATGCAGAGCAGCACACAAGGGAAGGAGACTGTAGAAGCTGGCAGAGTTCTTCCCACATTATCAAAATCTGTTTCTAAACCTGAGTACTGTATTTTGTTAATGCATGCCTCATGGTATTGGGCTGATGTACAGAGGTCATGGCTACCGTCCAGTAGCTGGAGAAAGTATGGCCTGCTGAGATAACTCAGACACTTTTGAGAAGTGAGACCATCCCCAAATGTGACGCACTTGATCAGTGACAACATCATCATCTGCACCAACATTTTAGCTTGGATCAGGAGTGCTTTAAAATCATCCTCCATGTCTCACTTGCAGAGTTCTGATTTGGACTGCATAAATGTGACTGTGTGGGGGCAAAGGTAAATCAGAACATTCTGGGAGCACATGAAGTCCATGTAACCAGACTGAGGTAAAGCCTCCTGAAATGCATTTAGGGTGGATGTTAGGTCCTCAGTGTGACCTGTTTCACTGTACAAATGCACTGGTCTCGTGTTACACTGCTTGCTAATGTAGATGTGACTTTAGAGTCAGATTTAAAATACAGCAACTAATACAGAATCAAGAGAGAGAGATGGAACCCAAATGAGATAAATAGCACAACAGGGCAGTCTCCTTTCTGAGACAGTAAAGCAGGACAGAATATGCAATGCAATACAAAAACAGCTGAAGGAACAAAGTAATAGAGTCTTGCTATGTCTGAAGTTAATTAGGGGCAACAAACTGCCCCTAATTACTAAAAGTGTGGGATCCTTACCAAAGCTGCTTGGTATACTAATTAAAAGAACTGATTCTAAGAAATAGAATGCATAATTAATAACAGAAGATAGTCTTGAAAATTATTTCAGACAGCAAATAAGGTGCCCTTGGAAAATATTGTGACACCCTGAACCATCCACTGAATCTAATCCTGCAGATAGACCTGAACTGATTTGCAAGAGGTTGCTGTGCTTATACTTTCTAGTGCCAAGATAGAGATTAATGGAGGCAGAATGGCAGGTAAAATAGGACTAGTATTTTCATTTTAATATCAAATTAATTTTTTTAAATTTATGACTTCAATAGAACTTGCTTATGAAATATGCTGACATACTGTATTTCATTTTAATAGTTGACTTCACAATAGTCTAGTGCTCAAACAGTTGAGTGAAGCTTGGAGAGAGTCTTTGGGGTACCGTCCTCTCTGTGTTGATTAGTAGCATGTGTTTATGTGGCAAGTGCTGACTGTCAAGTGTATGGTCCACCAAATGGACTGTGATTTCTCTTTTCTATGTTCCTGAAAAAATAACAATTTGCAAATCACATCTGACAAAACAGAAATGGAAAGTTTTTATCTTCCTTGAAGAGGGAAAAAAAAATCTATCCCCTTTAAAGATATTTTTTATTATTATTATTATCCTGAGCAATTTTTTTGAGTGGCTGATTGGGGTTAAGTTTTATCCAGGCACTTGTTTGGGTGTTCCTGCCTAATTGGGCACTCCTTAATTTGTAAAAATGAAATGTTTTAAATAGCTCTGGCCCTTAATTACTTTGACATGTTTATAGAAACTTAGATTAGGAATAAAAAAAGCTGGAGGCGTTGAACCCTAAGTGTAATTTCCTATGCTGCTTCTAAGCATCTGCTGAAGGCCAAGGTGGGAGGCTGGAGGTGCCCCAAAGCGCTGGGGTGCACATGGAGACAGCCAGGAGGGACATGGGTGCCTTTAATTAGGCTGTGAGACCAACCCACTGCTGTGTGATGTCTCTCCAAACAGGCATTACATTTAATTCTCACTGATTGACCTGTCATCATTGTTGTGAGCCCTCCTTTATGTGGGATTTGTGTTCACAGGGGGAGCAGGCGCAGAACTGAACTATCCATATCCTCCATAGTGTCTTTTACTTGTTCTGGGATTCAGTAAATTGTATCTCTGTGGTCCCATAATGTAACTCTGAATGTATTCCTGTCCTGGAAAAGGGGAAACTGGCTCGTGTGTCCTTGAAGTGAGACCAGGACCATGCTGTGAGACCGGGGCAGGGGGGTCCTGCTGCTGCTGACACATTCCCACTTCCCTGCATGCTGTGGTTCTGCCAAATTCCCTATGGGTTGTAAAAAATACACATTTATGTGTTTATATATAAAAGGAGGCAGAGAGTGTGCATATGCATGAGAGAGGCAGGGAAAAAAGCTATAAATACTGATATGAGGGGAGTAGGAGTGCTCCATAGCATGTTATGACCTAATCTGTTTGAAAGAGGTTACATATTGAGCATAAAATACTTGATACTAGTACTTTTTCAGACATCTCTTTTCCTCTTTGTTATTGTAAAAATTGTGAATTGCGTTTACTTTCTTTAAAAACAAACACCACCCCACTCCTCCCCCCCCCCCCACCAAACCAACCAAACCAAAGGCCCCAAACTCTGCAGATCTGTGTTTCTGCCCTGGTTCAGTTTGGTAGCTGCTTCATGTAAAATAAGGAAGCACAGATGTTCCTATGGTTTCTATTAACAGTAGAGGTTTTATTTTTGTATTAATATTGAGCTCTCAGGATTGATCTGATGCCTTGGGGCCAGCTCAGAGTGCACCCTGCTGAAATCAGTACACTGAATTTCTACTTTTCTATTTCTGCTCTTTAAGTCTTACAGGCATAAGACTTAAATATCTGATTTGTTTTTCTATTTGAGGATACCTTGGCTGCAGAAACTTGCTCTAGTTTGCAACATAGCATATGTGTTCTCAGCGTGAAGGATAATTTATTTTCCTAATTTGATTCAATTTGTATTTTTTTTGCCTACAGTGGAAAAATAATTAGTTCCAACCGGAAAACAACTATCCTGATGGTGTGGTTAAAAAAAAAAAAAGCAAAACAAACATAAAAAATACCCCCTTGCACTCCACAACTGGACAAATAGCTCTTACCTTTTTCTCATTCTGACTTTAGTGCAGCTACAGAGCAACTGGGCACAGCTGTCACAAGCCATCTTGGGGGGGGGAAGAAGTTAGCCTATTTTATTTTTAATAGTGATGTGGTTAGAGTGGAACAGCTTCCTCCTATCAGTGATCACAATCACACTGCCTCAGTGCTAATAAGGTAAATGGGGTAATGCATACTGATTATAATAGCTGGAGTGATATGCAGGCTGAGAGGCTGAGTAAAGAGGTGTGAGATGTTGAAGCTGTGAGCAATACAGATGGTCAGCGATGCAAAACCATTTCAATCTATAATGCTGGAGAGCCTGGAAAATGGACAGAATTGCATAATAACATCAGAAGAAGATAGGTAGCCTTTAACCTTTCCTTTCAGAAATGATGAAGGATTCAGAGTGAGAAATTAGATTGTTTTGTCAATGGATTGAATGCATCTTTGGACAGTATGTGCATATGTGTTTAAGGCAGGTGTCAGGTAGTATTTATTCACTACAGTCATTTATATGAATAAGAAAAGAAAATAAAATTTAGAGTACTATCAAAATTGTGAAACGGTATCAAAATGCTTGTAAATTGCTTACTAATTTTAAGCCAAATAATTTTAAGCCCAATAAAAATTATTGAAATAATTTGATTTTTTTTTTTTTTTCTATAGCGAGTAAATAAATTTGTGCAAACAAGTGCAGAAAGGTGAGAAAGATCAGAATGGACTAAACCAATGCAGTTTTAAAGAGAGGATGGCATTTAATGCAGGAGAATTTTATTATTATTTTTTAAGAGAGGTCAAACTTGTGGATGCTTTGAGATAGGCTGAGTTAGGGACATCATTTCTGATGCAGTAGCTTCTAAGCAGCTTTATGTGTGTGTTTGTAAATTGTGTGCATACAATTTGGTAAACCGAAATAAGGGCTTTTTCTGACAGGAGGCACAAAGAGGATATCTATAGGCTTCCCCTAAGTGGTTTTTGTGTTAAAACAGGTTTTTTATCCACCTGTTAGTTCAGAAGATTCTTTCTGAGTCACAAAATGGTTACCAGGGAATAGCACCACTACTGCCAACCAATTCTGCTACTGTACTTAAGCCTTTAGTGATACCTGTTTAATTAAATGCTTTGCTTTTGACAGAATGTGTAGTAAGCTAAGCTAACAAAGCTACCATGCCTTAGGTACACCTGGTAAGCCCTCTGGCATATATAATGGCTGAATGAAATTCTTGTTTGCTGTGGGAGGGAAAGATTATCTTGCAAAATTATTGCAAAACTGATGAATGTCTTCAACACACACACAAGTTACTATATATCGTGGTTTTACTCCAAATGGGAAGGGACCTCCTGTGTTGAGGCAATCTCAAGTCCAAAAAAAAGACTTGTTATCTCTTTTATACACAGGTAAAACTTCAGTTAGTAGGTATCCCCACTGTTTTTCATTACTCTAATAGTTGTGAGACGTCTGTTTCCCGACTGAATGCATTTGCAGTTTGTTTTGTACCCACTTGCTGTTCTGTCAGCTCTGCCCTTCAGTTAAAATAACAGCTTTTCCTTCCTGAAGGATTTAATAGAGGATGGTGTCTCATTCTGCTAGATGAAACAACCAAGCTCTGAACCATCCCTCAGGCAGTAGTCTCTCTCCTTCTCTGATTATCCTAACGGCCTTTCTCTGTAAGTTTTACAGCTGGAATTAATACACCCTCCTTTTCACGTTGCCTTTCACGTTATCACGGTGCCCGGAGTGCGCTGCCTCGGCACAACTAAGCCTTCAGCTCAGAGCAGCCAAGGAGAAATGAGACTCTTGCAGAAATTCTTGTGAGTCCCAGCCCAAAGTGTGAGATGCTAATTTCACCCTGTTTCTGTGGCTCCCACACAAGCTGTGTTTTGCAGTACAGTTTCTTATCCATTCTGTGTATTAGTGCATCCCAGCCTTGAATTTCAATATCAGTCTTCAAAATCAGAAGATTACAATGTCATGTTCCTGTTCTTTCTGTCATAACAAATATGGAAATACTGCATTTATTTTTAATTTGTAGATACAGCCACTCAGAACTTTGCAGCTACCTTTCAGAAGGCCTGCTATTACTCCTTTAACATTTACCCTCAGATTTTTATGAATTTTTTTCCCTCTTTGTGGCAGTATCTCAGCTGCTTAACTACTGTCTAGGTAAGATCTACAGCATTCTTTTAGCCAGAAAGCAAGAATAAAAAGCTAACAGATACTTGATTTTATCATCCTTTAAGTAATTTTGGGAAATCTGTGACTTTGTATGACTAATACTTACCATTCTGGGTCAGATGTTACCCTGTCATCCTGATTCTAACCTTATTTCTGTATTCTTCTCTTGAGGAGTCTGTACTCCTCTGAGTATAGAGACCTGCTGCTCTCCTTTGAGAAGGAGGTTTCTTTGGACAATGCTGGACAACTTCAGACTCATCTGAAGAACTTCCACACCACCTCATTCACGTCTCTCAACTTCTTCAGTTTAGATGGCTGAATTGACTAACTCCTCTTAATTCCTTGATATAGAGAATAAATTATCACTTCTCAGTTTCCAGGCTAAAAAGATCTTTCTGACAAAATGCAAACTGCTGAGACGGGATTCATGTTCAATAACCATGCATATCAGCAAGCTCTCAAAATAATTAAGTACTGCAGTGATAAAGAACAAAGACTGTTCAGTGGCACAGTTCATATGCGTTCAGTTACAGCATTGTGGTGTGCCTTCCTCTTAATTCATTTTTAGCCCAACTGCTATTATAAGTCCTGAGTTCTGTCATCCAATAAGCTTCTAAAAAGGCTGTCTCTGGCGCTCTGCCCTGGCCACATTTGGCACGCGCAGAGCAGAGTTTAACAAACATCTGTTGGGTCAAGCTTTTCGTTGACCACAGGAGGTTAAATGGTCAGGACGTGCTGATTTCTCTACAGAATGTGTCTAGACTTGTGAATTTTTACTATGCTTTTGTGTATGACTAATGCTTCTGGCAAACAACATGTGTAATGGTGCATTTATGCCCCAGCATTTGGAGTTAATTCTCCACTCTAAAATATTATCCAGCATTCCAATGTTTTTGTTTTCAGACTCACTGACATGTTATATACATTGGTTTTCTGTGTGACAAAAGACATAGTTTCGTGCTTCCTTCCTAACTTCCTTTGACACCACAACTTTATGGTTGAATAGAGCACAATGAGTGACTTCTGGGTCTGCATCATCTTTTATCCTGCCTGTAGTGCTGTAATTCAGGCATCTTCCAGCTTTGGAAAGTTGCAAGGAGCCTTGACCTGTCTGCCTTACTCCTACTCGGCACTTCTAAGGAGAAACAATTTTTGTAAAAGCTGGTACAAAGAACATACTGTGAATTATTCTGAAGGTCAATCATTATTTCTGTTCTTCTTGGGAACAGTGCTCACGCTTGTGCTAGGGACTGAATGAATCACTTGGAAGCTCTGATTCTTGTTCCTGTGAGGTTTACTTGCAAAAACTTAAGCAAAGCTCATTCACCACAACTTTCTTCCTCTACTATGCTACTCAACTATACTGGATTGTCCAGAACAGCATGTGCATCTCTTCTTCTGGTTCAGGATTGTGTTGTCTGGGCCCTTGCACCAGAGGAAAGAAAAGCTTTAGAAAGGGGAAAAGAGGCATCTTGTCAAATTAACTAAGAAGTCTCAGTAAAAGAGTGCAGAACTGGGAGCTGAAGGAAGCTCAATCTCTTCCTCTGAAAGCTCTGATTTTATGCTTCAGTCCTTCATTGTTATGCCTCTATGCAAAATATGAATGATATCTAAGTATTGATCCTCTGCTGTCACTTTGCAAGTAATTGAAATATTGAAAGTTGATTTTTATCTGAAGTTTGGAAAGAAATTGTGTGTCAAGAACAGCAAGGTCCCATCCAATTCACTAAGCAAGAGCTATTCAAGAGTGTCAGCTCTGTTCCTCTGGCATGTTCCTAGTCACCATGCCATTCTTTTTGTTGCTTTTGGTTAGATACATAAATTACCAGCACAGTATCTACTGAAATCTTCTTAAGCAGCTTTTGCAGGATAAAAGATAAGAATTTACTCCTGACTTAAATGAGAAAGGCTTGTGCTGAACATCTAAAAATCTGTCTCTCAGCCTCTCCTGGTGACCTGAGAGGAAAGAGTACTTTGATAATCGTATGTGACAAAGTTAGTCCAATTTCTTTTTTCCAAAACTGAATTGTTACTGTTACAAAAACTCCCTTTAAAACAAGTGGATATTATAAAAACAATAAACAAACAAAACCGCAGTTTTTAAGTTATGCAGTGTTTTGGGGTGGAGGAAAATGCAGGTTTTCCATTCCTACTAGTTTGGTTAAGTCTCTGGTGCTGTTTTCAGACACTGATGGGTTGACTGGGTACCTCACCAGAGTCAACCCATCAGAGGTTTAAATAGACATTTGGAGACACTGTGTTTTCTTCCTGCAGCTTACTGCTCCATTCATAATCAGAAAGTTACAGCTTAGCTGTCTCCTAAACTTGTAAAACCCCATGCAAAGAACTTATTTATTTCAAGATAAGGCAGTGTTTGTTTTTTCTTCTGTCTGGACTTAAATGAAAGACCTGAGGTCATAATATAAACCCTGAACATAAACTGCAGCTGATCAGTGGGTTCTCATTGGATTAAAATGGATTCTAAGCTGTTCAGAGGAAAAGTCTGTGGCTTCCTTCAGTGTTTGAATATGATGGAAGGAAAGACACTGTCACTCACACGTGAGAGGGAGAGTGATTACTTACCTTTTCTTGGCCATAAACTGGAAATGAACAGGGCATGTTCACTAGGCAGTGAAGCATGTTAATTTACCAGTTTGAGATTTTGTCCTTGCTGCTTCTACCTTCATGTTCCTGCTTTGTGGTGCCAAGGTGACATGCCAGCCTCTTTCCCTGGGCTCCTTGGTAGCACTCCTCATGACCAGGAGGAACTGCTCTATAAATGCAGACCTGTAGTGGAACACGTTTGAAAGTGTCGTTACTATCTCTTGGGTCTGGATTTTACAGCTTTCATTCTACTCCGGTAATTCCTCTGTTGGCCCATTTTTGTTAGGCTTGTTTTTGAGCACAGTTGTTGTCAACAGGGGAGGCTGGGAGGCTTTCAGCTGACTTCCTTTCATTGTTTCTTTCAAACAGCAGATATTATCTCATCTGCCTTCATGCTAGTAAGTATGTTTGCTGTCCTGGGATCACTTAACCTCTTCCCATTTACTGCAGTGCCCTGCTCAGATTTTGGCCTTCAGGGAACGCAGCAAGTGAACTTTTTTAATATCACGGGGATTTTGCACAAGTATATCCTCTGTGAATATATTGTGAAGTTGTAACTAAGCATTTACAGAGAACAATAGCATTAAGACTATTTTACTCTTTTCTTTTTTTCCCTTTTATTTCTTTTTCCCTTTTTTTCTTTTTTCCCTTTTAGAAGGGAACAAAAAATGGTCACACTGCTAAGCTCTAATTACAGTAGCTTCAGAGAGACCTGCTTGATTTGCCTTTTGAGCTCTGCGCTGTGTCAGGTAGGTTTTGATCAAATGTGTTCCTGCCAGCATTCAGTCGTTAGCATTCAGTCTAAGTTAGTCACCAGTGAATTATGGTCTGTGATATGGTCCAGGTCGCATTACTCTGGTTCTTTGTCTTTTTATTGATTTCCATTCTCGTTTTCATTATTGCCCTGGTCTCTCACTGCATGCTTCCTAGTGCTTTTATTTTACAGCTTTTCAGGATGAATATCCATGAGTCATGATTTCAAATAAAATGCTAATAATGACATTATGCAACACTTTGAAATAAACACTTCTGAGATTGTTCCTTAAGCTTTTTAAGTGGTAGACTTTGAGAAAAATCATACCACTCTGCAAAGACAAGGCAGTAGGGAAAAAAAAAAGGCTGGCAAACTTTAACATTTGAATTTAAATTCTTTATTCTTGAATAGATTTACCAGCATCAGGCAGAGTGAGAAAATTTTCTTGGCCATTTCCTTTAAGCAGAAATCCACGTAATTAAATCATAACTAGTGCAGAATTGAAAATATTATATAATTGTACACTTTTCCCTAATCTACACACATCTGAAAAATGGCTAAGTAGTGTTGTGTCCCCCCTCCCCCTGTGTGCATATGATCAGTGTGAAAATGTCAAATTTCAGCTTCTCCTGGTTGTCCAGTGGAACGCAACATGGTATGGCTATGGAGCCAGCCATTGTATTAAAACAGGTAAGTGTGTGGACTATTATGATACTCAAAACTTGTAATTTTTCACTGTCTCTAGTCAGCTGTTGGGTTTACATTTCTGGGTTTGTTTCTAGACTGAGAGATTTCCCCACTCCCCTTTATTTCATTGGTTTGCTTCTCCCTGGAAGTGGTATTTTAAAGACCTACTGATTGAAGTGGAAAGCACTTGGGGTAAAAATTTGTGTGTCCCCTGTCTTCCTTTTGTTTACAACAGCTGTCTTGAAGCTCAATGAGATTAAGGGATGCAGCTGCCAGTGTTTCATGATATGCTTTGCAACAGTGCAACTCCCATCCTCACTTCTGATTTTTAATGAAATAATATGTAATCTGAATATTATAATTT
>VYZX01006989.1:94964-135791 GCA_013401335.1 Brachypteracias leptosomus
TTGATAATTAGTTTCCAGGAGGGAAATCTTCTCAGCTGTGCTTACTGTCATTGAAGAATAGCAAATCTGGTAACAAATAACCTGCTAGAGTTAGTGACCAGAACTTTGGGTAACTGTCTTTAAAACAAAAAAAAAAATAAGCTAAACAATCCTACAAGTGGAGAAAACTCTCTGTTATCACTCTTGTTTCCATTTATTTAATATTTTTGCAACAGGATTGGTATATCAGACACTTTCCAAGCTTTGTTCCTTTGGTGGTTGCATTTTGAAGGCAGTTACCTGTGCAGTTTGTTCTCAGTGATGCACCTTGGTGTGAAACATGTTATTATTTGGACAGAAGCCGTCTGCTCACTCTGCAGTGGTAGCTGGGAGGATCTTCCTTGCCTGTTGCTCTGAGTGAGGAACAAATTTGGTTTTTTCTAAACTTCTTCCTATCTTCAAAAAATGTCAGTATTCAGGACTGGACTATCCTCATTTTGAATTACTATCAACACATATTTTAAGGCCCTTGAACTTTTACGGCTGAAGGTCTAAGCTTATCTCTGTTTATTACAGGATGAAATTTTTATTTAACACAAATTGCCTTCAGTCTATCAGAGGATCTTGTGTCTACCTCTAGAGAATGTGGTGCTAGCCTTTGCACGGGCAGAGTACTGGGCTGAACTGGCTTAATATGAAAGAGTGGAAATGCTTTTAACCCCTTTAAACTGAAAGAGGCTAGATTTAGATTAGATGTAAGGAAGAAATTCTTTACTATGAGGATGATGAGACTCTTGCCCAGAGAGGTTGTGGATGCTCCATCTCTGAAAATGTTCAAGGTCAAGTTAGGTGGGGGTTTGAGAAAACTTGTCTAGTGGAAGGTGCTCCTGCCTGTGGCCGGGAGATTGGAGCTAGATGATGTTTGAGGTTGCTTCCAGCTCAAACCATTCTGAGATTCTGTGATTCTAAGTGTCATGGTTGAAGGAAATCAGCAGATCTTGAGTTTCAAGCAGTATTGTGAGCTTCTATAAAAGGTACCAATGAACTAAGTATAAGATATAGAAAAAACAAAGAGAAACTGCAAAATGGCTGGCATTTGAGTTTTTGCATGGTCCCCAGTAATAGTCAGAATGAGAAATTTTGAAGGCATGTGCAAGATGATACACTAGTTGTCTCTATTTTCAGGAAGATGTATAGAATGTACTTTCTTAACTCTCATTACAAGAGAGGAGTAAGGTCATCAGGAAAGGAGAGAGGTTGGAGGCACCTCAGTTTTGTCTAGAGGTTCAGTTATCCTTTGCTAAAGTTGGTGAAACTGCTAGTCTGATTGCTTTGCAGGCAAAAAGCCATCTTGAGAGTGAAGATTACAGCTCTTCTGTCCTGCTCCAGTGAGTGGCTTTGGGGAAAGCTCCAGATGTGCAAGAGGAGCATGCAGATCTCCCCTTCAAGGTGGCTGAATGAGGAGTAGGCTAAGTACTAGCAGAGGAGTCAGCACATGGCGTAAGGACGGGCAGGTGAAACGGCAAATAATTTGTTCCGAGAGTGGCAGTCTGGATTTTCCCTTCCTGGTAGTGATGAACACCCTTGCTTTAGTGTTTTTGACTTAGGAGAAAACTGCAGGAGGGTTAGTGAAGGAAAATTGTCAAATCGGTTTTTGGAGTAATTGTTCAGAATTCAGTATACTTTTAGTTCGGGTAATATAGTGTTTCCTAGTAATTTATATTTTTTCCAAAATGAATTTAATTGATTTTACCTGTTTTGGCAAGGTCAAACATGAATTAAAAAAATCACCTCAAACTGTCTTTTTTTTTTTTTTTTCACTTCTGCTTTGAAGATTGTAATTTAGTCAAATTAATAGCAATTACAAAACCATTGGTGGATGGGACCCTACTATTTATGACTGTAAAAATAAAATTCAGTATTAAAGAAGGGACAAGCATCTGAAAGACCTGGATAATTTAAACGCTGTAACCAAACATTGGTTGTCTGAGGCAAATCTGTCATTATTTGACTTTAAAATGCCTGTTGAGCTAATATATAGCTGAGCAATTACTAATTGGCCTGTAGTGTGAGAGCACTGGGATAACCTGGAAGTAATGGAACGACATAGTGTTGTTTGAGTGAGGTCATATCACTGTGAATGGGAACTACTGCACTGAAAATTAGGTGTGTGGCAATAGCAGCCCATGACAAGATTCTAAAATATCTTCCTTTTTTTTGTTATTTCTTTCAGCCTCCTGTCCAGAAATAGGTATTCTTTCTGACTGCTGTAAAAAATGGACAGGCTGTAAATTTATCCTCATAAAGTGTGTTCGTGATTCCGACTTAGAGGGAATTGTTGGTTTTTGCTAGGTGTGTTCATCTTGGAAGAACAGTAATGTACTATTCTTATGTTTATACAAGATTTCTGGGTGGAGGAGAAAAATACTTGGCTTTAAACCAGATGGCTCATGGAGAGTGTGAATTTATTCTTTAACATGTGACTCTGGGACTTGCATTGTATACAAGCTACATGCTAATAAGTGTGGGGGGGGTTGTTATTTTATTTTTCTTAAATTATTTTGTAGAAGTTGTTCATAGGAGCAATGTGGTGTAGCTAAATATGCCTGAAAGTCCTGCATCTGGTTAGGAGTTCTGGCTGAACATGCATTATTTCCATAGCTCTGAAAGTTAGCAGAAATGGAGATCAAATACTGGGGAAAAATTCCCTTGTTGAAAGATGAGGTGATGTTTACAGAAGGCTCACAGAATCTTGGGGTTTTTTTTTTCCTTAGTTTTCTATTGTTTGATACTGTATATGTTCAAATAATTCATGAAATACTACTATGAAAAACTCAAATTTTTGGCTTGCACAGAATATATTTTCTAAAGTAAGAGAGACATTGGTCCTTAATTGTTACTACTCTTAACTGTAGATTTTCTAAAATGTTAGATTATTGTGGATGTTGTGAGCATGCTGCTGTCTTCTTGTGATGCCAGAAACATCTGGTAATTCAGGGTAATAAAATGCTCTGCTTTCAGGGTATCTTGTAACTGGTGATGCTGCATCAAGATGGAACTGAGATATGGAAAGTTTTGTGTCAGCCTTTTTAGTGAATGTAGAATATTTGTATCCTTCATGCTATGAGTGAATCTGTATTCCTTATGCTATCAGGCACTGCAACGACCCTTTATGTATTTTACAAATAAAAGAATGGAAATTTTGCAGGGAATATACCTAATTATTATAAATTACAAAGTTGTCCATATAGTTTGATTATTTCTCTCACTTGATCCATGAAGAAGCTTTATTACTTCTCAGGTGCTGTGATGTTGAAGTAGCAGATATTGTCAGGGATGTAACCAGTGATTCAGAGTTAGCCAGTTTAAGTGGTTTTATTTAACTGGGGACATCAGTTTGCTCATGCAAGAAAAGCTTGGGAAGGGGACAGGTTCAGTAAGATCTGTAAATCTGGGCACAGATTGGACTTGTCTGGACTTCCGTTTAGTTAGTGGTGATCTGGTCAGCAGAGGTTGGTGTGTGTCAGTTCATTTGTTACATCATTCCCTCATTTAGGCCATTTATAAGGTGTCTGCTGTAGAGTGAGGTGACTTGCTTGCTTGGCTATGTTGACTGCATGGGTAAGATCTCCACTGAGGGTCCAGAGGAATTTGAACATCTCCAAGGATGAAGACTGTGACCTCTCTGGACATCTGTTCAGGGTTTTGACCAATCTTATGGGGGAAAAAAAAAACCAACAAAATTTTGTAGATCTAGAGAAGAATTTCCCATGCTGAGTTATCCGACTGTAGGCAGTGCTGGTGGGACACAGTTGTGTGGGTCTCTGGGTAGTGGAAAGTGCTGAGTTGGGGTATGATGGCTACAATCCAAGTCATGGTAAGGAATATTCATGTGACTCTGTCATAAAGAAATATCCTGAAGTTTTGCCGAACTGTTTACAATATAAACTGTATCTACAGTTGAATTTAGGTGTTGTGTTAATTCTGCTGGTCCATTGCATTTTTATCACATTGTGTTTTTCATGCAGTCACTTCCTTCAAGACCAGAGTTCATGAAATCCAAAGTGATTAGGACTCACACAACATTTTGCTTACATGTAAAGGTGGGAAAGAGAGGGAGTCCCTAAGAAACCTCTGTTTTCTCTTGAGGAAACAAACATCACTTCCTAAAGTGATGTCCCCATATTTATGGGGACAAACACCAAGATGAAACTACCCCATTTAATTTTGGCCAGGGGATGGGATTTTAAAGTTTCTGATATAATGGGAGTTCAGGGATTTCTCTGTGAAGATGAGTCTCTTTATCAATGTCAATCTTCATTTCCATGCATACATCAGTGTTGCTGTAGTACACTGCTGTAGAAAAGCACTTCTTTGCTGGTAGGTTGGGATGCTTCAGGGTCATGAAATACAGTTAGGCCTTACGTTTGAAGGTGTATCGTGCTATCTAAAGTCAAGATAACTTTACTCCAGTACACTTGACTAATAGCAACAAGGGTTGGACACACCCCCTTTTCTATAATAAATATAATAAAATAGTTAGAATTAGAAAGTACATTTATTTGGATATGAGGTATATTTTGGGGTTTTTTTTGTAGCTTGTCTTGTGTTTGATGTTGTTAATTATCAGTCCCAATTAGGTTTTTTCTGTATCTCTCATACACCTCTTGCAACTTGTTCTGTTTTATTTAAAGAGCAGTTCTGGTTTTAATGTGATCCCAAATTATATTAAATATTATTTAGCAAATATATTTACAATTTTTTATAAACAATTTCCTTTTTTTTAATAAACAATTGTTTAACAGATATTTTCCCCAGAAGAGGGCCTTAGTCTATAGCAACTAGCTTATTGATTTGTGTTGGGTTTTTTTGTGGGAGTGGTTTGGGTGTTTTAATACTTTGTTTGTTCAGTGTTGGTTGCCTGCCTGTTCCTGTTTTTAGGGCTTTAGAAACACTGTTTTGAAGGAATAAGTAATCTCTCATGATGAGTTTCTCTTCATTTTTTCTTCTGTTGGATTGAGTGGTCTTGAAAAGATACTTCAGCCTAAAATCTTTTATTTGTGGAGAAGTGGCTACCACAGTGCTGCTGTTTTAGCTTTGGCAGTAGGTATTAGTCTGTCCAGTTCTTATAAAGTCAAATTTGAAGTTGATACTGCTTGTTCTACCTATGGTATTTCAATCTCTTGAAAAACAATCTCATTCTTTATATGATTTGTTTGCTTTCTGCTTTCTCAAGAGTATTAATCTTATTTTCAGTCATTCTCCTGAGAGAAAATCCTTTCAAGGCAACTTGCTGCCTCTGAAACCTTTAATAATAACTTCATGGTACAGCTCCTGTTGCTTCACAACATGGTATTGTATGTTTGTCTTTAAAATAAGAAGAGAAGCTCCAACTTCTTTTTGTAGTTTTTAAAAGCAAATGTTTTTGGGATGTGTGCTTTTGAAAATTAAACTTGCAAGTTTCAAGTTCCGTTTCAAAAGAAGACATAATGCCTTTATGAGGAATGCTTTGCTTCCCTGCAAGCTTCAACTTCTTATGCATGAGGCGATACTTTGGGGAATCAGTGTTCGTTCAAAGCACCAGACTTGCAGATTATAATGAATTCTAATATCAGGAAAGATCATGATGTTAGATTTCTAATGTTAGAGAAGAATTGTCATTAGAAATTTACTAATTTCTAGTAATTTGTTTTGTTTTTTTATCAGCTGGCAAGCTTGTAAAACCAGGTTGGATTACCAAGGAGGTTCAAAATGTTATGAGAAAGACATCTGTAAAAATGAATTATTTAATGAATGTAGCTAAAGGTACATAGGAAGTTACTAAAAACGCTGAAAACTAAAATACAAAGTTTTGTCCTGCCTTTAGAGAACAGGAGCATAATCTGCAAGACTCAAAAGACGATGTAATATACCTTCAATGTTCTTCATACTTCAATATGAAGTTGATACTTCATGAAAGCCATGTTATCTTGCTGTAGATGATTCCTTCCATGACCAATTCTGGTCTTGTCTCTTTGTGCTGCTGTGGAGCTTGCAATCCCTTTTTTTTCCTTCTCTGGGAACTACATTCACTTGTATCACCCATGGAACACTCTAATAGGTATGCACTGTCCTGCTCGAATTTCTGGTCAAATAAGCTTTGGAAAGTTTTTGTATGGAGTTATTGACTGACTTATTCCTGTGTTCATAGAAGATTGTCTTCCATTGCAGAATTTAAATTTAGCAGAGATCATGTAGCTTTTGTAATTTAAGTTGCTCAACTTTTTTTAATTCTGGGGGTGTGGGTCATGGTATGGTGTTTGCTTTTGTTTTTTCTCTTAACTATGTACCACTGTTGTTGAAAGTTAGTCAGCTTGATGACCCTGTTTTAGAGACACAATATAAAATGTTTCTTTACAAAAGGACAGAAAAGACAAGACAAAACTTAAATGCCTGCATTTATGAAGTCTTAAGCCATATTCATAGGTCTTCATATGGCTTTTTGTTTAAAAGCCAAACCAAAACAGTAACATTATTTAAAGATCTTTGTGGGAAAAAATAGTTTTGTTTAGAAATTTCTTCTAACTTGCCTTGACTATGAGGAAAAGTGATTTTGACACTAGGTTTAATATCTCTCTTTGGTTGGTGGAGTTTGTTTTTAAGCCTTTTGTTTCTTCTGTTTAGCTGGAATAGGGACTGGAGAAGTTAAAGCAGTGACCCTGCCAGAGTATGTCCACAGCCTGGAGCTCTGGGATTGAAGCTGCCTCCTGTTTGTTACAGATGTGAAATCAGACTTAACCTATGTGGGGACTGAATTATAGCTCTGTTTGCTTGAACTCATGCTCATAACAGTTTATCTTCAGCACAGGGATGCAATTACTCAGAGGAGACTTTTATGAAGTAGGAATAAGCATGTGATGGGCATAATGTAGCATTTCTATTGATTTCTCTTTTTGTTTGCCAAACTTGCGTTCAAGTGTAACATCCTTCTAAGATCTGGCACTTGAGAATTCATAAGAGCTCCCCCATCAGTGTTGCTACTTGTCTCTGAAGGGTAGAGATGCTTTCAGTGTGCTGCCTAGTAGTCTGCTGTGCAAAGCCTTTGCTATCAAAGAGTTCACTTAGGTGAGGGATGGAAAAGAATAAGCTGTTTCAGATGGATAAACAAAGGTATTGTGGAGATGTAGTCTTTCAAATAATTACTTCTACTACAGTGGTTTGCAGCACTTCAGATGGTGTAGAAAGCTTATATGTGTGGCTTAACGCACAAGAATAAATTGGCGTTGTAATAGCTAAATTAATATTTATTGAGTCCAGGCTCCCATCAGACCCGCATGCTAGTGAAAAAGCAGATGAGAAGCTTTATGAAGCTGATGTTGTTGGCAAACATGGGCATAGTCCTGTGACTGAAGTCTCTTACCTGTATGAGAAGTTAGGGAGGGTGTGGCTGGTGGTCTGAGCTGCGGTCTTGGGAAACCTGCTGTACAATTCTTGGAGCCTTCACTGTGCCTGGAACAGGCTGGGAAGTTGGGTGCAGGAGGAGACTTGTATGTGCCATGGGACAGCAGGGGAAAACTTATTTAGGTAGCTGTTCAAAGGCCAGAAACCTTGTTGCAAGTGTCTTGCAGGGAATCAGTGAATCTTTTTATTCCATGTGCTTTCTTCTTTTTTTGTACCATCTTGACCTCTCTTTTTCCTTTGAATAACTGCAGGGCAAAATAAATGACTTTGAAACTACAGTAAGCTCCTTTAAAAAAAGATATTAAGAAGCTGAAAATTTTTGGTCTTGCAGTCTTTTCACATGGATGACACAGCAATTATGTTGTCAGAAAGGCATTTTTTGTGCAATCACTTAATTTACTGTGTAACAAGGTTTTTTGTGTCCTAAGTAGTTCTTTATCTGTAGAGGACTCAATTTTAAAAAGAAAAAAATCTAGAGGGTGGGAAAGATGCTGTATTTCAAAAATACATAAGTGAGCATAGCTGTTTGAAGGCCAAATGTAAATAGTGGTCAGTATACGTTAAACAGTACTGGGACCAGTGCTGTTTAACATCTTTGTCGGTGATATGGACAGTGGCATTGAGTGTACCCTCTGCAAGTTTGCCCATGACACCAAACTGTGTGGTGTGGTCAGCATGCTGGAGAGAAGGTATCCCATCCAGAGGGACCTTGACAGTCTTGAGAAGTGGGCCCATGCCAACCTCATGAAGTTCAACAAGGCCAAGTGCAAGGTGTGGCGCCTGAGCCAGGGCAATTCCAGGCACAAGTACAGGTTGGGAGGAGTACAGATTCAGAGCAGCCATGCAGAGAAAGACTTGAGGGTGCTGGTTGATGAAGAGCTCCACGTGAGCCAAGAATGTGTGAGTGCAACCCAGAAAGCCAACCATATGCTGGGGTGCATCAAAAGGGAGGTGGTTCTCCTCCTCTACTCCGCTCTCATGAGACCCCACCTGGAGTATTGTGTCCAGCTCTGGAGCCCCTAACACAAGAAGGACATGGACCTGTTGGAGCAGGGCCAGAGGAGGGCCACAAAGATGATCAGGCGACTGGAACGCCTCTCCTACGAGGACAGGCTGAAAGAGTTGGGGTTGTTCAGCCTGGAGAAGAAAATGCTCTGGGAACACCTTACTGCAGCCTTCCAGTATCTGAAAGGGGCTTACAGGAAAGCTGGTGAGGGACTTTTCACAAGGGCTTGTAGTGGTAGGACAAGGGGTAGTGGGGTCAAACTGGGAGAAGGTAGATTTAGATTAGGTGTAAGAAAGACGTTCTTTGTTATGAGGGTAGTGAGTCACTGGAATAGATTGCCCAGGGCAGTTGTGGGTGCACTATCCCTGGAGGTGTTCAGTACCAGGTTGGATGGGCCCTTGAGCAACCTGGTCTAGTGGGAGGTATCCATGCCCATGGCAGGCGAGCTGAAACTAGATGATCTTTAAGGTCCCTTACAACCCAAACCATTCTATGATTCTATGTAATGTCACTCAGAGTGATGAATAATCAAGTTACTTGAAAACTCAAAGATCACCTACCAAATGTCCTTTGTCAATACTTTCTATGGAGTCTGAAATCTGTAGAGGAGAAATGGAAGCAAGGGAAAACTGAAGCAAAAACTTGTATTTAATATATCCTTAAAAAATCCCACATAGTTCATTAAATGGATTGCATTCATATTTTTGTATTAATCATAAGATTTATTTGAATTATTAGAGGCTATGAAGTATTTTTTTTATCAAAAATTTAATGCAGTAATGTTTCCTGTTGTGTTTACTGAATTGCGTAATTTACAATAAGCAGTTTAAAATTTTTGTAAAGTATCTGTTTGTGGTAAAGTACTGGAAAAGATTTAATATTAATTAGAGTGGAACTACAGATGGAAAAGGGAGACATTTCAAACCTGCTGCAAGTTTGCATTCAGTATAAATGATCTTGAGTTTAATTCCTTCAGACCATTGGCATTTCCCAGTGTCCTGGTTCAATGCAACTTCAGTGACTTGTTTCCAAATGATAACCTATTACGTTGGTTGGTTGTAAATTCCGTTATGTTGGGAAGTGGTAAACTACTCTTAAGGACATGTAGGTGTGGATTTGGTTCCCCTCTTTCCCCTGCTGGTGAAATTCACCCTCTAACCACATTTTACCTCTCTTTTTTTTTTTTTTTCCCCACTAGATCACTGCTTCTAGGCTGGACTTTAATTTATTGTCAATCAGAACAGAGTTGGATGGGGAGAAAGATGAAGAGTAAAATGCCTTCCACCTCTATCCCACCTCATCTTTTTCCCAGGCTCATTATCATTCCTTCATTCCCAACTCATCTACGTCTTCCTCCCTGCCGCCAAGTGGCACAGTGAGAAGGAGAATGGGAGACTGTTGTCAGTCCAGAATAGCTTTTCTCTGCTGCTCTTCCCTCCTCATGTTCTTCCTCTGCTGCAGTGTGGGTTCTTCCCAGGTGCTGGAGTCCTTTAGGAAATACCACATGCTCCAGTGTGGTCTCCATGGGCTTCAGAGGGGCAATCTGTTCCACCACGGTCTCTTCAAGGTCTACAGGGGAGTATCTGCTCTGGCCCCTGAAGCATCTCCTCCCCTCCTATTGCACCATGGTATCACAGGGCTGTTTCTCACACTTTTTTTTTTTTTTTTTGACTCCTCACTGCCATGCAGCATTTTGCCCTTTCTCAAATACATTTTCCCAGAGGCCATCATCTTGACCAAGGGGCTCAGCTGTGCCTTGGATCAATTGGAGCTGGTTGGAACCAACCATGTCTGCCACGGGGCAGCCCCAGCCTCTCCTCACAGAGGCCACCTGGCAGCCCCCACTGCTAGTAACTTGCCACAGACACCCAGTACAGTAGCTTGTCTAAAACCAGAGGTTGTTTAGGTGTAGATGGCAAAATAGCTTTTCTGGACCCTGGGAACATTCTTTTGTCATGCTCTAAAATCCTCTGTCAGCGTACAGAGGATTACAGTTTTTCCAAGAAAAAAAAAACTTGCACTGGTGGCAGTGAACATTTCCTGGGCTAACCCTTTAGACGTTGATGAATTGACTTGGTTGAGAGGAGGGGATCACTACAGGCAGATATATACAAAGTAGCAGTCTAAAATTTGTTTGAAATTTTTGCTCCAGTTGTGATCCAGTTAGGGATTTTCCAGTATAGTGCTATCAGTCTTGCTTACAGTAGCAAACCATCTATATAAGCATGTTTGATCATGCATAAGAGCCAGATACATTAAGAAGTGAACTGTCCACTTATGCAACACAGTGATTGCTTATTTATTTGTGGGTTTTATTCTTCTCTATGTATTTGGGATATTTTCTGGTAGAATAATAATCTTGATTACTTTCTCTGATAATATTTAAATCCACCTTCCTTTCCCTTTTCCTATTTGAAAAGATGTAATTAACTTCTTGTTTTGTTTGGTTTTTTTTAAGGTCTAGGTTGACTGGATATTATGCTCTTTTTATTTATCTGCTGTGGCAGACACAGAAGGGGTAGTGTTCAACTGAGAACTCCATGGTTGTTTGTCATATTGCTCCTTTTTTAATTATTATTGTTATTTATTTAAAACAGAACAATTGGTGTAGATAATGGAGGAAGAAAAACCAGCACGCTTTACAGAGATGTCATTTTTTTTCTCTCTGCTGGTAAAAGCTTGGGGGTGAGGTAGCTTTTCTGATAAATACAGTCACTTAAACCTTATATTAACAGCAATAATTACCATGAAACAATAACATTTCTTTGTCTTTAATATTAAAAAGAGAGAAGGAATTTAAGTCAAACTTGACCTCCCTATATGTGAGGTTAGACCCTCAGAGGTGCAAAGCATGCACCACTTCCTTTTTATACCAGTGGCATTAGTGGAGATTTTTGTTTGTAATGTCTGTGCCACAAGTATTCATATCCAAATTGGATGTAATTTTGAGGCTGGAAAATGAAAGCGCTTTGTTAGTTAGAGGTGTCTTGGAGACTACTTATTTTCTTTTTTTTTCCTCTCTCAGATTTTATCTGTTATTTGAAGGGGACAAAGAAAACATGAATGTAAAGGTTTCAGTCCATTCTGGCTTTGATAGATTCCAGGAGGTGAAATGAGAGCTGTGTTGCAGCACCCTGTCTCTGAAGGTGACCATGTACTGCTATTGGAGATCAGAGATTGACTTTCATCCCTCATAGCTTTTAATGTGTGTCAGGGAACCAAACCTCTTTGCAAAAGCCGAAGGGTTTTGACACTTTATTGCACAGCAGAAATTCTTGCCTCTTCTGTTCTTTCCTCTCCCACCTGATGCACTTCAGGGAGTGCTTAGTTTTGGACTGGCGTTGAGAACAAATAGAAAAGTAAAACTGGAGTGGAAAGGCCTGGCTATTGGGGCTGTAGCAGCAGGTAGGGGAGAGCTCAGGACTTGAAACGTGAAAGTGAGGGAAGGATGGAGCTGCTTGCCAGCACCTGGAGTCCTAACCTGTTACTTGTACAAGGACACAGGCAACGTGAAGTCCTACATCCTCTGTCTGTCATCGGGTACATTGACAGCTAAGTTGTATTTCTGGATTTCAAGATACTTTTTTATTGTTCAAAATAGCAGAGAAAGCCAGCTAAGTGTATCCAATAGGCTGGTATTCAAGCCTTCAGAAAGGCTTACCTGTGAGCCTGATTCTGTTCACATTTACATGCATTTTTGTACTTTCTTGCAGAAAGGAGGAGTTATATTCCTTTGATTAAAATCAGGCTGAAACATTGACAAGGAATGGATAACAGTATTTTACAGTGCTATCTGAATAGTCTGGTTGACTTTGAGACTTTGTATGCATGAAGGAAAAGCTATACTGAAGTACAAGTAATTTTGCTGTAAACAATTTTATTGTTTCTAGCTCACTCTAGCACTGAGAGGTCTTCTGAAACAATAGAAATCCTAAGGAGTACTGTAACATCTTTCATAATATTGAGCCTTTTATTATTTGGCTTGCATCCAAACCAAAATAAATAGAATAAACCCACCAATTCTACAAATGCCAAAATCTTTTGGCAAGTTAAAGTGTGGTTCCTTTATGTAGGTGTCAGATTCAGGGGACTTCAAAACCGTGTGATGTAGAAGCACAGTACGTAGTGCTTCCTAGCAATAACCTCTACTAAAGAATGTTTAATATTCAGAAGTTCTCAGGCTTTAACTATAGTAGTGCAATGCATAGATGTATGATGTGAGTTTACATTGTTCCTCTTGATGGGGAAGTCATCTTGACTTTTCTAGTGTAGGTGATCACTTGAAATATAAAACAAAGGGAAAAAAAAAATCTGTGCATCTGTAAACCAAGGTGAATCTTCAGGAAGAATCAGGAAGCTAAAGAAATGCAATTAGAGGTGCCTAGTAACCTACAGCTAAAAACTGAGCATCATCTAAATCCTTACAGTACAGGAACTTGATGTTAAGTTGAAATTGTTGATGAATTTTAACCAAAAAAACATTCCAAATTATGTCTTTCTAAATCAGGAGTTGAATCATGTTCCTATTATTGCTTACTGATGCAAATGATACAATAGTTTGCTGCTTAGATGCAGTGATTTCAGCTGGACCTTTCTCTAAGCATAAGGGAAAAACTGTTTTTTCAGGCTTTGGGTAAGATTTTATTTGATACTTACAGTATGGTAATTTTTAATGGCTTCTTTAATTGAGATATCTTTTAATACATTTCTGACAGTTTGTGAGCTGGAGGAGGATTTTTGTATATGAATTGCATTTACTTTTAAAATAATGGATTTATCTTGTTATATCTTTTAATTTTTAAGTTCTAGTAGTTATGGCATGGAGAGGAAAAGCACTTGTTTCTGGGCTGCAATTTGTCTTATCTATAGATATCTACATTAAGGTGAGCAGATTGTGCTAGGCCTGTTTATCTCCACTGACTGGAAGGGTCTTAAGCTGATGATTGAGCTGTGGACATATATATTCAAAGACATCTCAGTTAGCTTAGATGAATTATGCCTTTGATATTGGCTGTATATTTTGGGTTGGGCTTTTAAAGGAGAGAAGGGGAGCATTACAGCATGTGCTGTCCCTATTGTGTTCATCTTACATAACAGACTTCCTAAACAGCAGTCATGATGTGTGGGGAGGATTGGATTTTCAGAGTTGTTTGGACTTCTTGTTGTAGAAGCTTAGTCCTTATTTACTGGGAAAAAGTAGTATCTTACCAGTAATGATTTTCGTGCTCCCAGTTTGTCATACAATGCTTTTGCAAATGCATTTTCTCTGTTATAATTTTTTTTTCTACAATGCTTGTAGAAGTATTTAAAGCCCTTCTGCGGTCTAAAAAAAACCCTAGTAACATATTTAAAGTTAGTAATTTAAACACTTGTTACTGTCTTCCTGTTAATGATTGTTTTATTTTGCATTACTTGAGTTGATCAGAGTTTTTCTACTTGTGAATTTAAATGAGTTCCTTCACTTGGCCAGGCTAAGATTTTATATTTTTCCTTCTACCTTTCTAGCTCAAATTAAAAGACAGAGCCTAGAAAATTCCTAGGATGTAGGTTGTCTGAGTCCCTGAAAACTTTCCCAAAACTTGATAAACTTAGAAATTTGTGCCTTGACATAACACATGCTCCTGAATCTGTGGAAGGAAATTGTCACTGGGAAGGCTTTGAGCTATGACTATGGACTATTAGCACAGGGATTGTATTGCCAGACAAGTTGCTATGTAATTAACTGATGAGTTGGAATCACAAGTTCTTGTCAGGAAATGAACTACTCTGTCGTTCAGAATTAAGTGAGATCTATTTGTTTAAAAACAAAGTAAGTTGGCCTCTACTTCTTAATAGTTAAACATTTTTTTATTTTTTTTATTTTTTGTGGTTCTCTTTCGGAAATGGATTTTCTTAAAAATTCTGAATATTTGCCTTATTTTCAGTAATTTGCATTTAAATGCAAACTATGACTTTCATCTTTTGTGCAAGTAGAATATAAAGAAGTGCTGATAAAGACATAATTAGCTAGCACTTTAAGATAATAGTTTGAGGCCTTATAACTGCTTACTACTAAGATACGGGAGAGGAAAGGAAAGAAAATGGATAGTGTTGTGCTATTCCTTCCATACACTCTTATTCCATTGCATACCCTGAAGTTCAAACCAGAAATCTCTACTGGCATGGAAGAGTTTTAAAGGATAATTGACCTTCATACTTCCAAGTCTGTGAAAGCAAGCAGTGGTCTGTAAGACTGTGAATATATACACATATAGAGCATATTATTTAAGCAGAATAACATTTAGCAAATTGCTGGTTTTCCCCTTTCTCCTCTTCCTTTGCTTTGCCATTATGTTAACACTTAAATTATAACTAAGTGGTCGTCATCTCACATGCTTTTTGTATGACTAAGCAAAGGAGGAGGAGAAGTGACTGTTGTATTCCCTTACATGCATTTGTAGAGTCACCCCAACAAGATAAATGGTTTTGACATGTATAGCATAAGTGTATGTGTATGAATGAAATGGCATAGAGTGGAACTCTGAATACTTAAAATATTATCTATAAAATATGTTCCTAATATGCATTACAGGAGTTCTGCTATGATGTGTGTGCTTTTGGGAGAAATGTAAGAGACAAAAGAAAGGCTAGAAGTGTAAGAAGAGAAGATAGCCACACACTGACCTCAGCCTTTGGGGAATCTTCTGTAAGCCAAGAGATAATGAGTTTCTCTGTTGCATGTATGAACACTTTTTGGTGCTTTCAGTAGTGTGAATAGAAATAGACTTGAATCTTAGAGGCCTTGTTTGATGAAAATTGCACTGGTTAGTAAAAATAGGATTATTTGCTTTTGAATTAGCAGGTATGATACAGTGGGGAGTTTTCATTGGGTTTTGTTTTCATTTCAGTGGTTTTGAGGTTGGTTTCTTTTGGGATTTTTTTTTTTTAAAGACGACAATGCCTTGAAATGTCTTAATATGTTGTGGTGGTATGCATTTATATGGTAGTATGTATTTAGAAGGCAATGAAAGTATTTGATAAGGAGCCTTTTCTTCTCATCTAAACAGCACAGATTTATATTTTCGTAACACATTTGTAAAATTGTTTGTGCTACAAGGTGACTGAAAGTGATGCAAATGCATTGAAGTTTCAGCTAGTAGAATTTATTTTCCTGATGTTAAATGGAAGAATATAAGTAAGTGAAGAAGTAATCTAAATATAGAGGAAATATGAAGAAATGAGTTGTTGGAATTATCTTCACACTGATAACACTTTGGTCAGTCTTTCAGTTTAAGAAGTTGAGAAATATGAAAAAAACAAATTGCTACCCCTGGCCCCTGCCAAGATTTTTACTTCACTTAATTTCTGCTCATAGAAAATCATAGTCTTGCTTGAAAATCTTTGAATGTCTAGTCAAAGCAGTCTGCAGAAAAAGTAATAAACGTTATTTTATATACTCTGCTCAAAACAACCTCGCTCATTCAAAGACTAGTTGTATTTCTGTGGTTTTAGACACTTAGAGAAATGTTCAAGATTTTGTATTACTATCTTGTGGGATGCAACTGTTAGTTGTCCATTGTACAGTTGAAAGCTGTAGGCTTACATGTGGCTTCAGGCTGAGTTCTGAATAGAATTTAGCTCTGTAACTTAGAGTGATCATCCAACGTAGAAAGTGTGGAGGCTTCTCCACACCTTTCTGCACATCAAATAAAAAATGGTGGCAGGCTCAGAATTTATGATTCACATTTGGATTTCATAGCCACCAGTGAATCTTACTAGAGATGACAAACAGCTTTGGCTCTTGCAATAGTTCACTTACACATTTTTTCCACTGGCTAACAGGTCTTTCACAGAGCATTTTAAAATTTTTTTTTATTTTATTTTTTGGGGGAAGGGAGGGGAATAGGATTATTTTTTTACTATTTTTGGTTTTGCATATTTAAATATGACACGAGTAAGATTTATCATCTTTTAAGGGAAGAATAAAAGTTTTCCTGTCCTAAGCAATCAGTTTTCCTAAGATCACTGGATCTTTTCTCCCCTGGTGGTTTTGAGCAATTCTATGCTAAGGACTATTTGGAGGTTTTCTGCTTTTTGACCTTCTTGGAAAGGACTTGGGTAGACCTTAGCATTGTATTTGATGATACACAAATTATTGCTAATTGGCATGATTTTAAAATGTACCATGCATTACTGTAATTTAAAAAAAAATATACATATGTTGTCTTTTAGACAGAATGCTGGACTGCATTGTCTCTAATCTGAGTTCATGCAAGGAAGCCTTGACTGTATTAATGTGCCTGTGTGTTTTAGCGCATTTAGCTGTTCAGTATTCTAGCAGGAGATCATGCCTGTTCTCTTCCCACAGATGACTCTAATGGGATATATTTTATAATTGGATATGCTGCTTGCCATCTTTAGACCACACTCTGTTCTTGGAGCCGTGTATAAACATCTCTTACCCTGAAAATTCTGCTGCTGTCACAAAGTTAGTGGTTTCCTGGTGGAGCATATGTTGCCCATATGGGCTTCTCTACATGCTGCTTCCCCTCCAGTCACTCCTATGAACTGTGTTGTGGATCTGAGAGTTGTAAGTTCCAACACTGGATGACCTACATAAAGCTGAAAAGTAGACTTCTTTTTTATTTTTAAGCTACTATAATTATTTTCGAGCAACTGGTGAAAGCATTTAGGAGAAGATGTATTTAGAAGTAAATATGTCACACTTGCCTTGCGCAAAACACTTGCATTGTGTGTTTTTGGTTAATGGTGTGTATTTGCTCAGACCAGGGAGGCGTGCTTTATGATCTTGGCAGCTGACAGGACGTGGAAGAGCCACTGGTGTGCCAGGTGCCTCTGTGAAGAACGAAGAATGGTTTTACACCAGCACTTCTCTACTGCATTCAGCTTGCACACAAGCTTCATGCTGCACAGCAAGATGGAGAAGTGCTGGAGTATATAAGCAGAAGAAAAGCCAGACTGACAGCTCTCCTAGAGCCTGGTGGCTGGCAGGGAGTCTGTCACCAGTGCTGACCGGACGAAGGGAGATGAGCCAGGGCATGGACTGAAATGTGAGCTGAGCTGGATGCTGAATCCTCCCTGAACACCAAAAGGACAGGAAACAGGGAAAATGAGTTGATGGCAAGAACGTTACGTGGGAAAACCATCAGTTGGGATTGATGAGAAGGGTGTGATTGCAGAAGACTAATAGCAGGGAAGAACGACAAAGAAGTTTCTTCAACAACAACAAAACATAAATTAAACGAATAACTGCCTAACCAGTTTGTATTGCCGAGCTCTGAGATAATTCACCAATATAATAAAATCAATTACATGCTGCAGTTCCTGTGGCCAAATATTTCTTGGGCAAAGCAAACTAATAAAACGCAGCACCGAAGGGCCATCTGCTAACACAAGACACTATATTAAAACCTGTCATATTACCATTAGCATGTGTGCATATCTATAAAATGGGGTCCTACAATGCTTTAAAAAGGGGAAAAAAAGAGTAATACTGTTTGTATCTAGTGAAAAAAACCCTATTAAAATACAACCATTCTTATAATATCTTGCAGTTTCCCTTGTTGATGTACGTATTTGCGGTTGTGTGGGATGGTTTTAAGTGAGAGCATTCAGTCGTCTTTCCAAGAGGTAGAAATTGTCAGCATAAAGAACTCTTGACAAAAGACTTAACACCAGCCTCTGCTATTACCATAATGTTCAGTAATGTGCTAACTTTTAATCTATGTTGGAAATGCAGGGGGGGGAAAAGCCATTCCCTGAGAGCTCACTCTGCATCTCTCTGAAAAAAAGCACTTGTAGCTGAGAAAAGATGACATTGATCAGGAAAATAGTCCTTTTTTTTTTTTTGGAACAGGGCCTCTTTGACTTAACTGATACAAATCATGCATGGTTCTTACTGACTCCCTTCTGAAGCTGTAAGACCATTACACACTTTTTCCAGTACCTCTGCTTCGTTATCTTGCTAAAGTTTCATTGTTTTGGTCATACTGATAAGAATTTATCATTTATCTCAGATCAACTTTAGTTAATACAGAGGCCTTTTGTCATAGTAGTGGTGGCACTGTTACTTGCTGGCCTTTGTACTGTAAACAAAGGAATAAACCTCAGATTTTTGTTACTTGCTCGGTGGAGTCCAGATTTTCACCGGTTTTTAACCATGACCTGTTCCCACTGTATCCTGGAGCCAGATGATCAGTTCTTCAGTTCAGTCTGTTGTAGTGAAGGAAAAGCATTTCACTTTTTGTTCTCTGTGTGTTGCTTATACATTTTGCCTGGGAAATTAGGCAGCCTCTAATCTGTAAGCTGCCTTCTAGAGGAAGGATGCTTTTGGAAAGAAGCACTGTCCAGGACAAGTGAGTAATAAGCCTCTATTAGGACTGATTTCTACATCTTCAGAAATGTCTCTTCAGTGACTACGGAGTCTGAGTTATTCCCAAGGGCTGTGGTATCTTGATCAGCATCCTAAATTGCTGGAGGATGTCTCTCTACTGAGCAGTATTTTAGGATCTTGCATAGTAATACTACCCTGCTGTAGGGCTAAAATAAAGGGTAGAAGCTGGAGTAGAGGCTAGCCCTTTTAAGCAATGTCTTAGGAGAAGATGGAAGATCTTAAATTTTATTTCCAATAGGACTTTGCTTTGCATATGTAAACAAAACTGGAAATCACATATGCTGATGCAAACACTAAGGCTTGAAATCTATGAAGTTATTTTTTGTTCTCCTCTGTATGTTTTGTATCTTCTCTCTAAGAAAATAGAAAAAAAACACCAAACCCTACCATGTCAATAAAAAAATAAATTTAATCCTGGTCTGTGTCCTCATATAAAACAAGAAGTGACCAGTAGTTGATGTTCGTGTTTGCTACTTGTAGGATGCACTGTCTGTTCTGTAGGAGCATCTTTTGGCTTTAGCTCTCAGTTTTGGCTTTTAAGTCACAGCTGGTTATTTACCTGGTTATTCTGTACAGTTTCTGTACCTTTCTTGCTGCCTTTTGCTTTCCCATATCTCTGCCCTTTTAAATGCTTCTATGATATTCTTAGAAGGGAGGTATAAACTAAGATGTCCCAAAGAAATCGGGAGTGTTACCTTTTCTAGAATTTCCTGAGGTAGCAATATTAGGGAATTTATTTTATTACATTTACTGATATATGTTGGATTATTGGGGGTTTTTGAAAGTTTATGTAGTGGATGAACAAAATCTAAAGTTTTGTACGCTTTTAGTATAAGATCAAACATTTTTTAACCACTTTTTGTAGGTTGTAGTTTCTCTTAGAGGAGCAGAAGTGGAAGAGGAGGAGGAAAAAGTACATTTTAATAAGCATTTTGCAGTTTTAATGAGTCAGATAAGACTAGCTGATTTGTCACAATCTTTCTGTATGTAAGGAAGAAAGGGGTGGGGAATGGAACCAGTTTATGAGAGTCTGTAAAAACAAACAATTCTGTGTTTGTTTACCATATTACACAATAAAAGACTATGAAAGCACCAACATGCCACATACCACGATTCCAATGAATTTAAGAAATTGGGACAATGGAAAGACAGTGTCTTGAGATGTCAAAGGGGGTAAATACTGGATCAATTTGATTATCTCAGGAAGACTTTTAAGTACTAGTTTGATTACTGAATAGACAGGTGCAATTTCTTTCTTTTTTTTTTAATAACTTAGATGTAGTTTCATAGAATCACAGAATGTATTAGGTTGAAAGGGACCTCCAAAGGTTATCTAGTCCAACCCCCTACAATAAGCAGGGACATCTCTACCTAGGTCAGGTTGCTCAGAACCCCATCAAGCCTGACCTTGAATGTCTCCAGGAATGGGACTTCCACCACCTCTCTGGACAATCTGTTGCAGTAGTTCCTATAGGCCGCTTTCAGGTACTGGAAGGTCGCTATAGGGTCCACCCAGAGCTTTCTCTTCTGCAGGCTGAACAACCCCAACTCTCTCAGCCTGTCCTCATAGAAGAGATGCTCCAGCCCTCTGATCGTTTTTGTGGCTCTCCTCTGGACATTCTCCAACAGGTCCACATCCTTCTTGTGTTGGGGGCTCCACAGCTGGATGCAGTACTCCAGATGAGGTCTCACCAGGGCAGAGTAGAGGGACATAATTACCTCTCTTGATCTGCTGGACACACTTCTTTTGATGTAGCCCAGGATGCGATTGGTCTTCTGGGCTGTAATTGCACATTGGTGGCTCATGTCCAGCATTGGACCACATTTATTGTGGTGTTTTTTTTTTTTTTTTTAAAACATTTCTTATAACAATTCATCAATGTAGGACTTAAAATGAAGGATTTCTAAATGACCCTGGATAGCTATATTCCTGTTAATGCTCTAGGTAACTTGATTTATTTTTGGAGTTACCTTTGTTCTGGTCCTAAGGTTACACTAAATGACTTCCAGGCATTCCTGCCAACCTAGATTTCTCTATGATTATATTGGAACAACGGATGGTTACATGATTAGATTCAACCGATATTTCAAATTAGAAGTTCCAGGAGTACAAACATGATTGGTCACATGTGTGATTGCAGATTAGGCAATTAGTTTGTTAAATTCTGTTTGGAATGCATGTTTCATGTAGGTTTGGAAAGGGCAGTTTGGCTAGTCTGAAATAAAGACTGATTTTTCTAATTGTTATAAATATCTACTGCAGTCTCAGAATCTTCAATATGATCTCTAAACCAAGTTTCTAAGATTCTGAATTTGTCACTTGGGTTGATTTCTTGTCCTTTTTGGACTGCTAGGATATGGGGAATTAACTAGTTCTGCTTCTTTCAACACTAGTATGTATCCTTTGTAGTCAATGTGCTTGACCAAACTTATGAACCATCATCCTTTCCTTTCATTAATTAGAATACTAATGATCTTATTTCTCCCTCCTGATTCCCTGCTAAGAAATTTCTGAAGCAGTTTGGCTCAACAGATTTAATTGAAGTGTTTTGGTTAATAAGACAGATCTGAAAATACTTGGTTCAACTTCTTGGTTCAGTTCTTTTCCATGACTGCTTATTTATTTAAATTTTTCCTTGAGATTCAGCTTCATCTGTGTAAATGAGATCACCATATCACAGAAAATAATGAAGTGATTAGTTTGTATTTTCATCAGTTTTTAGCTGCCTATTTTTTACAGCAAAAAGTGGTATACAACAAGCATTCTTAACCTCATCCTCACTGAGGTAATCAGATTTTGGGACTGAACACCACATTGCTTCTGTCCCAGCTAATGTTTTATTTATGGAACTAGAATTGTGTTGATTGATTGCAGTTTTCCTGACTTAATTGAAATACCTGCTACTTTTATAAATCTTTACTGAGCTTTTGATCAAACAACTTAATTGTCTGCACAGTCAACAGCTGAATTTGTCACTGGGGCACTGGGATACCTCAGGATGGGAACTGTCTTCTAGATAGATACCTGACATGCAAGGAAAGCAAACGTATATATATCTGTGCGTATGCTATTTATTAAGATGAATGTTATGTGAGAAAAATACTTTGTGATTATTTTTATGATTCCAGTCGGTGTGACAGTAGTGTGTACAGATATAATGGAAGCAAGTTAAGGTGGTAACTTTAATTCTGTTTCTTTAAATTTCTTGCTTTTTTTGCAATTTGAATGATTAATTTAAATATAACTTCAGTACATAGTTCCTTATCTTTTAACTAATAAAAACATATTCCATAATCACTCCATTTTAAACCCCAGAACAAGAATCCCAGTTCTTGAGAACATACTATGAACTATTTGCAAATGTCTGTTACTATAGAAGGAAAAGTGGCTAACGATGCTGCTAATAATATATTGACTGGTTTTGGTCGTCTGTATGGTCGAACATCTTGACCATACACACACACACAATTTCTTAATTTCTACATGGGAGGCCAGGATTTCAGATATATACCACTGCTGAATCTAAACAAAGCTTCAGGGCAAGCACAAAATAAATCTAAAATGCAGGGCTTTGATTTAACTACAAGGATTAGCTGCAATTAATGTTGAGATTCAGAGCTTCTATAGGATACTGCAAGCATCTTATCTAAAAGGACAGAATGCTAGGCAGTGAAAATTACGGATCATTACCAGCTGCTTCTTTACTTATTTGTAGTAGTAGCAATATTTTAAAATACTGAAATGAGAGAAAACGACATTGGATGTGTTACTTTATGCAAGGAGCTAAAAGCACTACTGGAATCCTAATAACTTGCAACCTAGCTAATGGGCATCAACTCTTCAAACAGAGTGTTTAAAATAGGTGTAATGTAACTTTATTGGAGAGAGTTTTGGCCAAAAATCAAGAAAGATTCACTCACTTTATCTAGTGAAGTGTTCCTCTTTTTTGTCTTTCCTTTTTTTTATCTCAGTGAAAAATATCAGATGCTGAAGAGAAAAACAGGAGAGTGGGGGAAAAAAAAATCAAAACAACACAAAACCCTTTAACAAAAACAACACACAAAACTAAAACCCTGAGTATGCACCTTTCAAATAATCATGCCTCTATCTCCTCTTTTCAAGCCAGAGTTTAGCAAGCTCTTGAACTTTGAGATTTATTTTCCTCATTGGTATTCAAGTAGTTGCTTTTGGGTGGATGTTGGGGTGGAAGTGGTGATAAACTGGGGAGTGGCTGTACTGCCCTGCTAATGCTTTTCCTCCTTTCTGTAAGTTTGTTATGAATTGAGTGTTTTGTACTCAGTTGCTGGGATGAAGGCCTTTCAGAAGCAAGTATTCCTGCCTCAGCCACTTGTTTTCTCTCTGACAAGGTAGCAGAAGCCAGTACTGCCAGCTGGTTGCTTTCTGGATACAGTGCCATCATGCTGATGAGGCATAAATATCCAAGGCTGTGTTTTGAAGCACAAAACCATGCCATTTTGTACGAGAGCATATCCTTGCAATCCTCCTTGTATTACTTGTTTATCTTTGTTCTTCTGTTGAAATTACTGGCCTGTGTGCTGGCAGAGACTTGACTGGGCTTGTGTGAAGAAACTCTTTCTCTTTCAAGGGTAGATTCTGCCAGCATTGAAATAGTTGGCATCTACTCGTCTGTAGTCACGGGTGCTGGAAAACCTTGTTCAAGGTGGTTGGACATTTGGCATTTGAAGTCAGGGAGAAAATCAATGGGAGCATGGTGGAACAGACTGAAGACAAATAACATGAGGCTGAAGTCTGATAGGGACTAGAAGGCATGGGAAGGATCGATTTAGGGCAGAAAGTTGTTTTAAAGGAACTAGAAGATTTTAATCAGTACTCTTTTAATACCTTTTTAAACCCAGTTGAAGGATCCAGTTGCTCCATAAGAAGCTTCTCTGCTTTCCTGTTGTATTCAGCCTCTGAGTTAAAACTCACTTGGACTATACCAGTCAAGAACTCGCTGTCTTCCTTCCCACATTTTCTTGCAGAATAAGTGGAGAAGGTGATAAGGAATTACATATTGATGAACCAGAAAAAAAATCTGAATTGATATATGGAGAGTCTTGGCAGACGTTTCTTACCATAGCTGACATACGTTGACTGTGCTGTAGATGTATGACTAAATGTAATTTGTAGTTGTGAACATACTCTGTTTCTCTGGTCAGGATGATAAATTTCAGCTGTGTATACACAATACCAACTAAACCATGCTCTGTTATTAACCAAAGAGTCCACATGAAGATTTTTAGGCAAACTGATGCTCAAAAATACTGGAAGAAGTTATATTCACCTGTTTATCCAGCCCACAGAGGCAGAACTGAAACTTAAGTTCTTAAAAAATAAGTAAGAATTTAATACTTTTTGCCATCATGTTTAGTAATGGAGAAGCATTATGTAAGGTTGGGTCTTCAGACCTAAGTCATTAGGGAGACTTTCAGTTCCTTTGCACTTTGAGTGTAAATCATCTTGAATAAAATAAATGAATAAAATAAATAGGAATATTATAGAGTCACTGAAACTAGAAGACTCCATATTTAGCAGTCCAGTTAAGTCATACTTCTGAGTAACTAGGCTAATCACTCAACTGCTCTGAAATGGCATCCTCCTTGCCCCCCAAACGCAACCCTTACCACAAGAAGTAGTAAGTCCTCCACAGCTACTTTCCCTGTGCATATGGTAAAGGCTATGATTTGACAGTCAAAGCATTATGTCTAAAATATTCATGAAGCATTGCTGGTTTTTTCCCCTTAGGAAAAAAAAAAATCACTGCTGTAAGGTAGAATTAGATTAGTAATTTTTAGAAACCCAGTTAAGATATCTACAGAGCAGTTGTCTTATTCTTCTGCGGACCATACAGTAACTGATGCTTTCAGACACGCTCTGACATTTGCTCCCCAGTGAGTTTTATCTGACTGTAATAGAAACAGGCGATTCATCACATTTTGTATGTTTTCTTCTCTGGATGATGCTGCAGGAAGCTAACGGTGTTTGAATGCAAATGTCTTAATCGGACTTTTTGCTTTTAGTCTTAAATTTGGATTTCAGCATAATTAACTCTGAATTTCAACTATTGTAAGGCATGGTTCTGGAGGCTGGCTGCAATCTGTAAGCTAAAAACCTTGTACTGGCACCCATAATTCCACGCTCTTCCTAGTTTTGAAAATCTTGTTGAACTACTTTGCATAGAAAAATACTAAATCAGAAATTCAGTTTCTAGTACAGGCAGGAGAGCTGAGGTTGTAGAATCAGTGTACGTGCTTTTAAGGGCCATAACACAGAATCTTTTATCTATGATACCTTAAATGTGACATCCTTGTTTTCAGCTATTGCCAGCGTGGTTTTGAGATGAGGAACCACTAAATAATGCAAAGATCTTTGCAAGGTAAGTTACCTAGAGAAACTTGAATGTGTGCAGTATCTCTTGGACAACTAAGTGCTTTAGAGTGCTTCTACCTGTTTTTTCTTTACTGTGCAAGTGTTCCTGTTTCTACCAGTTACATGTGCAGAAGACACATTTAACTATTTATTGATGTATCTTCCTTTTTTTCTGCCTGGATATCTTCCAGTTTTTATCTTCTTTATGAATAACTTTGCTATTGATAAATAGAAAAATCACAAACAATGGTCTCAAAAGCAATTTCCTGGCAGCTTTTGCAGAGGTGGGGTCAGTGGTATAGAGGAAACAGAGATTCTTCTGAGAGGTGAACAGCAAAATGAAAAAGTCGTAAGTTGCAACAGGAAAACAAACTTCAGGTGATGAATGTGGTTAAGCACTGAACAGTTTGCTCAGAGATTGTACAGAATCTGTATCACTGGAGGTGTGCAGGTGTGGAGTGGCCAAGGCCCTGTATTTGTTATACAGCAACATTCATTGCTGGCCTTGTTTGAACAAGGTTTTGGACCAGATGACCTCTACAGAACCCACCCATCTTGAATTTTTCTGTTATTTTTGTGCATGAGCAATACACAAATGGTGTGTACTTGCACTTTATGCTTGATGTTTCCAAGAAATTTTGGATTGATTTATTTGGGCATATGCGTACCCAACTGTATGACGTATTCAGACATGGACAGGAAACAGATGTGTCTCAAAAGCGTGGGACACACTGAGCTTTGGCAGCATTGCCCAAAAATAAGCAACTATTAGGAAAATCCTAGAAAGAAGCGTACTTAAGTATACCAGTTATGGAGGGATGGGGCAAAGTTATTTTGTGACATGATTTAGAACCATGAACTGAATGTAACTGTCAAAACAGAGAAGAAGTTGGACTGTAGCAATGCCAGGTGCCCGTGCACTGGAACATACGGGCTTTTCTCACAGCTGGAGTTGCAGAAGTGCCACTGGCACTGTAAATGATGTTGGAAATAGTCCCATACTGTGAGAAATACTCATGGTGACAGAGTTGACTTTTGATAATACCAGAATCTCCTCCCTGATTAATCTCTGCTTGCTTTCTAGTGTATCAATCAGTTAAATGCAGTTGTTACAATTTAGCCTATTTACTATATATTTCCTTGAGATATATATATCCTATTTGCTTGACTTCACGTAATTGTAACCATATGGGAAACTACATGGTTTTGGTGTTCTTTTTAAAATTAAGGAGTAAAGACTTGAACAAAAGCTATACCTCTGGAAGAACTGAGTTAAATCATTAATGGATTTATTTGTGAATTTTAGTGAGCCCTTGAAAGCTTAAATTTTTGCTTAATAACTCAGCATGTTGGAGGCAAAACTTGTTCCAGTGTTTAGTTTAAACAGTGGCTTTAGCCTTTGATACTCAACTAGGCAATTTTGGTATCTCTATGCTTGCCTGTTTTCATGATCTCTCTCTACTACTTTAACTACACAGAAAATAGTTGAAATTGTTATTTCATTCCTTTTTTTTTATCCTTTGTTTAGGAAGACTCTACTCCTTGTGAGTCTGGAAAAGTAGGAAGAGTTGTAGAAGATTAAGGCAATAGAATGCATATGAAAAACCCTTTTCAGTTTATCATGTGCATATTGCAAGATTTGTGATCAAATATTTGGACTTTGGAAAGAGAGGGGGATGATAGCTTTTTAATTTTTCCCTTTGTGATATCTAAAATAAGGTATTTTGATATAAGTGATTTTGAGAAGGGGCATCCTAGAGCTAGAAGATAAAACTCCTGTTAGGCAATGTGTTTCCCATATCACCTGGAAAAACTCCAGACTAATGGGAAAAACAACCAACCTCCACCTGTAATCCAAAACTTCACAGATTTTCTGTTCTCCAGGGCTTTTGAGATTTTTAACTAGATGAAAAGCAAAGACGTAATTTTTAGTTTAAACTTAAAACATTTTTCCTGGTATCAGCAGTAGTGCCTGTGTATCTTCCCAGAGCTGAATGATGTGTAGTTTCTTACTTCTCTTCTTAGGTTACTTGGATACCTAGTTTTTATGTGTTAGGATGATAGCAATTTAAGGGAGTGAAATGACTCTCAGAGCCATAACTTTTAATATGTTGATCAAACACATCATACTGTCATATATACATGTGGCCAGCAGATCAAGAGAGGTGATTCTGCCCCTCTACCCTGGTGAGACCTCACCTGGAGTACTGCATCCGGCTGCGGAGCCCCCAACACAAGAAGAATGTCGACCTATTGGAGCGTGTCCAGAGGAGAGCCACGAAAATGGTCAGAGGGCTGGAACACCACTCCTATGAGGACAGTCTGAGAGAGTTGGGGTGGTTCAGCCTGCAGAAGAGAAAGCTCTGGGTGGATCCTATAGCAACCTTCCAGTACCTGAAAGGAGCCTATAGAAAGGTGGGGGAGGATCTGTTCACAAGGGTTTGTAGCGATAGGATGAGGGGGAATGGTTTTAAGCTAGAAAAGGGTAGATTTAGGTTAGACATTACGAAAATATTCCTTAATATGAGGGTGGTTGATCGCTGGAACAGGTTACCCAGAGAGGTGGTGGAGGCCCCATTCCTGGAAACATTCAAGGTCAGGCTTGATGGGATTCTGAGCAACCTGACTTAGGTAGAGATGTCCCTGTTTATTGTAGGGGGGGTTGGACTAGATGACCTTTGGAAGTCCCTTCCAACCCAGTACATTCTATGATTCTATACAAGTACTTGTCAGGATAGAAATAAAGGTAAACTGGGAAGAGTTCACTGGTTCCATTTCTACACTTCATAAATTTGGGAATGAATTTCAACAGGCTGAAGTGAAAATGTTCCCAGAAGGTTTTTAATGAACTTTCAGGAATAACTCAAGTAGGAAACTGCTACTCCACTCACTTACCTGCAGCTCATGTTACTCTGAGAGTTAGTATCTGGTGGCTGTTGTAAGGATTTTTCTTCAAGCTCTTCACTCCCTCTTCTCTTCCTTCTTGTACTTTGTGAAAATCTGACACAGGCTGTTGCCCCTCGTGCTTGGATCACATTGAGCTTTGTCCTTGCCTTGCAGCCATCCAGTTTCAATGCCAGAAACCCTGATGAATCTGGTCTTCAGACTTCTCTTTTGCTATTTGTTCACAACTAACCAATTTCATGTGTATGTCTTTTCCCCCCTCTGTTTCTTAACATTATAAAGTAAATTGTTCTAGTGTAAGCAGAAATTAAGCACAATACATGATTAAAAGTTTTATTGTCTTGTGTTGTAGTATCAGTAGTGAAGAGATTTCATCAAGTTTAAAGCTGATCAACAGACTCCGTCCTCTCCTTCATACCTTCAGACCAAGTTTTAAAACCTGTTGTTTACTGTGTACATAAAATCCAAACAGTTTAGTAACCAAGCATTTAACAAAACCCTTATAATGTTATTTTTCTAGACTGTATTCCCTCAGCTGTTGTTTTCTAAATAAATGGTTGTTGGATTTTAATATCTCTTACAACTAGATTCTCTGTAACTTTTCCTTGTCTATTTTCTTGAGCTAGCTCCAAATCAGAAACGTAAGACTTCTACATTTATTTAATCTTGATCTGACTCTTATTTTTTAACTCTGCACTGAGTTTAACAAATGCACATATCCCAAAAGACTGTGTCAATCCAGTTCTCTTTCAAACCTTAATGAACAATCTGTGACAAGCTAATTAGGGATATTTTTAACAGTTCTAGACTTACTAATATATTTATCTGAAAAAGTTATTAGATGCTGTACTGTCCTCTGGACAAAGAAATTATTGTGTATGAGTTAACATTTGGAGGTGGTAAAAATGGGATTCATCTATTGCTGTGTTCTATGGTCCCAGAAGAAACCCTGTCACTGGTTTAAGTGATTTAATCTCTAGCAAACATTAAAGAGGAAATGAACATGATCATTGGTTGTCTGATTCCTAGGTTGAGCTGAGGGTCAGCAGAATATTGTAGCTAGAAAATTATTTCCACACTTGGGTTACTTTATCAAGTCAAAAGACAGTTGTTTCTCCTATTTGAATACTTTGGCAAGTGGCAACCTACTGAACTTAGCTCAAACTTGGCTCCTTCACTTGGATCTTGTACCGTCTGTCCCTGCTCCACCCAGCTTGCATTCGATGCTGTTGCCTTTTCCTGCTGGTGTCTTGTTGAGTTTTATCAAATTTGATTCCATAGTATGGCCTGGGAATTATTGCAGTCTAAATCAGTAGCCTAAATCTGTCAAGTTTTCTGTCACTTTTCTCTTTCCAGGGTCATTCCTGCAGGTGTGCAGTGTGCTTCCACTTCCTAGCAGGGAAGTGTGGACTGTTGATATAAGAAAGAAGTACTGAGGTTTCACAGGCATGGGCTGTTCTGGCAGAGTCATGAATCCTACCATGAGTATAAAAAAGAATATCTGAAATCTTTTAAAGAAAATTAATCATAGGTAAATCTTCAGATTCACATATGTTTGAAGTAACTTTTTGCCTAAACTGATTATTTGGATTGTTACATTGGAGAATGTCTTGAGACCTTCGTTCTTCATTATTTAATATATGGAGGCTGTCCAAAATGAGGAGGAAAATAGAACATACTGTCTGTACACTGTACAGAGTAAGAATGAAAACATTGCAGGTAACATTGCCAGTAGATCCTCTTTGTTACATTGCAAATTTAAAAAAAAAAAAAAAAAAGAAAAGAAATTCTCTCAGAATGAGTTTTAGTAACTGCCTATATTTATTGTTGAATTGAATATACATGTATGGAGTAAACATATCTGAAGTATTATACCATACAACCTCATTGTTTGTTGTGATTCATTTGATTTACTCATTGAAGAGAGAGCAAGTTATCAGTACATCCGGCATAGTACAGAGTCGTGTTTCAACTGGCAGACAGTCAGCTTTTGTTTTCAATATTCTGCCCTGTTTAGTATTCAGAGCATGGAGGAGAACGTGATGTAAGGGAATTGGTTTGCTGTTTAACTGACTGACTCAGCCATTTAACTCCTTTCCCTCAAGGCATCAAAGACTGCAATAAAGGAAATACATTTTGCCAATATCTTTCTATGGAAATAAGCGCAGCTTAATAATTTTTTTAATTAGTACTAACATTATTGCACAGTGGAGAACACCTTAATTAAACTTGTCTTTTGTTTCTTTGTTTCCTCTAAGTCTGTATTACTGATACTGAAATCTAATATAAATCTAACCTCTGATTTATAATTGGAGATGAGATTCCTTTTTTTTGAGTTGAAACTTCAATTCAAAGGTGATTTCTTCCAGTAGTATTTCTTGTGGGAAAGGAGGATTTTGCTATGACTTTATTCCTCCTTATTTTTAAGTAGGATAAATGATAAGGTTAAAACCAGAGTTCTCCAAACTTTTATATTTATTTTCACAGAATTAAATTTCTGTTGACACTTTGTATTCTGCATTGCAACGTGTCTGATGGTCCCTGTTGCTTGCGTGAAAGAACTGTATGGGAAATGAGATACTGGGATACAACTGTACAGGACATTAAGTTTTTAGTTAAACATTATTTTGAAAATTTAATGAAATATCCTAATGCAAGAATATTAGATGCTTAAACCACATTCTCTATTAATTGATTTAGAAAAATTCATCTGCATAAAACTGGTGATATGACTGAATTTATATCTAGCTGTCTACCTTCTTTTCGTAGGAAAAAAAAAGGAGCAGTTATTAACCTGTGGTGGTTAATTAACCAGAGTTGTTAACCTCTGTCTGGTGGTTCCCTGGGAAGGTCATGATGATGAAGTGGTTACAAGGCCAAGCCAGGGAGACATGTCAGGGAGTGAAGAAAGGGCTGAGAATCAGGGAGGCAAGAAACAGAGTGCTGACAAATGCCACGTAGACACCATGGTGGTCAAGGATGAGTGGCTTTCAAGGCAGGAGGGTCAGGACCTCTCTCCTGCCCTTCTTCACCACAGCTTTTTGTGACAAAGGGGCCAATCTCTGACTTGGCCAGCACATTCTATGGCAGAGGTGACAAAACCAGGTATTTTGCTCAGAAATGTTAACATACTGATACTATGTGCTGTTCAAGTCATCTGGTGTGTGAGCACATATGTGCTGGAGACCAAATTAAAGCTCAGCAGTTATGGGAATTGTGCACATCAGGTTGCAGAAGGAATTGATGAGAACCAAGGTGCATCTGTGTTGGGTTGCTTTATGCAGCATTTTCACAAGGGAAGACAGAATTAGCACCTAAGAATGAAATTTGTAAATGATAATTGGTAGGTGGTGTGATAGCAAATTCTGCAACTTCATTTCAAATAGTTGAGAAGAGGGAATTATTTAGTTAACTAAGAAAGGAAACAGAATCTAGAATCTTGATTATGAAAGAAAAAAAAACCAACAAATTTTTCTTTTTAATGTAGGAAGCAGCTTCTTCCCTTAGAAAAAAAAAACACAACAAAACAACAACAAACACAGGAACAAGGATGAGATGAGAAAAAGATGCTCATAAACAGAAGTAAATTCTAAAAGGCTTGGATGATATGAATACATACCAAGCAGAGAATATCACTTAGCATAGCAGAAGGCAGCACTAGAAATGGGATTAAAATACAGGGCGGCAGGGGGGGAAGGAAAGTTCAGAATCACTGTTAGGAAAAGCCTGACAATAAAATCTGTTAGCTACTGTTAAAATTTCCCAATTTAATGATTATGAGGATCTCATTGCCTGGAACCTCTAAAACAGAATGGTCAGCTATTTATTTGTGATATTCTAGGGGAATTTTTTTGAGTACTTCTTTTAAGGGGATTTTAATCAAGTGTTTTCTTGTGGCTCTTAGTTATATATCCCTGTGCAATCTTTATATAACTTAGTGTACCAATCTCTTGGGCCTCTCAAGAAATGTGTGTCTGACAGATTTATTTAGAATGTGAAAGCTATACATGTAGATTTATATACTGTCTTTTCCTCTACATTTTAATGTTGTGGCATACAGTTCTGAGACAAGCTCATTTTTCCAGAAAGGTAAGTGAGTTTGTACTAATTGTTGAAGTTACTTAAAAAATGCTGTGGAAAGAAGATGTCGACAGACATTTGAGTGCTGTGTGTAAACTTTTCACAGACTAAAATAACACTTTGACAAAAGAGGATGCTGTGGTCATGTGTGTTATATGTATGTCTGACCAAAATGAGATTGATCATGGAATACTTGATCGTATGTTTCAGATACGTGCATGGGTCAATAAGACCAAGTGTGTGAATTTGGATAGTGTGTTTATGTATTTTGGTATAGAAAGGATTGAGTCTGGTCTACATAGACATCTGACAAAATGTGTTTGATTATGATGTGTTCAAGGATGATGTGCTATCTCTGCATCCCTTTTGAAGGCTTTTTTTTTCAGTTTGAGAATTTGAATCTAAGTGGAGTATTGCTTAAAGCTGCAATCAGATGTCATTATAAAATCTGTATTGCTCACACAGTAGTATCAGCTGCATAAATTAAGCCCTGAGAACTTTCTGCAAACTGACCAGAAGGACTAATGATCTAGTCTGATTTCATAATTATGTGCATGTAAAAATGCATCCTGATGATCCTTTTTTCAGATCCTTTCTTTCTGCTAGAACATTGGGTTTGGGAAAATGTTCCTTTGTACTTAAGTACTCAAATGATGGCAAGTCTCCTACATATCTTGATGAGCAAAACCTACTGGTGTATTAAGAACTTTCATTTAAGTGTGTTAGACTGATGTTGAATAGTGGTGTAGGCATCATGGCTCTTGGATGTAAGGAAAACAAGATTTATGGGGGAAAATTAATAGGGTTTTAATCTGGGTTTATGAAAAGTTTTTCCCAAAGATAGCTCTGAGAGATGAGGCTGGGAGGTCAGAGATGGGGCATTTTCATGAGAAGTGCTCCTTTTGCTGTTAAGGAAATGTTTGTGCAGTTGATTGCCATGTGCAGTTGCTTAGTTTTATCCCTGCGGTTTTTGTGAGGTCATCTGCTGTGCTGGTTCAAAATCATATTATGTACTGAGAAATAAATGTATTCAGGGACTTGGATGTCTCTGTCACAAAGGATGTTTATTGTGATGGCTATGCAGATATTTGTATTTATTGTTCAGATAGTGTCTAGATGTTGTTTGTGATAAATGGGTTCCTGAGGCTTGTCAAAAAGTAGGAGATGAAAATGTTTAGAGGCTCATCTTGAGAGGCTGGGAAAGGATTTCAAAGTAGAAATTTCTCACACCACAGGTTTCCAAGGTAAGAAAGTATGTGACAAATGTAAGTGTACAAGATGAGGTGATACCTGAATAGCTCGTTCAAAGGTGAAGTCTCTTTCTCAGCAGTGGTGTCCTTGCCACGCAAACTGAAGGCCACTTGGGTTAACACAGTATTTTCTGGTTTTTCTGTGGTCCTTAATCTTACAGCTCTTTGAGCATCCTAGTTTCTACCATACCATAGCTAAATTGGGTTCTGTGTGGTCATAGGTAAAGTATGTGTGTCTGTATGATATGATGACATAACTATTAATGACCTTATGGCCCAGGCTGTACCTCTGTTTCTTTAGGTTCTTCTGTTTAACTGGATTGGAAAAAACAGTCCATCTAGCTGAATACATTATTTCTAACAGTGCCACTATTTTTAACAGTGGCCTTAATCAGATGCCTAGGTCAATATTGAAAATGGAGCAAGTGTGTGCAATAATTCCCATAATTGTATTAATCCCAGGAATTTCTTACACTAGATGGGAAGGAGTAGGGGTTGTAGTTGGGGTGTAGTATTTATGTGCATATAATCTGCAGTAGATTTCTCTTCCATAAACTTGTCTTGTCTCCCAGAATAATTTTTGGTACCTACAATGTACTTGAGCAAGGTGTTGATACATGTCTGTTGTCCACTAATCTTGTTAAATTTTCTTGACATTAATTTGTTAGTTGGAGTTGAAGGCATGTAATTAATGAGATAGTTCTAAGTCTGAATTTAGTGCCCTTAACCTGGAGTAATTCAGTGATGTGAACTGTCTGCTCCTATCTAGTTCTAGGGAAGCCAGAAAGCTTTAGTTCAAAATAACCATTTGTACTGCAGTTTATATATTGTCCATTGATCTTTCTAATCTCCATAAAGAAGTGTGAGTTTCATGTTTCTGTTGGGATGATGAAACGGGGGAGGGTACAGGTGGTTGACCCGCTGTACAAGATGCTGATGTGCAAGTATAATAATCAAATGTAGGACCTGATGATCTTAAAGGCCTTTTCCAACCTAAATGTTTCTATAGATTGGATTGGAAAACAGAACTGAATGCACCCTCAGCACATTCTCAGACAACATCAGAGAGGAGCACTTGATAGCAGAAGGGCAGGGCCACTACTCGGGGGACTCCTGACTTCCTGGACAAATGAGTCAACAAAAATCTCTAGACAAAGAAAAGCCAAGTCACACTTTCAGAGGCCCATGCATTTTTACAGACAAGGGGCTGACTGGCTGGGTCTTCTGGAGCAAAGGACCTAGGGATACTGGTGGAGAGCAAGTAGAACAAGATTTTGGACAATGAAAGCTGGCTGCATGTTCAGCTGCATTAGAGGAGTGCAACTAGCAGGTCAAGGGAACTATGTTTCTTTTTCCTGTCTGTTTGACACTGGTGTGGCCACATCTGGAATATTCTGTCTGTTTTGGGGTCCCCAAGTAGAAGAGTGGTATTAGCAAACTGGAACAAGTCCATCAGGGATTTCAGATGTTAAACAACCTTCAGATGTTTAGATCAAGAAGACATAATACACAAGGGGAGGTGGAGAGGTTAAGAGGTTAACTGCTGACTTGTAGCCCTTAAGGAGGACAGGACTATAGAAAGGATGGAGCCAGGCTCTTTTAAGAGGTGTGCAAGAAAAGAACATGACGGAATAGTCACAGGCCACAACATGGAACTTCTGATTGGAGCAGGTTGCACAGAGAATCCTTGCAGATATGCAAAGTTTGTCTGGACAAGGTCCAGAATAGCATGATGTGTCTTCAGAGCTAGCCCTACTTTGAGAACGAGATTTGACTAGATGAGTTCTAGTGGTCCATCCATCCTAAATATCTCTAAACCATCACAGAGAAGGTAGAACGAGTATGGACGTAGCTCTGCTCAGTAATGAGACTACATACATTTTTGTGGAAAATATTTTGTAAAATTGCCTGGTTTGGTAAAATAATTCTTTAAACATTATCAGAATCCAGAATAAAATGGATACTTTGTTCTGGATTTTATTCCAGATTTTATTGTTATCCTTTCTATTCCTTGAATTTAAGCCAAATTAGTCCTGAAACATGTTGCCAAAGAGTGTGATGAGCATGTAACTTGTATTTACCAGGTGCCAAACAGAAATTACAGTTTCTCAATTTTACTTATATTTCCATCACTGAGAATATTTTGGGTTTCTTTTTAATTCCATGTTTCAGAGAAGGGAAAATTTTGTCTGTGAAACCTCCACATTTGGGTTTTTTTTCCTTAGAACTGATAGAAACTGAGAAGTGCATGCAGAATTTACATGTGTGGGGAAAAAGCTGGCATTTGCACAACTAAGGAAGGGTTGTATGATCACAGTGTCTCCTTAGAAAGTGGGCTAAATGGAACATGAATGTCAGCCTTGGAAAGATGAGAGTAGGTTGCAGGAACATGTGTTTTGCTGATGCTTCTGTTACTTCAGGCAGCTCTGCTGTAGCCGCCTCGGCTACGCTTAAGAGATCTTTGCTGGCAAAATGTCCTGGTGTAAGGTTGTTGGCAAACAAAGCTCTTCAGTGCAACACTTCTGAGATATGAAGAAGTTGTTTCTTGTATCTTAATTTATACATGGAGAAGTTTTGCAAAATGAGAAAGCTGGTTTCTTGGAGTAAATAATTCCTCTGACAAATAGTTCTGGGGCTGCAAAGTTGACATGGGTCATCAAAAAGATGACATAGATGCAGGGAGGGAAGACAGGAGCTGTGTTGTAGGAAGTGGTACAAATCCATTCAGTCCAGCACAGTTTGTACTGCTGGTGTACACTGTTGAGTCAGAGCTATCCATCTATGTGTTAGTAGCAGTTACCTCTAAAACTTACCTAGGTTTTCATTTTTGGAAAGGCACTGGTAGCTAGGATTCCCACCACGAGCAAGGATCACTGTGTGCATCTCTGCTTGGTATAATTTTCATGGTCACCTGCATGAGCCTTCACCAGCTTTCTTAGCTGGAAGCTTTGCTTGCATAGCTTTTAGGCCTGACTGGTCTCCTTGTGGCGCTGGAAACACCAAGGAAATAAAGCTGCAGTGCCACTGTGTACTCTGAATGAGAGATGGGCCCCAACAGTGGTGGCACAAGGGGCAGCAGAACATAGCTGGCCTAGCTGTAGTGTGTCTATGCAGCCCCTCAAGATTTGGAGGAGATCAGTGAAGTCTGCCACATAGAAGAAACAAACACAATAATATAAATATAACTGATGATTGTCAGCTAAATTCTACAGTAAATCTCAGGTAGTAGGAGTAGGTACAAAAGAAATGATTGCAACAGCACTGACAACCTCATCTTGTAGGAGATAGCTTTTATTGGGGTGTGATATTTACTGCATTTAGGACAAACATGTAGCAGATGCTTTCTTTCCTAGTGTGGCATAGTTTGTAAAAAGCTGACAGTTTTTTTGAACAATAAAGAAATGTACCATTGCTATGAGGAGCTTCTAAGCAGTTAAATTTTTCTGCATTTCTTTCTATCTTTTTATTCTTCTATCAAAAAATTAGAAAGTCTGATTTTTTGTTTTTATTCTCCCCCCAAAATAAATAAATAAATATTTGTTTCCCTTCATTACCAAAATACTTCTTTTTCTTTTCTTCTCAGGTGGCCAGTATGACCTTTTTGGAAGTTGCCTTCCTTTCTGTATTTGTGTTCCATTCCTTCTACTCCCTTAAGAAAACCAACCCTCAAACCCTCTGTTCCTTATGAAATGTTTTACAGCCCTGTCAAACAATCTTGAATTTGCTTCACTGGACCATTAAAATATATAAAGTGTCAAACTTGATGATACAGAAAATATTTCTACCTTGCAATTAAATACCTTGTAAATGGAATTGAATGACCAGTACATTACTGGTGGTGGTTCTGTTTTTTAAACAAGTGGCCGACCAATGAGAGGTAAATGCCATATTGTGCTTGTTTGGTTATATAGAATGATAAATTGATTTGGTAAATGTATTAGCTGATTTTGGAAGTCTGATATTTGATTCTGCAAGGCGCTGAATTGTTGTGCAATGATTATGTACACAGTGAAGTCTGCACTGAGTGACAGCAAACAGAATCCTTACAGACACTGTTTTACTTGGAATAACTTCAGCTTTAAGAAAATCAAAAAACAGCTAAGGTTGCTAAGTGACAGCAAAATATTTAGAAAATCAAACTGGTTTATGCAATGAATAGTAAAGGACAGCATATATTGTGTACCACCCACATGCTGTATAAGACCATTATTTTACACAATGAAGACCTGCGTAATTCAGCACAGTAACCACAGCTATCACCTCTGTCTTAGTACTGAGATTCTCTAATAGTATTTATTTAGTCGTCCTCTTAAGTAGAAAATCTCTCAAGTAATTCTAACTCTAAAGGAACACTCTCTGTCTCTATTCTGAAAAACAGTAATATTCTTGTGTAGGCAGATACTGGAAGAGGAGGCAAGGGGAGGGGGAGGAGGGGAAATGGAGTGAGAATCGCTGGCTATTTGCTTTGAAGGCTTATTCTCATCACTGGTGTGAGATGGAGCTCATTAACAGGCAACAATGTGGCACGGGTGTTTTGTTTTTCTGGAAGGAGAGGATAATGATGGGTTCAGCCTAAGGCACTGTGCCTTTTCCTTGGCTCTTGCAGAGGAAGTGTGCATATGGCTTTCCAGAGTCTGGCTCTCTGGATAAAGCGCTCACCACCGTGAGTGGTGGTGGGAAGGTAAGAGTTACAGCAAGGTTGGTATGGGATGAAGACTTGGTGCTCCCTTGAGTCTTGCTCAGCAGTAGAGTGAAAGTTGTTTCAAGTGTTGTTAGATGCTGTTGTGCTGTTTCTAAGGCTCATTTGGGGAGAGGAAAGCCCATTATGATAGGCTGACCAGTGCCCCTGCAGAGGAGTCAGAAGGAGGTAGTCACTGAGCTTGACATCCTTGAGCATGCTGCTGTGGTTGGAGGATTTGTGAAGGTGGGAAGACAAGGGAGATGGGAGTTAGAATTGACACTTGACAAGCTACATTTCTAAGCAGAATGAAATAATATGAAACAAAATTTAAAAAAAACCCCAAAAACAGACATCAAAAAAACATGTAAAGTGCTTACATGCTCCTTTTGTAGCTGTATGGAGCTTAGGTTGAAACTTGGTTTGATGTGCAAGTGGACCTGTTAAATGTGTAGAGCCTTGAACACATGGTCTATTTGACTTGCTAGGAAGTTATTAGTAGGTGAATTTTTATTGTCCTGGAAGTGGTGTGTTAAATTAAGCATCACTGTAAATGTGTTGACCTCTTGTATTGTCCAGCTTTGGTTCTGGCTGAGGATACGGGCAAGTGGGATAAATTATTGTGTAGCAAAACTCAATTCATGACATCAGAAAGACAGTCCTTGGCATATTCTCTACTCTTGTATCCTTTTTTTTTTCACTTGACAAAAAGCCTGCCAGAACAAGAAACAAAGGTAAGTTCAAAGAAGTGTGTGAGAAGTTGGATAGAAAAGGATTTATTTGTATCTTTGTTTCTGTGCATTCAAGAGATGCCAGTTTATCTCCTGACTGACTTGGAAGGGAGAGACAACTCTTTGAGGGAACACTTACTGGGTTATTTCTTTTTCCACTCTGCTCTTGAAAAGTATAGTTTGGGCTAAAGCTGTCCAAAAGCCCCTGCTGCTGTGGAAGGCAACGGACAAAATGGCACAGCTTTGAAATAATAAAGCTTCTTATTTTTAGGAAGTGTTCAGGGACTTGTGTCACGTTGCGTGGTACAGATCATATATATTACAGCTGAGAATTTGGGGAGTGGCTCTTTGCTTGTCTCCTCCTTATTCCTTTCTTTTTGAGATCTGCATAAGAAATATTTTATCTAGCTCTATCTATAATTGCAGTCATCGGCTCCTGCTATTTTCCTAAAATACCCAAATGGTCTGAGAAGGGGTAATTTCACAGTACAGTGTGGGAGTAGAGAAGAAGTCATGCTATTGCTCGTCTTAAGGTCAGGGACTTGCTGATCCCAGCTCCGAGTGTGAAGAGGTGCAACCTGCAATTATTTCTTTGCTGTATTTCTAAAATCGCCACAAGGTGGCAATGGTTCAGAACGTTATTCCTCCAGCACTAGCTTTTTGACTGGCTGCGCCTGTGGGGAAGAGGGTCAGCTGCAGGCTGTGGTTGCAAGCCAGCATCTGCAGTGCTCTGGGGCATGGAGGGAGAGGTTGTGGCCAAGACAGGCCATATGTTAAGCTTCTTCGTTCTGAAGACCAAAGTTCTGCAGAGGACAGTTGTGCTGTGAGTCTTGTCTTTGCTGTTTAGAGCGGTAGTGAGCTGCTCAGTGTACTTAGGCAGTGAGAAGCAGATGAAAATGTTTGAAATCTAGCATCAAACTCTGTGTAGCTAGGGAATTATTATTTTCTTCTTTCTTTCAAAGAGAAAATAAGCAGTCTTACTGTTGGAAATACATCCAGGCTTCATTTTCCCTTCAAAATGTTGGAGTTTATTATTTAATGAAGTAAAACCAGTGACATTGGAACAACTCCCTAAAGTTCCAGATCTCTTTGAAATGCAACTTCTTATAAAAATAAGAATTTAAACTCTGTGTAAAATTCATTTATTGAAATTGTATAAAGATGAGTGGAGCTAAAGCAGAAATGCTACTAGGTTTTCATACCCAAGTTTCACTTTAGAAGGAAAAGAGCAGATCTTTAAATTAGTGCTCTAATATTGGGATATATGACTTCTTTGAAATGGTAAATGCAAGGTGAGAATTATTTTTTTTTTTATAGTTAAGTGCTTGAGGCTCTTTTGATAACTCTATAAAGGATGAAAAGTTAATTGTTACTGCAACTTGAAAAAAGTTACTCTTAATTTAATTAAATAGCTCTTTGAGAAGTTTATTCTATCGTAAATATGTTTTCATTCTTTGATAATCTATTAAGATTAGCAAATGTAAAGTAAAAGCAAAAGCTGCCTTTTGTGACAAGCACAGGGATGGAGTAGGTGAGAAATTTTTATCTGTTGCATGGCAGCAATAGAGAAAAAGCAAATTTGAGGGCAGTGAATCATAGAATCATAAGTTAGTTTGGCTTGGAAGGAACCTTTAGAGGTTGCCTAGTCCAAACCCCTTATGTGAGCAGGGACATCTTTAACTTGATCAGGTTGCTCAGAGCCGCCCCATCCAACCTAACCTAGAATGTTTCCAGAGATGGGGCATCATCCACCTTTCTGGGCAACCTGTTCCAGTGTTTTGCCAACCTCCTTGTAAAAATTTTTATCCTTAGATCTAGTCTAAATCTCCCCTCTTTCATTTAAAACCATTACCCCTTGTCCAGTTGCAACAGGCCCTGCTGAAAAGACTGTCCTCAGCTTTCTTATAGGTCCCCTTAAGTATTGAAAGGCTGCAATAAGGTCTCCCTGGAGCCTTGGCTTCTCCTGCCTGAACAA
>VYZX01006989.1:135872-170684 GCA_013401335.1 Brachypteracias leptosomus
AGCCCTCCTCTGGACCCAGGACCATGTCTTTCTTGTACTGAGGGCTCCAGAGCTGGAAACAGTACTACAGGTAAAGTCTCACCAGAGGGACCTGCTGGCCACACTTCTTTTTATTCAGCCCAGGGTATGATTGGCCTCTGAGCTGTGAGTGCACATTGCCAGGACATGTTCAATCTTGTTTTCCTTTAAAGTTGTCTTTGTTTATCTTCAGTCATTCTGCAGAACACAATCAAACCTGATACTCTGAGTTGCTGGAATTTAGTTACACATTCTCCTCCAAGGAAGCAGGAGTAGTTGTTTATGAAGTATCACACAGAGCTAATGACAACAGATTTCATGCCACTGAGAATGCGAAATCCAACAAAGCAATAGAAAACTGAAGCAGATTGATAGAAAGCAACAGAATCAATGGGGCTTTGCTATATGCTTCAGATCATATTCAGAGTTCAGTTTACATTTAGGAGTACATGTAATAATGTAAATTTTTATTTTAATTTTGCTCTTCATGGCTGTTTCTATTAGAATTAAAATGTGGACACAGAGGTGCTGACAGTAAAGATGTAAAGAAGTAGTAAGGGACTGAAAGCAAAAGTCTGACGTGTATGGGTCTTACACAGAGGAAAGGGCACGTGCAGTGGAAAGGTGATCCTACTGCAGAAGGAATTTGAGCTCCTTTATGTGAACTCCTACCAGAGGAATCTGACCAGGCTTATTGCCCTTAAGATTAAGCATACCTTGGGATTCTGGTTATGCATGGCATCCTCATTTCATTTTCCTTGTTAACCAGCATGGACAATTTCAAAGGTAGCCCAGACTTGGATAGGTGGAACTGTTTGGTAGTGTCCAAGAGTAAATGTCCTGTATTGACACATGTTTCTCTCCATTTGCTAGTATGGCATTCTAATGCAATTAGACTTCCTTTTTTTCTCTGCATTTCTAAGCTACTACATTTACTGTTATTTTTCTGTTTTTTCATTTTGAATAGCACTTGGACAGAAATTGAAGTGTTAATGAATCCATTAAAAATGACCAATGTTAAAACAAAAAATGTGAGAATTCACTTGTGCATTCAATATTCTGACAAAAAAACCCCCAGAGGAACTATATGCTGCAGCCGACTAAATTGTTCTGTGTCTCAACAGCTGACACAACTGTCTATATATGACAATACTTGGGACCTGTAAAATGGATTTCAGATAATCCTTAGTGCAAGATGTAGCTTTTAATATTTTCCAATGGTATTATTATTATTATCTTTTACTTTTGCAGGAGAATTTTATTCCCCTACACAGTCAGATTTCACATTAAAACATAAGTAATTGAAGAAATGTACAGTAATCCAAAAATGCCATTCAACCCTTTGAATTACTTACTACCTGAAGTAGTGGGTATGAAAGCCATATATAAATATTTTATAGGCATTTCAGTTTGCTGAACTATGATGGTTAGAAATGAGGAAGTCAGAATTAAATTTATATTTCATTGCCTTATTCATAATGTTTTTGTTTGATATGTGGGTAATAGACAAGCAAATCACCTAAAGAATGAAGTTTGCAAGCATGAAAACACATTTCCATAATTGCCTTGGCAGGAAGCCCGTGTGTTCTTGTGGCAGAGCTGTGAATATTCCATGGGATGGAGGAGCTGCTGAAACAGCAGTGCTGCACCATCTGCGGGAGCACTCGGAGCTTTTTTAAGTCCCCTATGAGAACATGTGTGTGCAGAAAAAAAACCCTCAAACCGTCCTTAATGATTTGCATTTTCTGATATCTCAACTTGTCCAATATCTTTAGGAAATGAGAGAAGAATAAGGGGAATTGAATAAGGGGAAAAACCTGTCCCGTGTGTCTGGAAATAAAGTTTGATTTCTACTAGAAACAGCTAACCTCTATGGTGTAGATTCTCTCTCTTGTCCCAGTCCTCTCCAAAACAGAAAGGGTTCCCAAAACAAAATGAAGTTGCCCATCAGGTTTCCCCGCATAAATATGTTATTGCAGAGACGCTGATTGGCTCAGCCTTGACCAGAGAGAGGCAGATCTAACTTGGAACCCAGGGAGCTTCTCTGTAGAGAAAGGCTTGTGACTGCTGGTGAACAACAAGATGACCATGAGCTACCAATGTGCCCTTGTGGCCAAGATGGCCAGTGGCATCCTGAGGTTCATCAAGAGAGGTGTGGCAAGCAGATCACGGGAGGTTCTCCTCCCACTCTGCTCTGCCATGGTAAAGCCTCATTTGGGGTATTGTGTCCAGTTCAAGCTCCCCAGTTCATGGACAGGGAACCGCTGGAGAGAGTACAGCAAAGGGCTGCAAAGATGATTATGAAGAAAGGCTTGGGGACTTGGGATTTTCTAGCCTAGAGAAGACTGAGGGGAGATCTTATAAAGAGTTAAAGGGTGGGTGTCAGGAGGATGGGGCCAGACTCTTTTTAGTGATACCCAGTGACAGGACAAGAGGAGCAGGCATAAACTTGAACATAGGAAGTTCCATCTAAACATGAGGAGGAACTTCTTTACTTTGAGGGTGGTAGAGCACTGGAACAGGCTGCCCAGAAAGGTAGTGGAGTCTCCGTCTCTGGAGATGTTCAAAACCCACCTAGACATGTTCCTGTGTAACTTGCCCTAGGTGAACCTGCTTTGGCAGTGTGGTTGGACTAGATGATCTCTGGAAGTCCCTTCCAACCTCTACCATTCTGTGATTCTGTGATTCTCGAAGCTCTTACAGGAGCCACGCCAGTAGCCCCTTTCCCTGCTCCCAAAGCTTGTCAGGCACAAACCCAACACATCAATACAGCAGTAATATTATTAATGTTGGAAAAATATTGTAGCTTAAATGTCTTCAGAGTGTCATCACTGGAGACCTGAATGCCTAAGGTCACCATACTTGCTGTAAACAACAAAAAGTTCTGTAAGAAATGATGATGAGATAGGGGTAATGTTGTTTGCTGCATGTTAGCCATTACAAATATGTCCTCTGAAAAAATATTTTCCATTTCTGGCTGTACATTTATTTATTTGTTTACTTGTAACTAAGCAAAATACAGGAAGAATGAAAAAACTTTTCAATCACTTGTGTTTGAATTTTGTTAATGTTAAATTTAAAGTTCAGGAATACTCACTGGAATAAAGGCTTTACATGAATTTTTAAGTCCTGGGAAAGCAAAACAACTATTTTTAACTGTTGCTTTGTTGTATTAGTATGTTAGTGGCAGTCGTCTTTGTGACATTCTAACTTCTCACAGATTTTGTAAGGGGCAGTATCTTACTAAGTATTTCAAGAGTTGATAGGAACCTTGGCAAAAGGCCTGTGACTGGATCCCTGGACAGCTTTCAGATTTTGCTTTTTCTGCATAACATTAAGCTTTGATAAAAATGAGTGGATTGTAAGGTTTAATCATGAAATGTTCTCCACTAAAAGTCTTTTCAAAATGCACTCAACTTTGATATGAAGTCCATCAAACGTAATTTGTTATCAGTCTTGGAGCCTCGTGGCTGCTGTTCGCTAAGATTAGTTGTTTCATCTCATTCGTGGTGGCATCACGTCCGTGGCTAGAAGTTCATTTTCTTTATAGGGGACGTGTTTCTTCACAGTGAGCACGCTTGTTAAAACATGCTGATGATAGTGCCTAAATTACTCAAAAAAATGGAGGCATCTCAGTTGTTTTTCACTTATTTGAAGACAGAAGAAAATGGAAGTATTTGAAGACTGGAGCTGAGAGCTAAGCTTTATTAGCTGGTATGGGGAAGGTCAGACATTTTATTCAGCATATGCATATGAAATGTTGTTTAGAAGTATCCATGCGGACTTACCTGTAGCATCCTGAGGACACAAGGGAAAGAGTAGAGGTTTAGTTGCATGCTGAGTGCGTGCATGACTTGCTGTAGCAACCTGACTTGCTCAGGTGGGAGTCTGAATAGCTGCCACTCAGTAGGGAGCCGGGTGGCCAGGGAGCCTCTGCCTTTTCTTCCCTGTTCACAGCTTCCAAATGTGTATAGTCCTGCATGTTTTCACTTTGAGACTAACTACGTTTATTATTGTTCTCTCCCCCTCCTTTTTTTTGCTTGCATAGCTCAATAAACAGCAGCTACAGATACTGAAGGAACGTTTCCAGGCCTTTTTGAATGGAGAGACGCAGATTGTAGCAGATGAAGCATTTTGCAATGCTGTGCGAAGTTACTACGAGGTAAGTTATGTGCTTTTTCTGTATTCCTAAAAAATTCATAGGATCTCTTTTAATGCAGATACAAGGAAATTAATTTTAAGTTTCAAAGGCTGTGAACTTCCAAACCTTCTAGAAACAGCTTCCTCCTACTCCAGCTTTGCCGTTTTAAAATTTGAAATCCACCGCCTGGACACAAGAGATAAACTGAACTGGAAAATATCTACCCTTTTTGAAGAAGGAAAAAAAGAAGACAAAATGAAAAACCCCTGGTGCTAAAAGTCTTTCTGGCAGCATTTAATACAACTAGGCACTGCTATCTTTATCTCCATATGTTTAAGTTACCTCTTTTAATCAGCACTTCAGTTGTAAGTTACCATGTTGAGAAATATGTCTTCTGATTTTTAGTTACCATGCAATTTTTTGGAGAGGAGCCGCCTGTTCTCTTCCCAAAGAAGAGAAGTTCTTCATGCAGCTAGGCCAGCTCTTGAGTTCTGCTGAGACCTCTCAGGCATGTTCAGAGTCTGCAGCCACCAGTGCAGACCTTTAGATGTGGCTTTAATTGCCTAAGGGACAAACTAAGAGGAAAGCTCACTGTCCTTTTTGTAACAGCAGCAGCATATGGCTAAAGAATTTATATCTTACTCTTAGCAAATAGTACTGTGAATTCATTTTGTCTCCTCTAACTTCAGACTTGCTCGATGAATCACAAGGGCTATATGTTAAACTTGGATTCTTTTTGAAGCATCTTTCTCCATATTTCATTTCACCACATCTTTTTTTTCAAATTTTTTAGTTTTATTTTTTATGTATTATTTGTCCTTTGTCAGCTATTCTTTGCTAGTGAATGGAACCTTTCTTCATGGAGAAAAAGACATGACTTATGTCCTAGCTTGATTTTATCTACCTGAAATTATGTTGCACAATAAAAAGAAGAAAGAGGAGTGGACAAATGATTTCCCTGTTGTGCAGGAATGTGAGAACCCAGTGAGCTTCTCCAAATCACACTCTGATCAGTACTTGGTATTATGGCCGTTGAAATGAAGGAAATCTCATAAAAACACTTGTGAAAGGATGGGGATGGGTCTACAGGTGAAATGAGAATACAAACATTCATGAGGTAGTACATTGGGCAGCAAGACCAGTACAGAAGTTGTTAGAAAGTAACCCTTCTTTTTTCCGCTATAACTGATGAAGTTAAGACTGGGAGGAAGAACAGTTTGGAAGATGGTACAGGGCAGGGCTGAGGTAGTTAGCTGCCCAGCAGTAGGGTGTGGTTTCTCAAGATGCTGAATGTGGGGTAGAGTTGAAAAGGACATAAAATTTATGGTCCTTTCTTTCAGTAAGCTGTGTAAGAAGCTTAATGTGGCAGAGGAAGTATCCTGCCCTTTGGAAAGTAGGTGATAAAAATGATTTTAAAATAAATGCCTGAACAGTAACTGTCCCGTTCAGTTTTACTTTGTGTCCTTGATTTGAGGGGGGATGAGATTTTTTTGGACGCATCAAGAACTATGTTTTTCAGCTGTTGCAATGAAAGGCTTTTAGATAATAATCTAAGATAGCACTATAAAATGCAAGACTCAAATTCTCCAGCTATTTTTAGCTATTCAATCACTTTGAATTCAGTGTACAAATGTTCCAGCTATCCAGTTTCAAACAGAGGATTCCAAAGATCTCGACATCACTGTCAAGGCTATAATGACACCATGGGCTAGTGGGGTCCTCATCCCATATTACCATGAACTCATCTAACAGCTGTAATTTGGTTCTTCAGTCTTTTTGTTTGTTTATTTATCCCACCCCCCAATTTCATTTTCCATTCTTTTCAGAGATTTCCTTCCAGACTTGCACAGCCTTTTCCAATTGTGCCATTTGAGTCAACATCTGCCAGTTATTTTTAATTTCTCTTCAGGGCTGTAGTCATCACCAGTATGCAATATTAGATTTAATGAATGTCACAGTGGTGGCATCCAGCTGGAGACTTAGTTCAAGCTACTACTCCTCTTCAATGCATTTTAATCTAATTCTATGCATTTTACCATGTATTCTCATATCATCACTTATATGTGTCTCTTGTGCCTTTTTCATTTGCTTTGTTACCCATTTGTTGAAAATATTGATCTCTATTACTTCTTTGTGTGTTCTGTTGATCCTGTGCTCTGATGCCTTCCACATGTGGTCCATCTCCTGTTTGATGATGGTTTTTTAGTAATTTGAATTATTGACATCTTGTTTGTTCCGTCATAAGCATCTTGTAAGCTTCAGTGTCAATTACCTTATACTTTAGTTGCTGAGCTACAGTTCAATTTTATCTGACATGGAAGGAAATACGTGGTCTGCACAGTAATTATTTTACTCTGAAAATGATTTATTTGCCTTTAATCTTATGCAGTAGTCATGGTTTGAGACTTATTACAATATTGCTGGCAAAGCCAGGTTATCCTCATTGCTGGAGTTGATTTTACACACCCAACTCTTTAGCTTTGAATGTGAAAGAGAAGACTTACTTTGGGCATGTGACATAAATCCTGTATCACTAGTTGCAGGTGTTTTGAGTCACTAAATCTGTTCATAATTACTGGATTTGTTCAGAATTTGTCCTCTTAAGAATCTAAGAGTAAGTTCCAGGGATTTAAGAATTTATTATAGCGCAGTCTTTGATTTACTTTTTTAGAAATATTTACTGAAAGAGTAAATTATTTGCTAAATAAATAAAAATGAGTTTCAGCATCAATTTCGCTGTGTTGTAAGAGTCATGCTTCTGTGTCAGGACTACTTGGGAAGATTTACTGGTCAATTTTGTTGCTTTATCCTCCAGCATTATGTCTTTTCTAGTGCTGCTATTTCTATTAATGTTCTGGCATTGCTATTAATTTGTCTTAAAAATCTAATAAAAAAAAAATAGGAAAAGTTGCATAAATGCTCCAGAAACAATTATTTTCGTGTTCTGTGTAATCTCAGTGTAGTATTCCACCGCACTTCCTTGAAATTCTCACTGAAATTTAGCATGATTCATTTTTGTATACATATAATTAACATTGTCTTGAGGAATCATTTCCTCTTTGATCTTTCAAGTTTTAGAAAAGGTATGGAAATGTTTGCAGTTATCTTTCTGTAATCATTCTCTCAGAATTAACACAGGATTTTTTTTATTTTTTTTTTAATGGAAAATTCCGTTACAGATATTGAGCCAGATTCTAATCAGTAGAATATTACATGTTGGTGATGCTTTTTGGATAAAGAGAAAAATTCAATCACATGGCAATTTATTATGAGTAATTATATTAGACACACTGCTAAGTGTAAAATTAAGTGAGAAAGTGTCTTATGAAATAAAGTCTTTCTTTGCATATTTCAACCCAGTTTCTTAAAAATATACCAGTAAAATAGTAGATAATCTTTCATTCATAATTTCTTGCGTGGTCTTTTGTGAAGGTTGAAAAATGCTGCTATGTATAGCCCTAAGAGGTTCATTCAACACCTTCAATATATATACCTTTTAATAGATATGTATATACCTTGGACTAAACTGACATTACTAATTCTTTAGTCTTGAATTTATGCACTCTTAGGTATGAGTAAAGTGGGTGCAAAGAGCTGCAATGAATGTTTGATATACTGTGAAAACTTTCAGTATTGTAATGATTGCCAGGTTCTTGGGTTTTCAGCTGTCTGCTTAAAGCATTGTGAAGCTGCAAGAAATTTTATGTACTGTTGTTTTTTCCCGTTTTTCTTGCTGCTTCATTTGAAATATGTGGTTCTAAGCTGTAACTACTGCATGCTGCTTAAATCTGAATGTTAAATGCAGGATCTGTAGTAGTTAGCACTATGAGGGGTTTTCAGAATTTAAAATTAGACTTAGTTTGACTGTACCAGTTTGCCTGTGATACAGAGATCATATTTCACTTAGTTTTTATTTCAATTCAAGTGTGGTAGTCCTTGGAAAATTAAATTGTTGTCTGCCACAGTCAGACAATAAGAAAGAGCTGAGGTATGGCCAATAGTGAAAAATGAGGCAGGAGACTGGTGTACAAACCTACCTAAGGATTGGCACTGCCTGGCTGGGGGGAGAGTTTAGAAGGGCTTAAATAAAAGAAGTGAACTAAAAGTAGAAAACATCCAAAATCAAGAATGAGAAAGAGCAGAGCTTCCATATACCCAAACCATAGAATGGTTTGAGTTGGAAGGGTCCTTAAAGATTATCTAGTCCACCCTGCCTGCCACAGGCAGGGGCATGAATCCTGGCTGCATGTTGCTGGCTAGGTGTGCACTGGTGTCTGTAGGCACACCTCTTCTGAACCTGACTGAGTTGCTTTGGTTAGTCTTTGCTCATGTAACCTGCCTTCCCTCTTCTCTTAAGCCTGAGGACACCTTCTTTCCCTGTGCTGCAGGTGGTGTGTAGGAAGGGTTCCTCATGCAGGATTTGGCAACTGGTGGAGGTGGTTATGCTGTGATGCAAAGGCAGCCGACCCCAGTTTTGGGCATATTTGGAGTGGTTGATACTGGGCTATTCTACTGAGTTTCTACAGAAAGTTCTACAGAGGCAGAGAATGGATGAAAATTACATATAAAATAATCCTGTGAACATCTGCCAGTGTAAATGTACCTATGATAACATCACTGTTTCTTTGTTTTGATCAAATCTCTGTGAGCATTTACAGGCGTCCTGAAAATACTTTTCCTTCCCTTAACACAGAGCAGTTGTTTAGCCCATAGTGGAAGCACACCCTAGTGTAACAAAAATGTTGATTATTTCTTGCATTTATCCTTAGAAAAGGATGAATTGTGTTTATTGGAGCATTTTTATATGAAGCCTTTCAGATGTTGGGTTAGTCAAAAAAGTTGAGGTATTTCTCTAAAGAAAGGAGTGAAGCAATGATGCTATTTCTGCCTGTAGTTGTAGAAAATTTGGTCTGAAGGTTTTTTGCATGGAAGTGAGAGGCAAAAGGATCTCACTAATGAGATTGCAGAAAGGAACTAGTTTTCTGAACTAAGTGGTATTTTGCTTGCTTTTTTGACTTGATTTTTAATATCAGCTATTTCAGGTATACAGATTTTATTTAAAGCAATAATAGGCACTGTTGATCCTGATGAGTACTTCAGGGATGAAGATGACACTGAAGGGAACTAAAAAGCCTTTGTTAGAATCAAGACATAGTACACACAAAATAAATAGTAATTAAATGTTGGAATGTTTTGTTTTGATATTACCAAGGCAAAATAATGGAATCAGTAGATAAAACATTTATTTAAATACATTAGGAGAGTTATTGTAGAAGCCAACTGGGTTTTAGGGCATAAATTCACTGGTTTCTGCTTTCATTTTTCTCGAAAGTCATAATTGGCATATGTATGTATTTAATGATATAGACTCTGTCCAGATCCTCTTCAAAATCCTGAATACTGTGCCAACTTGGGATTTATTGTTGATAGTCTCATTTAGAGAAACTGTTTAAACAGGATGTTTTCTTACATTAACTTAAGGATAATCACATATTTTGCCTTGTAAGGGAGCCTTTCAATAATAAAAACATTTATAGTTGCACTTATCAGCACTGACACAGTTAATTTTCTTCCGATTGCTTTAAAACATTGGCGAACTTGAGGTCATTGTAATATTGGCACGGAGGCTGTTAATTTTGAGGTCTGTTTTGGGCCAGTTCTTTGAAAAGCTTCATAAAAATGTTTTTAGGCCACCTTCAAGAAAAAGAGGTGAAAAAGGTTTATATAGGTCATCCATTTTATTGAAGAAGCTCTAATGCCTTCAGTGTTTTGGATCAGCAGCCGCAGTTTGGTGTGTAATGGAGATTGCCTCAGTGTTAGCAGTCTAATTAAAGAAGCAAGGGGGGAGGTAAGACATAACAAATTAAAACGTGCTTTACATGACCTACACCTCTTCCGTGCTAAGGGGGGACCTTGCAAGTCAAATTGCAGGCTTTGTGATGTATCAGTGCTGAAATCCTCTAGTCTCTTGCTGTACAAATAGCTACACATAACTATATTTGCTTTTTCAAAGGCTGGAAGTCCCATTTTCATTTCCACCCGCATGATGTCAGAGAAGCAAAGCATTTTTCAGAGAACATAATTGCTAACTGTTGAAACTGTTTCTATCCAGTCTCTTTGGACACTGATATTTGCGGATGATCATTGTTAATTTGACTGAGGATGTCATACAGTTTCTATGTTAGCATTACAGATGTAATTATAACAGACTTGTATTTCAAACTGATAAATGAGGTAGGTAGTTGACGAATGGGGTTTAGTGCATTAATTGTACCGATCCTTAGCTTTGCAAGTGGTGTGTGCTGATAGGGAGAGAGGAAGAAATGGCTTATTGAATTTAGATGAAAAAAATTTGCCAGTAATGGTATCCTTTTTGTTAATTTTGTGACCACTGTTCCAGGCAAATAAGGATGCCTTGTGGATCTGCACTATACTGCAGAAGTAATTAGTGTTGGGTAGTGAGGTATGTCCCTACTGAAGTAAGCATTACATGACGTTATTTACTTGTTATTAGGTAAATTCTAAATGTCTGTTAATCTGAGCAAACCAATTAGAAACCCAGGAATTGCTCAAATTGTTACACAACAGTGAATTTGGGTTGTGTCGCTTAATTATTTTTCTCCTAATCCCAGTGCTGTTTTACTCAATCTCAAAGGAAAACAAATTTATCTGGATGTTGGTTTTGCACACTTAAATTTGTAGCACTGAGACATGGACTATGCATGTTTTTGTTAATTCTGTCTTCTGGGCAACTGAAAACAGTGGTGGTCTTTTCAGCTAGCCTGATACTAATAAGCAATGTGACAGTTCAACAGCAGTGCTGCAGAAGGTACTAAAATTTTATTTTTTTTTTTTTTTTTTTTAATTTGGAAGTCATTACTTGGAAGAATTTGTCTTTCACTAGATGATGAAAGGATGGCAACTCTGATCTTATGTTATTCTTCCTGCTGCCTTTTCCAGGTCTCAGCACAGAGCTGACCTTAAGGCCCTGTAAGTGGAAATAATACTGCAAAGTATTTAATTAAAAGAGTTATGTTAATACCAATGAATTTTCATTGTGCTTTTATATTGTGGTGTCTGTGTGTTAAAGTGAGCAGTGTCTCAGGGACTCTCCAAACTAATGGGGAGCAACAGGATGCTTTTTTTTCCTTTATTTAACCCAATCTCTGACTCGCTGTCTTTCTCCTTGACCAGAGGGAGGCATGTAGTTTCATGTTAATAGTACACTTGAAGTATCTGAATACAAGACAAGTGAAAATTTCCACAAGATGCCTATGGGCTCTGTTTGAGCCAAAATTAGTCCAACCACAATCTTTCTCTACTGATTATATAGGTTCTGGAATTTGCTTGCATAAATTCTTTAGGCTTCAAGTTTTGGTTAGACATCCACTGTAGAAAGTTGCCATGCTTTTCTAATTAATAATTCCACTGGATTGCAAGCAACTAATAGCTAAAGGATTTCCTCATCTTCAAAACAAAAAAACCCAAATAAAAGCCTCAAATGCAGCCCACCAAACAAACAAATAGTAAAGGAGAAAACCTCCTATTTTCACGATGAATTTCTAGGAGTGGTATTTACTCTGCATATTATTTAATTTATTCTTAGATTTCTTGATGGTGGGATAAGTAACTTTAGTTTGCATAGTTTGCTTGAAACTCACTGTTACCATTTTACTTTGTGATAGAAGGCTTTAGCTGTCAAATCCTCAGAGATGTGTGACTTGACAAAATCTTTTGAAGTAATGTCTTGGAAAAGTGGCATTTTGTTCTTAATGATGAATTCATAATCTCTGAGTAAACAAAGCTGGAGAGACCATGGTAGTAAGGGATAAAAAAGGTCAGCAAATGCATGGCTGAAATCCAGAAGTCAGTAAATGAGAAGTGAGGTTTTAAATTCTTACTGATCTCTCTCAACCCCATTTCGTTTCTGTTGTATTACTAATTTCAGAAGATGGCAACAAATCCTTATATCCTGAGAACTGTGAAGGCAGCATCCAGACAATGATGAGATAAATATTTTCTTAGTGATTGATTGCAGGTTTTGATTTGCTGAAAAAACGAATCAGAAAACTAGATTCTTCTCAAGGTTTTATTTTAGAAAGTAAATTTTTTGGTGCCATAGAGATGGCTTTTTCTATTTCATGTTGCCTTAAAAAGGTTTTACTTCTCACAGAGCAAGAAAGAGGTTTCTTCAAAGTTAAATCCAGGCATAAAGTTGTTATTCACCCAGTATTCTCAACAAGAAACAACATTATTGTAAACGGAGCATACTAAGAGAAATGGATTACCCAGTCTGTTCCAGTTAGTAAATGCCTACTCTGAGCACTAATAGTGAACAGTAACTACCTCATTAAGGAAACTGTTCTTTCTGCTTGGCCTTGCCATTGAACCATTTTCCTTAATTTCCTAGTTCAGATTTTCTTATTAACTTAAGCTCATTGCTTAGCTTGCTGTTTTTTAAATGTAAATTGTACATTCTCTTCCTTTATTGTATTACTCTTTGTATAAATGAGTCTGTCTTCTGCCTCTTTAGCAAAACAAAAATGCTGAGAAAATTACATATTCTTAATCTGTCGTAAATAATTCTATATTGGGCATTTATTATGGTGTCTCTTTGGACTTATCACTTTTTTAATTTCTAATTTAGGGTTCCAGACACAGCCCCAAAACCTGGTGAAATTCTGATATTTTGTACTGCTTCATGTTTTACTTCTGTAATTCCTCTCACCCAGCTAGGTGATGGCCCTTACAGAAGCTATCAGCATGGATATGTATGTCAAGGCTGATGTAAAGCAAGAAGGATTCACAAGCCACTGTACCAGGATAAGAGATGCCACAGCCCTATTGATCCACGTCTGCAGGTGTTTTGAGCAGGTGTCTAGGGCAGCTGTGCACAGAGCTACCCTGTCTGTAGTACCTCAGTTAGCTAGTGCAGAACTAGTTTCTGTCTGTCTGTTTGCCAGCACGTTGTCATGGAGGTGTACTCCAGCATTCAGAGCCTAGTCCTACACAGCATACCCACTTGCACAGTTGCCAGTGAATGTCAAGATGATTAAAGACATTGTTGCTGTCTAGTTTTACTTTTCTTCTGACTTGAAATAGTCAAAAGATGCAGGTCTGCCTCTATATTTATAGATTCATATGGTCCGAGACATGCATGTGATTTCTCTGGACATCTTCTTTCTGTTTCTTGATCTTTTCGGCAGTGATGGCAACATAAATGTTAAGATGCTCACCTGTGGCATTCTAGTAGGCCAGCACTTGCCAGCTAGAAAGCTGCAGCTGGGTGCTTGGGACTTGTGAGCTTCGTGTAACTTTCAGCATTTTCTCTGTTTGGAACGTCAGCATGCTGGTTCACAGCCCAGCATGAGAAAATAAATAATGTCCCGGGGATAAGACTGTATTTTTTTTGCATTTAAGTTTTCTGTTCTTGATGTATTTTTCCTAAAACTAGAAAAGGTTTTCCTTTGAGAGCAGCAGTCATCCTTTGTTTGTATGTGTTTATATCTCTGCCGTTTCACTGTGATAAATATACACCATGAATAATGTTATTCTGCTCATCATATGCAGATGCTACTGCAGGAGAGCATTCCAGGTCTAAAAGTAAGAAGTACTCTAATCAGAGATCAGAATTTATTTTCAATAAAATCCAACATTTTCTCAGACCTTTCTTCCTGGCCAACATAAAATTAGCCACAAATACATACTTACCTCCCTGTTTTGAGTCTATTCACTTGTGAGTCTTCTATGATCTTCCTTTGAACATTAACAACAGAAGGAATATACTGTTGTCAGATTATATGTGGAGTAACAGTTTGTTTGGTCTTTCTTAGTTCATCTCCTTTGGTTTGTTTATGCTCAGACAGTCTAGAATTCTGTACTAGAAATCTGTGGCCAAGTTGCAAAAGTCAGCAGCCTAGCACTGTCTGTTTTACTGTTTGTCTCTGAATGCAATTCGGTTTTTAATGCATTTAAGAGTATTTCCTCTCTAAGTAGTTAAATTAGATGGAAGCAAAATGAAAAAAAGCAAAGTTAACTTGCCTAGTCCTGTACTATTTTTCTTGTACTGTGATATATGCAATGTGTTCGGTAGTGTTGAAATGCCCACGTCAAACCACTCTGGCTTCACTCTCTCATGTGATCTCTCTGCACCTTCCCCCAGGGCAGCAGTGTAGCAGTTTCTTAGTTGAGATAAATCTGCAAATTAGAAAAGATCCTTTATTTTTGTCATTAATCAAGAAGTAATTTTAAAATCTAACCTTTTAATGGGTAGCAAGTTACCTTTTTACTTGGCTTTTGAGTTTTTGGTAGCTCATTAAAACTTAGCGGAAAACTATGAAAAAAAACACACAGCCAAATCTTTTACCAAACCTGATTTTTAAAAAAGTCAATAGACTATTAAAAGTTTCCCAAATTTAATAAAATTCAGGCAGCAATATTGTGTCAGATCAAAATCCAAAGAATTCGATGTCAGTTCTCAGATATTACCAGATCAAAAGAGATGTCTGTTGAAAAATACCAGCGCAGCAGAGGCCCATGCAGTGATTTCCATGACTATTCTCTCCAATTCCAGTCATCAGGGCTCAGGGACATCCTCTACTTGACCACCTTTCCAACCCCAGTAACAGAATAAGGCAGTTAAACAGTTCTTCAATTTTATCTTTCAGTAACAGGAAGAGCTTGTTATTACTGTGTTCATATTCTGTGCAGGCAGTCTTCTGCCTGTCTGGAAAGTGAGACTTGCATCGGTTGTTAAAAATGTTTCTTTTTCTCATTTCTCAGGATTCTTGGAAGTTTGTTCTTGGGGATAGGAAGGAGGGGTATGGGTAAAGTTTTAGAAGCCCTGTAGTCTTAGCTCCAGAATCAATTCATTTCCTTGTCCCCACTGTAGTGGAGCTGGTTTTAGTTTCTCTTTGTCCATTCCTTCTCTGCTTATGTTCAGGGGGAATTACGGACTTACAGAAATGATCTTAAAATACAGATTTTTTTCTTCTGGACAGTGGCATCCTGTCCTAACAACTATCCAAATGTTCAGTTGTGAAGAGACTGAGTAGGCTGGTCCTTGGGGCCCCAGTAGCTGTTGTAAGATGTGTAGTTGTGCAAGAAAGTTCTTTTGAAATGCAGGTTCTGGTCTGAGGCTTGCAGCAGTAATTGGTGATTAATTGTAAATGATCCCTGTTGCCTCATTCCAACTCTCAGCATTCTGACTGTGTTTCAGACATGCAGCAAATACAATTGAGAAAATAAAACAAGGGAACAAAAAGAAATTATGCTATTTATCTCCCTCTACTTCTCTGCATGCTTTGAGTTGATGGGTCTTCCGTGCCTTGCTTCTGGCAAGGGACTCAGAGGGGAATAAGAGTGCACCTGTATCTCGAAGTGTGCTGGGAACCCACAGCTCCACCAGGGCTGTGCAGCACACCGTGATGCTTTTAGCTGCTCTCCTCTTCGACTACTGAGCACATCCATAAAGGCTCACTGGGAAGTAAGCAAAGCTTTTATCTTTCATCATTAAAGAGATTTTCCACTTTTCTAATCCAAGTAGCAGTGAGTACTGCTTCAGAAGGTCGATCTCTGCTGCCAATGAATTGATGAAGAAGGAAAAGGGTAAAGAGTGTCCTTCTTCCCTACTTGAGTTCTTCTTTGAGCACATGAATCACTTTTAACTGTAATTTCCCTTCATTTCAGAGAATGCTCAAAAAGGATGGACTACTTTCCTATTTTTATATTTACATTTCCATAAACATAGCATCGAAATTAAAGATGAACTTGAGACAAGTATTTGTACCTAAGCAGAAATAATTCCTTTTGTACTCTGGGTGTGACAGGCAGCATTAACTACACCAGCAGCTTTATACTTTCTTCATGTTAGTCGTGTTCAGCTTGCTCTGCAGCTCGGTTGGCTCTGTGATGCTTTTTTTTTCCTTTCTTTTTTTTTTTTTTCCTTCATATGATGGCTACACCATCAAATCTTTTTGTCTGAAGGATTTTCAAATGCACAGAGCTGCATGGCTAAAACCACACCTTTGTCATTTGCTAATAACATGTTCTCTTAGCATGGGATGCCTCAGATAAGGCACAGGAAAGCTTATCATTTTTATGTATCATCCAAGTAAATACCAAATTTACTGCTGCAAATCCCTTTCCCCTCAGCTGTCTCCTCAATGTAGTACCACTATCAGGAGCCACTTCTCACCTGAATCTAAAGGACTCTTCCAACTGCAGAAGAGATCCTGACACCACTACTGAGTATAGTGTAGTCCACACTGGTGTTGAACTTCAGAGTTAAGACTGAAGAGAAGAACAGAGCCAAGACCACACCAATTGCAGGTTCTGAAGAGAAGATGAATAGAAGTCCAAGATGAGTTGTCACCATTTCACAAGTCGAGAGTTTATCACTGTTTAGAGGAGTGAGCTTTAAACATACAGGACTCGTGGTAGTGGCCATTGGCCCAGATATTATGGATGCTGAAGTCCTTTTTTTTGGATACTTCTGAAACCAGAGTTGAGATGCCACCCCAGGGTCTCCATGAAAAGTATTGCTGTCTCCTGGAATGATGCCTTGTTTCTGGCATTAAGCAAAAATAACTCTGCTACAGTTTGAGAATGAACCAAAATGAGTATGTAGCCTTTGTTTCCTTGGCAATATCACAAAGATGGGTCTGAGGACTGCAAGTGGGCTGCTATCCTTCCAGTATGCCAGCCTGATCATTGGGATCCAACATGTGCACAGCTTGTATCTAACTGCATTCTGTAGGTCTGCAAAGAGGTGACTGAATCATCTGTCAGCTGATGATGCAGACATCAGACTTCTGTAGCCAAAGAATGGCAGCAAGAAAGGAAAAACTTATGTGTGAGAGTTCTCTTAACTATTTTAAGATAGCCTGTGGGGAAAAAGATAAAGCCTCTTTGGATAGGAGTCACAGAGAAGTTTCCAAGTAGTTGAGGGAAAGATGTTTTAGTTCTTTGTGATTCTGATGATTCTATGAAATGGAGATTTTTGTTTTACTATTAACTCTGAGAATAATAAATTGTGTATATCACTTCAGAATCAGATTGATCACCATGGGTGTCTTCAGGCTCAGCATTGTTTTATGGCTCTTGATCTCAATATGCATAGACATTTCTCTTCACTTTTAAAATATGAAAGCTCACAATGGCTGTAGGCTTCTCAATAATTCTTTCTTTAAACCTGATCTCCTCTACTGAAAGAGAAGGTTATGTCTGTTTTTATTCAAGTGAGACAGGAGGCAAATGCTGCTTCCAAAACATGTTCATATTCAACAGTTGAGAAGTTGAGAAAGTGGTCCTGAAGGTCTGAAAAAATTTGTAGGTATATAACATGCTACAGGAACTGAAATAACTTCAGATGCCAAGGAATGAGATATTTCTTCTTATAAGAAGTGCACGATCCCTGTCTTTATGTATGACCCCAGACCCTGATCCTTTGAAAAGGTAATAAGGACAGTGAATACTGGTGGCAGGGGAGTCTGCAAAACAGGAGCTTGCATAGACTGAAAGTTGTGTTCAGTGTAAGCAGTAATGAGAAGTCCTTCCTATTACTGTGAGTTTAGGAAAAAACCTTTTTTAATGAAAGCTCTTAAAATGTACTGAGGTTAACAATATAGAAAATGTTTCTTATAAAACAGTTATAAATATAATTTTTGGAAATGGTCTTGATTTGCCTGTTAGGCTAATTTAGAGTTGTTGTTAATGAATGCTGACTTGAACTGTCAGGAAAGGTTATGGTTAAGCAGCAGTGTAGACAAGTTAACAGCTTTCAGTAAAGACAACTTTCCCTTTCCACACAACAGACTATGACAAAGGAGTTGATGATTTGAAAAGAGAAGCCTACTTTTCCTGTAAAATTAATATTATAGCCTGCCTAATGACAGCCCGTGAGATGAAATTTGTTACCTTCAGCACCAAAAGCAGGACTCTTGGTACTTATACTAAAGCAGCATTGCTTCTTTTTTATCACCTTGTTCTCTGCACAGAGAAGATAACTGAAAGGTCTCATCCACCTGCTGAATGTTCAAATGCCATTGCTTTTTTTGAGGAAATGCTCAGGACTTCGGTATCAGGCATTCATCTGTTTAGAGACTGACATAGCAATGGCATAATATTTATGTTAAGAATATTTGAACTAATGGAAGTATTTAGCTCAGCCTTTGATGTTTTTTAAAGTATTTGTTTATTCACCTTTAAAACACATTTGTAAAATATACAAATCTGTGATCCCGAAACAGCTGCTGTTCTGGTTGAAATCAGTTGGAAAGAGCAGCCCGTTGCACTTCAGAGATTTGGAATAAGTGCAAAATACCTAAATTATTGTGGGGCTTTGGGGTTTGGTAGTTTTTGTTTGTTTCTTTTTTTTTTTTTTTTTTACTTTGTTAGGTAACTGAGTANGTAACTGAGTAAGCATTACAGTGGAAGAAGGTAAAAGTAGGTCTAGAATATACAAAAGCTTTAACATAGAGGCCTGAAAAAGCCACAATGACATTTTTTAAGATGATTTCTATAAAAATATTCTTGGAGCACTCAAGTACTTCACACGTGACTGTGTGACTTGAAGTGATCTAAGTGTTTCCTGTCAGATGAATTATGGGTCAGGCAGATGTCATAAGCATGGTCCAGTAGTAAAATAAAATGCATTCGTGAGGAAAATCACAAGGAAGGCTGTTTAAATTTGAAAATCAGCACACATTTAGCTCATTAATAGAGCTCTAGCACAGGAGCTCTATTACATCCTACAGAAATTTATTTATTCTGGACTGCAGCAGCAGATCAGGTTACATTTTTGAGAAATGCTAAGGTTCTGCTGCTCACATCTGGATTGACAGGGCTGTTTAAACTAGAAATCTCCCTCAATTTGTTAGATGTGTGCTGAGTTTCAACATGTCCTGTGCAAGGCGCAGAAATTCGCCTTCTCCCATACATGGAGGCTGGTTTAAAATTTTTTGAGTTCCTGAATAATAACCAGACATGGTGTTTTAGAAAGGAGGATTTAAAACGAGATTGTCCGGTGGTTGTGTATTCAGTTGAGGGAGAAATAATGGACTGAAACTCCATGGGAAGTTTCTGTGCAGTTATTTACAACTCTTGCATAAAGTTTGTTTTACACAGAAACTGCTGGTGCTGCCATCCCTTCCATGAAGGATGGGTTTGATAATCAAATGCATTCTTTTCAAGAGAGGGCTGATGAACTTAAATGGCAAGAAGCAAGAGGTTGCCATAAGCAGAGCTCAATGTCTGTTTCTTCAAATTTGTGTAACTAATCAACAGCTCACTAGGAAAGCTGAAAGCTTAGGTGCAGGAGAATAATCTTGGTGCAGCAGAGGGAAAGTATTGTTACAGCATTTGAGTAACAGGGAAACTTTAGCCATGTTAAAAAGTCATCCTACAGAAGGGGTAGATGGAGTGGTCTGTCAGGAGCCCTCAGAATAAGTTTTAGCTGGGTTTGTTGATGTTGCCACCCATTTCAAACAGTGGCCATGGTTCTGCAGCATGCTGCTTAACTTTTGTAACCGCAACCAGAACAATAATAAATCTTGTTGCGCATTCTGACATCCTTCTGAGTGCTCTTATTGTCCCTCTCCTGCACCTCCATGCCATGGTGAACAGCACAGCCATCCAACTGCTTGGGGCCCTGACAGGCAGAGCAACAACCCCAAGGGATGCTGCTGGATGAGCTGTAAGTTTTGTAGCTGGTCTGGGACTTCTGCCATGCGTGAGGCACCTGGTGCTGCCTCTGCAGGGCCCCTGTGTCAGCTATCAGCATCCCAAGACACACTTCTGGCAAAGAAACTCTGGCCAGAACAGTGTCTGCTGTATCATACTGATAAACAGCAGGGTAGTCAAAGGTAGGGAATGAAAGGATGTATCCAGCCTCAAGGAGAAGATGTAATAAGCAAACAGTCTTGCCTATGACAAATCCATCTCAAGTACCCCAAAACAAAAACTGGAAGTAATTATGTTAATTATGTTAAAAGATCGTTCTAGTCGTATATGTCTTGTGGCTATGCGTATTTTTTGTGAGAGCAGTAATAGAAGCAACAGTCTGAAAGATAAGAAATTCAGCAAGATTAGCTCAACAGATAAAAGAAGGCATCTCATGCAGGTTACTGATTTAAGTTTGAGAGTAGGAGAAGCTTGTGTCTGAATTTCTGTTTCAAGGAGGGGAAAAGTTAACATGGAAAAATTATATTTAGATGGCTTTGGAGAGTTAATGTAGCTGGTTGTAAAATACCATCAGTTCTCTTAAGGCTTCTTGCAATGTGTTTTCATATGAGATAGACTTCTAAAGGGAAGGAAATCTTTTTGGGTCATGTAAAAATAGGATTAAAGAGTAGAATTTCCATAGCAGCATTCTGAAGCTTGTCCTGCCTGTTTAGCTGGCCCTGTGCCTTGTGCTGGGAGCATTTCAGTATGTTCTTGAGGAAAATGTTGCGAGGAGGAGGAGGTTTGTTAAGATCTAGCAAAAGTTTCAGCAGTCAGAGAGCTGTATGAAAAAGACAGGCATCACCTAAGCCAGAAAAGAACTAGGTTGCTGGTACCTAAAATTAGGAAAAGATTGTACCATGTTTTTAAAACTAAACCGTAGGAGAAAGCAATCACTTCAGGATAATACATTGTTTATAAATGATATGATAACTTCATATCTTAGAAAAAATAGGAAAAAATCAGCTACTAAATAGTAAAGAGCAGTCTAAACAAATGTCAGTTAAGCAAAGCATGTAAATTAAAAGCTGAAAATAATTTCCAGTAAATTCAGCCATAAAATCCAAGTGAGTAGTACTGCAAATGCTCCCTGTAGTCAATGGAAGGGGACAGACATCTTCAGGAAGATACAGCATCTTTTCAGATGGGAGGAACCAAACTGTGATCTGAGAGAGCAAGTGGTAACACTACAGAGGGAAGACTACTCGAGAAAGAAAACAAACTCATCATTATTCTGTATGACCTTTATTGCTGTCTACTGCTACATTTGTTCTATCTCCAGAAAAGGATATAGCAGAAAAGGACATCTCATATATAAATATATATTTATGTGTATATATTTTATCTTTATATATAAAACAGTTTGCAGTGATAAGGGTTCTTCAGCAAGGCTGCTGGGTAAATGCAACTATTGCCGTCCCTGAAGTGCAGCAGAATCACTAACTTCCTGAAGCTTAAGAAACTGGTAAGATTCAGTGGTTGGGAGGGGAAAGTGGATGTGGAAAATTTAATAAAAGCTATTAAAAATTTAAACAGCTGTTTAATAAAAGTTGATTACCCACAAGCCATAATTGCAGATATGGTGGGTAAAAGCAACCATATCCAGGAGGAAGGAAAGCCTGCAATTAAACTAAGAATGAGCATAAACCAGTTGGAATTGGTGACAATCAGTATAATTGAAAATATATGAAGTGTAGGAGATTGATAAGAGAAGTATTTATTGAAGACGAGGGAGGAAAAAAAAAAAAGCAAAGCCATAGTTACCAAGACAAAGATGCATGTTCTCTGCCTTTGATTTAGTACTTCATATAGTTCATAAAAGAAAGAGTGCTATAAATTAAAATGCCAAAGGTGTTCCGTAGCATCTTCTATAAATACTACCTGTAACTACTATTAAACCAGTTTTAATCTAACAGAAAGAGATACAGCTCTTAGCTATTTTTCTTGCTAACAAGAAAAAAAGAAGAATATAACAGTAATTAACTCTGTCTCTTTGGGTAAATTTCCATAAGAGCTGGCTGATTGGAGCCTTTGAGATTAGAATAGGTACCTCCTTTGATGTATTAGTTAAATATAAGCTAGGTTGCCCTTGAGTTATCAGACTCAACACATGGTAACTGAGTAAGATTCCTTGCTTAGAAGATCAGATATTTTTTTCCTAATGATGAAAACAAGATCATGTCAAGCTCTCAAGTAGTTTCTGACTTTGGGAACTGTAGTAGCAATAGCTCCTTTTGAGTTTTTATCTATTTTTCTGTCTGCTATGTTAGTATTTCATCTTCTTTAAGGCTTGTCTCCAGTGATTTGTTCATGTTCTTGTTTATGTATTTTTAAATTAATTGATCAGTGATTAAAATGTATTAATATGCCTTTGAGGAGGAATAAGAATACAAACTGCTTCATCCCAGGTGGATGTTGTAATATCACTGATCTCAAGAGTCAACTTCGTACGTCTCAGCTCTAGTAAGAAGATGGAGTAGTTTCCTTGACTGAAAGTTCAGTCTTCTCATTGATGAAGAATTAATTCTTCCAGGAAATAGAAGACGCAGTTTTCAATCTCCCGAGCCCTATCATCTCACATTGCAGCCAAAGGGGCTTCTCTTCCATGTCTGGGAGAAAATTACTTGACCATCTCTTTCTAGGGCAATGCTCAGGACTATTAGGCAAGTCTTCCAGGTTCATGCTTGACACTTGAGCTCTGAAGAGGAGTAAGATTTTTAGATGTTTTCTCTGTGTTCAGACATCTGTGCACCATGTATTGTTATACCAGACCTCCTGGTATGCTGATTTAGCGTATGGGGGCACCTAGGTCAAGGCTTTCTAGTGCATGATAAATTTCCACCATCAGAGCATGAGGATCCTTCTGAAGTCTATCCCCAAGTTTCCCCAGCTCCTTGTAGTGTAGAGAGCTTCTGTGGCTTCTCATATCTGTGTGCCACAATTACTTAAATAATTGATGATTCAAATAAATGGACAGAGTGAAATTATGTTTTTATTATGTGTATATAAATGTTTTCAAACATAGCAGTTTGAGAATTCATTTAAGACAACCGGAGTGAAAACTGCCTGTGGGAGGATTTCTCTCCCCCCATCTCGCAGACCCCACTGCATAGCCATGCTGTGAGCCAGATTTGTCTGAAAACTCACTCATGAGCAGAGAGATGGAGCAAGTTGAAACGTTATCTATTTTTTTTTGTTACATTTCAGCTGGATCTGCTCCTTGATTTATATATGACTGAGTCATGTAAACGAGATCATCAGCAGATTTGAGTCAACTGAAAGACAGCCATTGAACACTCAATGAGACGTTTGGGCAAGGATTATTGACTGCCTTTTGGTGGCTGTCAGTTGCAGGTTGCCTTAAATGTTTCTGCTGAAGACCACTTGTTCCTAACATTTTAATAATTTGCAGGGAAAATTGAATGAGAGTATTATTGGCCTTGTTAGATGTGACAGAGACAGCATTAGTGTATGCATACACAATAATTCAAACTTGATCACTGGATAGAACTCTTAGTTTAATGGCATTTTGGAAAGTAATTGGATAATTCTAATGCCTTTTTACCTTTTTCCAGCATTCTGTAGCAGAGGTCTTAAAACTTTGACCAGAGATAGCGGTTGTTTTTTTGGTTGGTTTTTTTTTTTTTGATGAAAGGTAACACCTGCCCCCCCACACTTTTTCAATTTTAGCTAAGGATAATCATAACTCTGTTCTGACACGTGAAAGGGCATTAATACTATGTGTTCCATGTAGTGTGTAGCTCATAATTCTTACATAAAGAGACAGAGTGAAGCGAACCCAATTAAACACCTTCAGGAAAGAAAAAGGAAAAGTCAGGAGAGAAGGGGAAAACCCACCTCTTTGTGCTTGGGGTACATGTCTGTAGTACATTTCTTTCCTACTCCTGTTTGCACACAATAGAAAATGTAATTTTTTTTTCTGCAGTGTTCCCAACTAGATAAAATGAGAACAACTGAATTAGTGTCCTCTGATCCTAATTGAAATACCAGAAGATGTCATCTGAAAAGATGAGAAAGTCAATAACTCAGTTCCATTGGGTTTTAGATTGATGACATTGATTTCTTCTTTACAGCTGTGTTGGAATCAGAAATTCATATTGCTTATATAGCGTTTAGACTAAAGTCTGTTCAGTATAATGGATTATTTTGAAGCTCTTTCCAATCCTTCAGTTTTTCCTTCTCTGAACAATGCTGCAGAATGGAAGTCCAGCCTTGGGCTTACTCTTAAAATTAAAAACAAACAAACACTAGATGAAGCATAGTGAATATGATCATAATATCTAGAAAGTTTGTAGCAAATAAGGGTTAGCTAATCTACCTCTGGACTGGAACCTTACACTATTTGACAGCATATAACAAACCCACCTTTTTTCTCACATTAGGACTCGCTTACAGAGTAGCTCAGTGGGCATCATGTTCATAAATAGGCACTCTTCATAAACAGTGTTTTTCTTGAAGAAAACAGTGGAGGGTGCATGTGATTTAATGCCTTTGTACAGTGTAGTGGTTACTTCTTTGTGGGTCTGGGCAGCCAAGAGAAAGGGACCCAGCTGTGTTTCAGTGGCTGCTACGCATTAGGTCAGAGGAGACCTCTGATGAAGGGAGGCTCCATCTTCCTGGGTGGAAGATCTCCTAGGGATCTTCCAGCAGGGAGCAGACCCAGCCTAACAGGCAATAAAGAGGAATAGTACTTTCCTGTGGACCAGGAAACCATTGAAAGTTTCTAGACTATAAAAAAAGACTGTGGGTAAAGGGTTCAACCTTGAAGGACTGCCTGGCAGAAGATTAAGTTTTAAGTTCAAGGATTGTTTTATCCAGATTACCGGGTCGATCTAAGTTCTCCTTATTCAAAGTTTCCTTCTCCTAGATTACTGTTTCAATTTTTAAAATAAAGCATAGCTTTAGGATTTAGAAGCTTTGACATTTTCTGATGTGCTCGATTTAAACTGAAGGTGGGACAAAGTTGGTATAGAGTCTTATCTCAAATGGCATAGATAAAGGCAGCTGTTATAAAAGTAGCACTGACCTGATCAAACTTCAGTGTAAATCTATTTCAGTTGCTGACATTAAGACATAACCACCTTTGCTGAAGTTTTAATTTAGAGTTTGTCCAAACCTAGCAGTGACTGCTCAACTGGATGTTGTTTTATTTTGGTGTCAATTGTTCTTTGCATCTCAAAAGACCAAAGGCTGAGAGTGACAGTGAAGTTTTCTTCTTTTTTCACAATGACTCTGAGCTGCCTCTATGATCGTTTCACTGCCAGTCTCTTACTTGACGACATTGCAGCTTGGTTACAAGAGTGACGTACCTTGCTCTGTGCCCAGAAGCTCCAGGATTTGGGGTGTAATTTAATACAGACAGATTCCAAATGCAACCTGCCAAAATATATATTATCTTGGAAGTTAAAGATGTTGAACTTGGCTCTGTCAGCATGAGAAGAAGTACCTGCCAAAACCAATTGGATAAGTTGAGGAGGAGCAAGGGCAGCTCCAGGTAACGCCGAGGCAGCTTTCTTGTACTTGCTGTAGCTTGCATGCCTTGCTGTAGATGCTCACATCTTCCTAGTTGGGGCTGCTCCACCACCGTGTGCTCTGGGGAGTGGCAGTGCTGCTGTGCAGCTTGATTCCAAAGTGCCAGGCTTTGTAGTTTTTATCTAACAACCATATAAAAACTCTTTCCTCCTTGACTTGGCAATAGAGAGTTCACTTTTTTCTCTTGTTGGGCAGCTATCTGCTGACTTTGTGAAGGACTTACCTTCTAATAGGCTGCCTACTGTTAACAGTTCTGTTCCTTCTCTTAATCTTTATCTCTTACCCATTTAAATTCACTACCCTTTTGCCTGTTTCACGATTTATGGGCTCAACTTGTGGTGGAAGGGTGAGATAATCTGAATTGTTTCACTGAGTGGAAGCATTGATGCTGCAACAACATCAACAACACAAATTCTAAATACATGGCTTGCTGCTTTTTTACTGCTGGTTTTTTTTCATTATTTAAATAGTGATTAAGATATATATGCAAATTCCACAGTAAGTTAGTCTGTTTGTAATATAAGTGTCTTGGAAGGTGCAATCATTTGTAGAAGTGGCCATGATAAGGAGATTGCTTCTGGCTGTCATAACATTTATTATTAATATAAAAAAACCAAGAGAGATTACTCTGGGCTTTTCAGACCAACAAATTAAAAAAATCTGTGTTAGAAGATGGCAGAAGGCTCTTGGTATGAGTAATGTGTTTCGGAAGTTGGCAGATAAATAGTCCAAGTGTTTCCAAATAGCCTGACACAGAACTGAGTTACCTTTTTATAAAAACTACTTGGAGCAGTGCAAGTCTGCTTCTTAGGTAAGTAAGTGGGAAATATGTTTTCAGAATAGTCTAGAAGAAGCTATAATAAAATTGAATAATCTTATGCATTAGTGGAATTATGACTAGAAATTCAGTGGAATAACCATATAAACACTACAATGAGAAAAATTTGCTATCAGACCTGGGCTTTGAAGTGTTTAGGATTTACCCTCAGAGGTGACAAGAGATGCGCACTGTTCTCTCTGCATATTAAAAATGCATTAGGATGTTAACTAATAGGCTAGTCACAATAATCAAATAACTTAAGCCATATCTTGGTGTAAGTAGCACTATTTTTACAGCAGGAGGGTAATGTTTGTTTGCTTATTACATTTTGACTTGTATACCATTTGCATTTCTTGCCAAAGCTCTTGACTGGCTTAGCTTGAAAATATTTTGGAGTATCTGTATACTTACTATTGATGTTTAAAATAAAAAAATAAGCATACCTTCCTGTATGTTTCCAGTTTACTGAAACTGGTGCCCATAATTGGAGAAAGGAAAGACATTAAGTCTTGCTGCTGCAAATTTGAAACTGGACTAGGAGCAAACTGGAGAAGGAAAACTTTTCAACATCATGGTGATGGTGATTTTGCTTCCTCTTTCCACCCTCAGTTCTCTACCCTGTATTTATTGCTGGGAACTGTGAAGCAACAACGTTCTGGGCTTTGGGGTTTGGGGGGAGTTGGGGAGGAGCTCGGTTATAAAAGCACTAAGACTTTTTTTTTCCTTTCTGCTTCTATGTGTAATTGTCCAACAAAACTGTCTGCAGGATCCTGAAATACACTGGATTGATAACTAGGTTTTGTCCCTTGTTATCTCTAAGAAAGAGATTCCTCTTGACTGTAATCGTTTCAGACTTCCCCATTAACTGCAAATCAAGTTTCATAGAGTGTTCAGCTATTATCAGCATCTCCCTCCAGAAACACAGAAAAGGGAAGGCATCGGTGTGGAAATGCTGAGAGAGGAGGACAAAGCCACATGGACAACATCTTCCTTGTTGCCCCAACCTGGGTGCAGATTTTCTTTCCTCAGCTGTAGCATCCTTTTGGACTTTATGCAATATCTGAGCACTTTGGGCACCACAGAGGTCAGGGGGAACAGAACCTTGGCAGGTAGCAATTGCTGCTGTAAAAGGTAGAGGTAGTAACTGGGCAGTGTGGTTGTAGGAACATCTGTGGGGAAGCTACTGTTCACTTTTGTGTCTTAAATTGTTTGCTCAGTTAAATCCTTGCCATAGCATATACTGCTAGCAAGGCAAAATAACTGATGATTGTATAAAATAAATAAGAAATTGAAGATGTTTCTGGCTTGAGATGATATATTGAAAAGTAATCTTTAAAATGGTCTAGAGATTACTGTGTTGAAGTGAATTAATTTCAAAAACATAGGTACTCTAAAGAGAGGGCAAACTATGACTAAGAAGCCTCCAAGTTACCATTAAAGCTATTTGGACCTTGACATATAATTGGAATGCATAAAAATAGTCTAATTTATTTATAAAAGTTTGTACTTTGCATGCTAAAATCTAGAGGAATTAAACTGCAGACCAAATGTTCATTAATCTTCCATTTGAAGCATTGCTATCTGAAGTGTAGCCAGCTGGGTGATTATTAAATCTAAAGAAGGATTTAAGATTCAGAATGCATTTTGGAGCTTTTATGTGTATTATAACTTTTTTACCAACACTGTGAATTGATCACCCTTGTGAAAAATTAATCAAGGAAGATGTATTGTAGTTTTTTGACACAAAAAGATTACACTTTATAATGGGAGAGACAAGGGAATGTATTTATGATAAAAGCTGACTTTTTAAGAAAGTTGTACTGGAATGAAAATATTTATAAGACTACAGTTAACAGCTAAATCCTACATGCCAATGTCTTGGTGTCTAACAAGTCTGCATAACCTTTGTACCACTTTCCAGAATAGAAATGCATTATAATGAGTGATGAGATGGTGTCGCTCTAAGAGAAATGTCCAAACATCATAATAATGCATTTTAAGTGTAAAACCAAAGCAAACAATTCCCCGAGCAGTCCTGTTTTCATGATGCATTATCCCTGCCTGCATTTGTACTCATCTTCCATTACTCATGTCTTCTTCCTCTTAAACACTTTGAAGTATGGGTTGTCTTTGTGGGGGGGCAAGTAGACAATTTCTATAACACCAAATATGTTGTTGTCACAAAACAAGTATTCTCTATCACATCAGCTTGTAGTTAAACTTGGCTGTGTTGTGCCATCCTTTTCCTCCCAAAATAATTTGAAGCCTTCTGTTTGGCCAGTTTAGAAACTTTTAGAAAGCATTCACATCACTTGCCTTGAGATGCTTTGTAAAACAGTCTGGACAATGAATGTCTGTGGGCTTCTCTCTCCTCATTGTGAAGAGAGAGGTCCCTCCTGGGACTGCTTCAGAGCAGAGGCTGTGCTAAATGCTCATGAGTTGTCCTCCAAATGAGTATGCTCTTTCCCAGCACATGGAAAGGGGTCTAAAATATCTGAGCTGTATAGCTAAACATGAGTTGTAGAACTGTTTGTTCTTGTTCTCCTCTGAATGGCTTGATACAATAGATGCAAACAAGAGATAACAAAACTAAGGCTTTTCATTTTTCTCTTTGCTGAGAGTTTAGGCATTACTAAGTTATGAACTAGATAGGATTTTACTCTTTTAATCTTCTGATTTGTATCTCTTCTTTATTTACTTGTCTCCAGTCATACAGGTCTGGTTGTCTACAGCAGTTTTTACCTTCTTTTCTCCTGTTCAGCCTATGTGTTCCTACTTCTATCATTTTAGTAATGATGAGATTATTTTTTAAACAATCATAGCACATTATCCCAGCAGCTATTGGGTCATACAGGAGATGACAGGTGCAGGAAACCTTTTTTTCTGTTTTAGGATAGAAAGTAGACACCTATGGTTCTTGGAGATCTTTCTCTCTGCCACTTCTGCATCTAATTCTCAAAAATACTGTTAAAATGATGTCACCTTTCATGGGACGCAAAAGAAGTTTATTCCTTAGATGGAAAGGGGCTAGTTTTCTGATGTATGTATTTCTCCCTTAAATCCTGGGAATCATAGTCAGAGAAAGAAGCTATATCAAAAGATAAGACATCATCAGTAAGCCTTGCAAGGCTTAAGAGGGTCTACTCTTGTCTTTGTTTTCCAGTGACTATCCAAGTTCTGCAGTATTCATGGTGTCTCATTTCTTTTCTAGTTTCCAAAGAGCACAGAATGAACTCAATGCTTTAAACTTTTTTCCCCATCCAACAGTGCCCCATCCACTGCACCAAAAAAGAAACCACCAAAACTAAATAGTACAGGGAAAGAAAGTGGCAGGTTAATTGCTTAAATTTTCATTTTGCTGACACTTTTTTGGTTGCTAAAAAAGAGACAGAAAAAAATAATGTTATTTGATGGTGTTTCACATGGCTTCAGCCCAATTTCTGTTTGTTCATGTGCTTTTTAAGAATTCATCTACACTGACAGAATATATAAATTGGAAATGAAAAAGTGATCTTGATGAGTAAAAACAAAAATGTATTTGCATTTTAAATTAAAATATTTAGGATGATAGTTGCGAATAGGGACTGAAAGGATCTCAGCAGAGCTACTCTAACTATAAGCTACCTGATATTATGTTTAAAAACAGAGATATAGTAGTATATTCATTGAAAATAAAAGCTATTACACCATATTTTGGTGAAAATGGTTAATGTAGGAGAATGCTAATGGTTACAAGAAAATTAAATAGCCAATTCTTTTCATCTCTGACAAAATGAGCCTAGTGCAATGCCAATGATGGAAACTGTCACATAACTTCCACTTTTCAGTCAGGTGAAATAAAAGTTAGAACCACAAGTGACTCTGGAGGAAAATCTGGTGAAGTGAACTGCTTTCCCTTCCCTGTTGCACCTGCCCATTTACTTCACTTTTTCTTAACGTTAATGCAAGAAATTGAATCTTACGTTTAGAAAGATTATATCCTAAGAGATAAACACTATCATAATAGATAAAGTGCTGAATTTTGTTGTATTTTATACAGCACTAAATAAACAGCAAAAAGTCAGTAGATTGAGGAGTTCCTGAGAAAAGCAAATGGAAATGTGAGCTATTGACAGATGTGTTTTTCTCAAGTTTGCAGGTACCAAAGGAGGTAGTTATGCATCAACTAATCATCATCTTTGATTGTGAAGAAAATAAGTATGCTAAGTAAATGTGTTTTCTAGTCCTTTTGGCATGGCTGTGTTTGCTATTCTTTATTTTTGTGTATATATGTTTCCTTTTTCAAGTCTGTTTCTTTCAATCTTCAGTTTCCTCTTCCTTCTTTCTGCTTAATTTTTAGCTGCTTTTGTTGACGTTCACTCTCTTCCCTTATAGTCAGGGTTGAACACTTTCCTTCTGGAATTTATTTACTGGAAAATGGATGGGAACAATAGTGCAGTGAGAGTAAGCCTTTTTCCAGTGATATCTCAGAGGCATGCAGTGTCACACCTTCAAGTTAACAGCCTTTTTCTGGCTTCTGGTAGCTAAAATAGACCTCTTGAAATTCTCACCACCTGCAGCTTTCCATTGGTCCCCAAAGAGAGGAGTTCTTGTCAGACAAGATCAGCGTACTGGGAAGCAAGTTTTCAGCTCTTTTGTAAAGAGGGAAGAAACTGGAAGCAATGGGTTGATGAGGTCCTAATGCTTGCTGAATTTCACTTTACTAACCAAGAAAATATACTTTGGCAAAATGCAGCTTTGCAAATGACTTCTTTGCCCAGTAGATGGTGATGAATGTAACCAGGGAAATATATAATAATATATAAGTGGGAAAATATCTTAAGAATAGGTTGTTGGTAACTTGTCCCGCTTGGTGATGAGACAGCCCCTGCATTTAATTTGCAAGCAAACAAATGTGTGCTTCAAAGCATAAAACTTTTCATCCTTGTGTGTTGTTCAGTATAAAATATTTTCACTTGTGCTTATGATCTGTATCAGTCAATACCTTAAAAATGTAGATGTTGAAAAAATCTTATGTCTAACTTAGGTTTCAGAATCATGGAATAATAGGGGTTGAAAGGGACCTCTGGAGCTGATCTAGTCCAACCTCCCTGCCAAAGCAGGTCACCTAGAGCAGGTTACACAGAAATGTGTCCAGATGGATTTTGGAAGTCTCCAGGGAAGGAGACTCCACAACTTCCCAGGGCAGCCTGTTCCAGTGCTCCATCACCCTCATGGTAAAGAAGTTTCTCCTCATGTTGAGGTGGAACTTCATGTGTTCCATTTTGTTCCCGTTGCCCCTCGTCCTATCATTGGGCATCACTGAAAAGAGACTGGCCTCATCTTCCTGACACCTACCTTTCAGATTTTTCTTTTTTTTTCTTTTGCTGTGATGGTAGTTAATATCTTCCCCTAAGCAGGCTGACAGCTGGAGTACCATTTCTGTTTTGAAACTCTTTGATTTATTCTGGATCTGCTCTATTCAGTCTGTTTTTTCTCCTGTATCTGAAGGTCTTGAGAAGCATCTACAGAGATAATATGGCTTTTTTAACAGGAGAGAGCTGTTGGATAGAAAAGCCTAGGCCTGTGCAAAAATGACTTAGTCTCCAGTGACATTTCAACATTTATTTCCACAGTTAAATAGAAGTGATGAGTGGATCATATAGGTGTGATTTCAAACCTCATGGCATTGTCCACAGCAGACTTACAATATCCCAGCCAGGAGGAAAGCAATATACAGAGAGAACAGTCCTTTCTCCCTAGTAGCATGTCAGACGTCCCAGTCCCATTATTGAGCACAGAATTACTGAGACTTCTTTTAACAACAGGCTCTTATGTTTCAACAACCCAAGCCTCACAACATTTTGAGAAATGCAGATTGTTTCTGATGTCCTTTTACCTGTTTATCAGCTAATTTCTTCCTGCCCATAGTCAATTGAAAGATGAGAAGTCATTTCTGTAATTGCTTACTTATAATTTCCCTCATGCAGGACCTAGCATGAAGGGACTCAAGCCTTATCTTTGGACAAGAAGATTTGCCTGTTTCTGGCTGCCATTTTTGAATTTGTGGCTGTGAACCAGCCCACACAGATCTCAAACCACAAGAACATTCATTGCATGTGTGAGCAAAGTCACTCAGGAGGAAAGTTGGACCACTTTGGGGTTGTATATCCAGATGATACTTGGAGAATAACTCCTCCAGAATGCTGGTACCTCTTGAGGGCCAATACTGCTGTGCACAAAGTCCCTCAACATGCTTCAGATAGCCGGTGAACTCTGGGGCTTGGTGGAAGGGGAGGCTGTACTTTTAAAGAGAAGGTAGCAGTGGCTGTAGCAAGTAGAGCTAATGCTAAAGTAATCCATACCTGCGCTTGTACAGGCAACAGTATATAACTTGCTATGTCTCACCAGAGTACAAAAAACTATTGTTGCTGTTGTCAGCCTTGAAAGGAGGATAAATATGCTTGTTCCAGAGGGGCGTCTGGATAACTCTAATAAATGAATCCAGGAGAAAACACTGCTTCTGGGTGAAACATTTTTGTGGATTTTTTATGGTGATTGTCGCTATGGCTCTGTTTGTTCATGTGCCCTAGGCATGAATGTTGCAGTTACATGACTCTGTGAAATGTGTAGCCATCAGGAACAGAAATTTGGGAAGACTTGGGGCAATTGCTTGTGACAATTCAAAAAGGGAGGCAAAGAAACAAATCCCAGTGCACAGTGTTGTGTAGTATGCTTACAAGCATATAAGCCTAGAGAAGTATCACACGTTTTAATTTGCAAGAGTTTGTGTTGGGGTTTTTTTAAGGTAGCTGGTTGCTATGCTATGGGTAATGTCCAATGTGCAGCTATGATATTGCCCAAAAAAGATGAAGAGAATAAAGTAAACCTTCTAAAGATTTCAACTTGTGATGGTCTCTGTACCATTACTCTTGATAAGAAGAAATCATAGATTAATATACTCTAAAAGGGTAGTAGATGTTATATTAAAAAAAATAGAGGGAAAATACTATATGAGTATTATACCTCTTCAGATAATGATGGTTCATTCCTTCAAATTTTATTTCCTTTTCTCACCTTAATGTAATTCTCACCTTAACGTCTTACCTTAATGTAATGTGATGTTTTAAGGAGGTTTTAAAAACAAATTAAAAACTTGCTGTTAACCAAAACTTAAGATTTTTTTTATTATTATTTCAGCATCTTTTTCCCCTGAATTAGGGAAAACTACAGTATAGTAGACTTGTAAGAGATGAAACCTATGATTAACAAAATCATAACAGAAATACTTAAATAGAAGAATAGGACTTTATTAGTGTGATCTCTTAATTTTTAGTATCTTTTGCTTTACCTGAAGGTAAGGACTCTGTTCTAAAGACTTACACAGATAAAGAAAAATGACCCTTTACCGCTGATAATTTCATTGAAAAAGAAAATCAAAATAGTGCCTGGAGGGTATTGCTAAGTGAGTGAAAGGGAGTGAGGGAGGAAGAAGACCTACAAGCCAGTCTTACAATTCTATTTTCTTTTCTAAAAATGTAAACAATACTTCTGAATTCAAAATGCTGAACAAATCTCACTAGCTCAATTTCTACTCATGTTCAGCAGCCAATGGTTATTAAACATACTTATTAAAATGCATTGGTAACTATTAGTCTTTTCATAGAATATAAATGCTGTTTCAGTGCCTAATGTAGTAATTTTATTCAACTAGCATAAAAATAATGAATATGTCCTACTAGATGTATGAAGCTACTGCATAGGCTGTTTATTTTTGACCCAAAATGATCTTGTTCCTGTAATCTGATTACTTGATGAGACTAAACCTATCTAAACATCAGCTTCATTATTTTTGGAGTGTTTTATTAATTTCCTTCCAGACTCTCGTAAGTGCAGTGAGAACATCAGATGTGAAACAATGTTTTCTTTCTGCAGCTGCAGGGTACAGCAGCAAACAGTATTGGTTACAATATATATTAATTCCTGCTATGCATAAGCCTTTGTTCCTAAAAATATGTAGTTGTGGAAGCTGTTCTCCAAACTGACAGAAGTTTTTTGCAGCTTCATCAGTCAGTCTTAATTCTCAATACAATGCATTCTGCAGTTTCAGAATACAGTAGAATTACTGAGGGCTGCGTGAGCTGGTCCCAGAGAACACTAATCCCAGTCATGACTGAAATGGGGAATATTTTTATTCCTGTGGAACAGAAAGGACTTTAAGAAGTAGCTGAGAGCTGTTGACTGTGATGGGAGTTGCTAATGACTTTTGTATAAGAAGCTTTGAGGAGTGCAAAGGTGCTATTTAATATCACACAGTAAATGTCCTAGGCTTTGTTTTGTATCAAGTAATTCTTCTGGCATTGATGCAATGCATGCCACATCAAATTTTTAAGTAAGAAACTTATTTCAATTCCATTTAGTTCCTAGAAAGAATTACTGTCTTTTGCAGAAATTTTAGAGCTCAATTTAGCCCTGAAAATTTCCTGCCATTTAAAAAAAAATATTCTGGGTATTATAAACTCTGGTAACTGTAAGAATCACATCAGGAGCTTAAGTGGAGAACTGTGGAGAGGTATCTCCA
>VYZX01006990.1:8259-22363 GCA_013401335.1 Brachypteracias leptosomus
CTGCTGAGTTCTGGGTAGGAAAGAAGTTGAATTCTGTGCAACATGATGGTTAGTCATGCATCTAAGTGCTGCTTTTTCTTTGCAGTCGCTTACAGAAGAGTAGGGTTTTTTCCAGCCATGAACTCCAGGCACTGAACAGGGGCATCTTCAGCTCTTCGTTCCAGTTAGAGAAGCTGGCTTGACAAACATCCTGTGGTAATATTCAGATGTTCTTTTTGAGTCCTCTAGTCTCATCACAGCTTATTTGGCCAAATATATGGTTCTACAGTCTTTCATAATTTATTGTATGTGTAATTAATGGATGGCTAGGCTTTTTAGCATTGTCTACATTTTCCTCTCAGAAATGTAGGGCTAGGGATGGAATTTGTCTTGCTATATGTGGTAGCAGTTCCTATATGAATGTGTAGATGAGAATCACCTGGCACATCAAGGAACTGGGCTGTGCAAAACAGATGTACCCCACCTCTGACAGCTATCAGCTCCCAGTTCATGATAGACTTTTTGATTTTGTAAGGGAAGCAGGCAGCCTGGTGCACAAATCCTACTGGTTTAGAGGAACTTCCTTTCATTTGCACCCTCTTCCCTCCACAAGTATATGTGGACTTCCATGTCATGAAAAAGAGATGAGCTTCTGGCAATTCGTTACTGTGGTTTCCATGGCAGCTACAAAGACTGGAAATCAGTTGACTTGAGCTGGAATCTTTGATCTTTATTTCTTAATGAGTTGTGCTCAATGGACAAGTATTTGCTATATTTCTGCTCCCATTACAATGCAAAGGTTTTCTTTTGCCTTTTTAATGGGAATATTTCCATCCGAGCAAGAAAGTTATGCCTGTGCCTGAAGGAAAGTCACAGCAAACTGCTAATCTATTGGCTGTGCTGTAGGGTTGCTGGCTTGGTGTTGCTGTGAGCAGAGGTCAGCAAGTCACAGGAGTGAGCATTCTTCATCCACTCTACTGGTCCTGTGCAAATGATAGACCTGACATGGCCTGTGACACTTTTTCTGGAACATGGAAGAAGCAAGAGTCCTGCACTAGTGCTCTGTCTGCCTCCGTGTGTAGCTCCAATAGTAAGAGCAAGTGACATTGCTACACTTACACAAGGGAAGGAAGAGGATTAAACCTGGTCCAGTTGCTAAGTACTTTTGTAATTAAAACCACAGAGCTCTTATCAGTCTCTTTACACTATCCTTGGTTGTGTTTTGTTTTCTTGCAGCAATGGGTGCTTACAGCTGCAGAAGCTCTGCTTATCACTCCTGTTGTCAGAGCAGTGATATGTGCTCTGCTAGGTATGATTTAGGGGCACGTGTCTTTTTGTGGCAGAACAGTCAGCTAAGAGGATTTCATGAGGGAGTTTTAATGAGTATTTTCTATTGTTAAATACAGATAATAGATGAAAGATCCAATAAGATCCTTCATTTCTCTCTGGAAAAGTGACCTTCCTGAGGGTTCAGCTTTTCAATCTTTTTTCCTTAATTTCTGGTCATCTGCCCACCTTCTGATTTTGGCCAGAAGTGGAAGTATTGCCCTGCCATGAGAAATACTTTTTCTAGGTATTTCTAATCCACTGAAGCAGTGAAGTGCTAGAAATCTTTGTGAGAAATCTTATTCTTGTGAAATTTGGAGCTGTGTTTGGAATGGTGTTTCCTCAGCAGCATGTACTTACTTGGGAAGAAAGACAGAGGTTGCCGAGCAGTGTATCTATCTTCTGCTGAGTTAAGTAACCTAGAAGTAAGGATGGAGTGCAAATAGCACATTAGAAGAGAAATTGGTGCAGTAAAGGTTATCCATAGGCATTGACAAATCATGACATCTTATTATGTCACCACTCCCACTTGGACAGAGGATAGTCTATTGGCCAGAACACTTTTATTTATTTTCCATACTTAATGGTGCCTCATATTAGTCTATGTTGACAGGGCTTTCTGGTTTTGGAAGCTAAAGGCAAACGCTCACCTTATTCCCAATCCAATATAGCTGACATGAGGCTCTTTTTTTTTAAAAAAAAAATCTCATAATGTAAGTCTAAATACTAAGCTGCAAAGGGAAGAAGGTTGATGAGTTGAGGCAACTCAAAAATAGAGACTGTATAACTTAATGTAATCAATGCATCACAAAAACCTGGTTTCTCACCTGCAGCAGTGGCAGACTATGAAGGCCAGAGGTGCAAACTGGTACCCATCTTTTCTGGAGGAGGCTGTCGAGCTGGGCCTGGTTGAACCCATCTAGACTGGAGCTTTGTGTTTATTGCTTCCATGGACGCTGGACATGTAGGTCATACCCTTTTTTTTTGAGCACAGTAGACTAGACTATTACTGGTTTGGTTTTAACTCTAACCCACATGTGTGTCCCAAAACCCCAGGTTGTCTGGGTCATTCCTGGGTGAGTGCTTGGCTGCTCCTGGCAGCCTGCTGTTCCCAGACAACCAAATTCCCTGCCCTTGCCTCAGGCTGGATCTGTCTAGGTGAGTACATTCCTGTTTGGTATCCTAGCTCTATAGTCTGAGCCTGATTTTGTCACTGGCCTGATTTTCAGAGGTGTCAAGCACCCCACAAATCTAAATCTGGGTGCTCTGAAAATCTTGCCATGGATGGATACATTCAATGCAGCAAGAGGAACACTTGTTGATGGTTTATTCTGTCTTTATCTGCTTTTCCTGCCACGTGTTTTACTTCTGGCTCTGTTTATGACTAAATTATATTAACAACTTTGTCAGCTATCTGACTGGGTAGCTCCTACAGATTAGTTCATACTCTATACCTTCCTCTTTATTTACCTACTTTTAAAGCAAATAGCTAGTTTTGGGGAAAAGCATAAACATGTGCTGTTAGTGAGCATAGCATCACCATAAAAACTAGTAGACAAAGGTGATAATATTTCAGAAAATCTTCACAGCTGTTCTAAATATACCAGGAGCTGTGTGGCCTTTGTAAATTTTAGGTACTCACATTTGATAAAGCTGCACCAATTTACCTTCACCTTTGTGTGCAGTCTGTGGCACAGCATCAGTTACCCAAACCGGGCATATTCACGTGTGCAAGTGAATTACTCCTTTTTTAAGAGAAGCCCCTCAAAGAATAGTTGTCTTTTCTCTCCTCTTAGAATTCTTCCCCTAATACCGTTTGCCATCCCTTTAGGTCTTAAAACCATGGTTATGTTGGGGTTTTTTTTAATCTATTAACAGAATACTGCTGTTTGACAAAATCACTAGGAACATACTTCATCCAGAAGAAGAGGCTACTAAGTTTTAACTATAGCCTGGTATTTCTGAACTTCAGTTTTAGGTAAGGAGATAAAGAATGACAGACTGGAACAACTTAAAGATCATGGAAAAAAATCCGTAATATCATTTCATTAGGTAATTAGAACATGTAGATGACTCAGGGATTTTTGTAATCAGCCTTACTGTTTGGAAATATTGGGAGCCTTTTCAAGCTGATTAAGGTGTTCCTCGAATGACTTGTACATGCATTACTTTCTTCAAGCTCTGTTTCTAAAACTGCAGCAGCTATTTGGCGTATGTTGAAGCCTAGTTTTCTACAACAGATAAAGAAAGGGCTGTGAGTAAAGTATCAAGTAAAGGGAACTTGTCTCTCTAAAGAGAATCTTTGTGTACTCACATGTTCTTGGATCACCATAGGAAAAATGGCTGATGCACAAATCAGAGTTCACATTTGTTGGTCCAGCAGTTTCTACCTGTTTCCTCTCTAAACTCAGATTGTATTCAGGTGGAATGAGGTGTATGTTTTTTCAGTTATGATGCTGTGAAGGCTTTTCTTATGACACAAGAGAATGGTAAAAGAAGCTGAAGGGTGAACATTTTGATGGATTTGAGAATAGTCTTATGGCAAGATAACTCTGATCATGAGCAGTCATCTCTAATATGTGCTGCTGTTTTATTTTGTATCCATTTGGAAGCAGTTTATTGTTAGCTACCCCTGCCTTTGTTTCTCTTCTTGGATTACATAGAAGCTGTTTTCTTCTGTTTCCAGAAGAAGCCCAAAGTCATCTGAAGAGATTTTCTTCCTCTAACATTTCATCTTGGACCTGAAACACACTAGTTTCTATGACTCCTCCTTTTGTTTTTGACAAATGTTATTTGTTGACTTTTGAGGGAAGGAGGAAGTGTCAACAAATTTTCAGACAACTTTAATTGCGATTTAATCTGGATATCTGTGTAGGAGAGCAACCAAGAGTCAAATACTGTCTCATTGCTCAATGCTAGTCATCCTAAACTTTAACAAAATGTGCTGCTGTGGGGAGTGACAGGTGTTTTGGTTCTACGCTGCAAAACTGCTTTTAGTAAAGCTAAACTGATGCAAAGTGTGCTTTTGGTTGGAATGGTCAAGTGTCCCCTGAGTTAACTGGATTTCTGTGAAGCCAGTACCTAGAGGAACTGCACTGGGTCAGTGTAGTTAAAACCTTTTGTCTGCATTGTGGTGCAAGATTGCATCCTTAAAACACTTGATACCTTAACTTCATTTGTAGTGGACAGGGTGACAAACCTTGAGTATACCAAGGAATTACTCCTACAGCAAGGTCAGAAGAATAAGTGTCCAGAGTAATTTCTAAAAAAGTACTAGGTTTCATTCAACTCTCATCCATAGCAAAATCATTGAGGAGGATTAGATTAAAAATGTGATGGATGCATAGGAAACACACAAAGCTGATGTGGGCAAAGGCAGATCCACCTCACACCCTGTGTCCCCTGGTGAGGATAATCAACGTGTACTTGCACAGTTTTGTTCCAAGTGGAAGAACAGCTGGTGCTCAGAGATCTGGGTGAGTGAAAAGAGTGTTATTTGGAAATAAGATCATGCAAAGGCTTGGAAGACAGCTATTGTGTGGCTACACCTTCAAAGGAACCCTCTAATTCTGTTCAAACAATAAAGGAGAAAGAAGGCCCAGGTCCATTCATGCGAAACTGCGAATAGTTTCCTGGCTTTGGGGAACATACAGCTTATGCTTCATGAGACTGTCATCTCCTCCTCTGAGAAAGCACAGTGGAAATACCCTGAAGGGAAAAGTCACATGGGAGAAGATCAAAGCAACCTGAAAAATGTATCTGAATGACACTAGAGAGGCAAGGGGGAGGGGTGATAAAAATGCCTGCTACCTAAAGGCTCTGAGCTGGCAGGGTCAGGGAGAAGGAGATCAACTGAGACAAAAAAAAGACACCCTCAAGAAACCATTTGCCATTGTATGCTATAACTATTCCACAAGGTGCCTATCTAGAGTAACGCTCACACACTCTTAAAAAATAAGATAGACTTTTTCCCTGTGATATTTTTATTTTACTTTGCAATGTTTTTGTCTCTTCATGCTTAAATAAATCTGCCTGACAACTTGCATGCCTTTTAGACTTTGGGATTTTAGAAGAGACTAGATGGAGGCGACACACTTTTCATCTATAAGATCAGGAATACAGGAAGAGTGTCTACCTGGCATCTACCCTGCCCATAATGTGCTGTCACAGGGCATAGACTATGGACCATTCTTCTACGTGGTGAGTTGCTTTCAGGCCTAAGCTGTGCAAAACTAGTTAATGTAAAAGCATATTCTTATCACCTCTCCTTAAAGTTCACAGCTCATTCTTTCCCCAACCACTAACCTGCTTGAATGTCTGCTTAAATCTAAATTTTCTAGAAAAAACTATCTACTTATGATGCTAGTATGCATAGTGTGTAGCATGATGGCCTAGTGCTCCTGTTAGACCTTTAGATTCCGAATGAGTAATATTAACCAAACCAATAAGTAAACATCTTGTGATTACAAGTGAAAATTTTTCAAATGGATCTAAAATGACGCTTACTACCCAAAACCTTTGAATGACAGGAGAAGTTGGCATCACTTCTCAATTCTTTTTCAGCTAGGAAATGTCTGTGGTCAGAGCATTTTCATCTATTGTGAACCCAAGACTTTAGATTAAGAGAAGTGGATAAAATGGATTTTTATAAATTCAGTGCAAATGCCACTATTTTGAGGAAGTGAATTTCTGCTACAAGACGCACCCTTCTGAGCTTGTTGCTTGTTATCCAGGTTTCATGATATAAATGATGTAGTGTTTGTTGCCTCTTGAGAGCTGAGAAATTTCATTCTTCTTATGAAAACTCCTGAGGAGATGCACTCATTTGTAGAGTACTTCAGTTCAGAGGAACTATATGAGTGTGTGCATAATAATACTGATGACAGACTTCCTTGGCTGATTTTTTTCAATGTATATTCATGTTTTGTTGGTTTTTTTTAATTTTATTTTTGGGGCATAGTGTCTGTGGATTATAATCTTGATTGGGACTTCCAGTTCAGAAAGGGAGCAGTAATTCTTTCCTTTGTTTGACGGGTTTATCAGAGTAGTGCTTATTTAACCTTGTGGGCGTTGTCGTGTGATACCACTTTTGGGCCTGACAGACTTGGGAGATTTCCTTCTCTACCACCTATGACGTAGCTGTGCAAATGGAAAAGGGAACTTAGTTTACTTCAAGCAGCAACTTGCTTCTGCTCTGATAAGATTTGGTGTCTTTCTCCTCTAAGTTTACCCAGACTTGCCAGAGATTAAACAGTGAGGATAAACTGAGTTCAGATTAGATGAGCCAAATGAGGTTTTTAATCCTACCATTTAAAAAGTCATACTGAACACTTCAGGGTTTGTTTGCTTGTTTTTCCACTCCTCTAGTAATCAGGGAAACTTCTGATACAAAGTGGAAATGGTTGGGCCTGGAACCAGAGCGTGGGTGAGCAATTACAGGTGTCTTTTAAAAATTTCTAATGAGGATCATGGTAGGCTCTCATCAGGCTACCAGCAACCTTGTGCTGGCATGGAATGTGCTCAGATGAGTGTGCTGCTGTAGGAGGAAGCAGAACAGCAGTTGCTGCTGATTTGGCATTGGGAGAGTTGCCCTGAGGTATTGCTGCTTACCCAGGCCATCCTCAGCCCCTAGCACAGTATGACTGAGATCTCAGGGGATCAGTTTCCACCTCTCATTAATCATACAGCCCCCCCTTCCCATGGCTTTTCACTGTGTGTAATGAATGTCTTGGTCACCTAAAGATGTTGATGTGAAACTGAGGAGGCTGAGAAGATTAACCATCTTGGAGTCCTGCCATTTCTCATTCACCCCACAGCCAGTGGTCCATAGCTGAGAGCAGCTCTGGCTAAGTGTTACTTGCACAACGCTGCAACTGGTGGTGCTGCTGCTTATACAAAGTTGTGTGTGTGCTTGGTGCGCTAAGTGTAAGCATGTTCACACCCTCTATATGAATCTCTGCAGGACTTCTACCTTACCAGTGCTTTAGTTTGGTTTCTTACAGAACTTCTGGTTATGCAGTCATACAGTGTGCTCGTCCACTTTCTCCATCCCTTTTCCTCCTTCAATAACTTAGACGACCAAAAGGTTAAGATCTTGAAGTGATGTGTTTCCTACAGAAGCCATGAAACTGCATAGAACAGAACAATCTTACCTGTGTCCTTATTGAGGGGCTGACTTTGGTGAGCTGGTCTCATTTTGGACAACAGAAAGTCAAAGAAAGGAACCTTACGAAAGCCTCAATCATGAGAAAAGCTACATCTGAATCTCATGCCTAATTGGATGCCAAAAAATCTGCAGAAAGTGTGAGTCCTTAGTTCTGGGTTCATGGGATGGCATTATAGCCTAAAGCTCTCTCAAGGCCCAGTCTCAGCTGAAGACCTTCCCTTTATTATCTCCAGGCCTGTCCTCTCAGACCAGATGCACAGTGAGGCAGCTGTTTTCAGCCTTCCATATCAAATAGTAGAAATGAATAAAGACAAAGTCCACAAGGGAACTGAAAGGAGAAGCCTGCTGCCTCATCTTCAGCTCTGCTGCTGTCTAGTACTGTGTTCTGTATTAATGACTTGGGTTTCTGTAGAAAGTTTTGTGCTCACACCAGTGCTTCTGGTGCTCTGCGTGTTTCTGCTGTGGAATATTTATTTGTGTGAGAGGTGGAAGAGCTCTGAAATAGGGGTGCCTTGGGCTACACAGTATCCCTGGGGCATGGGCCACATCTATTCTTCTGTAAAAGATATGGCATGGGTTTTGGGGTTATGTGGAAAATGCACTGAGAAGTGTTTAATAAATATTATGCACCTCTACACAGTGTCTTATGTAGAGAAGAATCATTAAATCTCAACTAAGGGGCAGTAATTAACTTACTTTTGAAACTATATGTGGCAGTCAGAACATTTCCTCTGCAGACAGATCAGGAGCACATCAGCTGTTCCGTGTGATATGCTAGACCTATATGTAGGTGTATATAGAAAGACATTCTTGTCTCTTCACTTGAAAAGGGCTGCAGGTTAAGCTCAAATTTGTGCCAACAGAAATGATACATTGTGTGATTTATCACCTTGGGAAGCTCTCTGAAATATCTTCTATAAGCTCAAGCTATCTCTCATTTCAGCAAAGTTTCAGTGCAGGAATTTTATAGGAAAGTAAGAGTCTGGGAGTTATTGGTAGTCTGCTGAAAAAACAAATCACCAAAAAATTCATGGTACACTGCTTGAATTCCAGGTGGTTGGGGTCATGTCCATCATCTGCAGTTTGTGTTAGTGGATTTTCAGAATGGGGTTCTACACACACAGTGATGTCTCCATATTTCATAAGCAATATGAAAACCCCTTATTCATTCATTCATAAGCAGTATGAAGCTCTCTGAGTGTTTCGCACTTACACACAAAAATTGCAAGACTTGTTGCTAGTTAGTTTAGGATTGAAAGTAACGGCACATAATACTCTTCTGTGCAAGGACAAGGCTTCAATTTTCTCTGATTTGTGACACAAACAGACAGCAAGTGGCTTTGGAACGTACATCTTGAGCAGATCATCCTAGGAGTAGAGATGGTCGCTCTTTCTGTCACATTTTCTCAACTTTTTCAAGTTTCCTACAGCAGAGGAGGCAGGGCTTCTGCTGAGGCAAGCACTGCTAACTTCACTAATGAACGGAAAGTGATGTCTGACCATGTGATACGAGAACAGCACTTTCCATGTTTGCCTGATTATCGAAGAACTGGAATCAGCATTGACGGAGATAATGTGATGTCACTCTTTAATCTGGCAAGCCTGCAAAACCACTTCCTCCTTGTGTAGGCTGGAGGTCTCATGATTGCCATTTTGCTCTAAAGCATTCATTGAAAATGATGTAAGACAGTAGAGCTTTGACTGTCCTTTTTTAAAATGAATGAATGCTATTGTGAAACTCCTTGCAGCTATATTAGGAAATACACTGGTTATTCAACAGAATATACTGATTATCAAACAAAAAGGAAAAAATGAAAAGATTAACTTCACAAAATTTAATTTATTTTTTTTTGAGCTTTAGCTTTGATTTCATTTAACGTAGATGAATAGACTAACCATCAATTAAAATTCATGATCTGAAACACTCAGAGGCTGGACATTGCCAGGATTGAAAGAAGCTGGTCATCTAAACAATGAGAGTGGGTGGGCATTTTATACCATGAGGATCCTGTCTGCAACTTTATCTTAATATGGTTTTAATAGGTTCCCTGAAAGAGAACATTTACATTTCTTGAGATTTCTAAAGGACTGTGAAAACCTTTCAGGAGGCTACTCCTGCAGGGTTTGTGCTGCTGTGACCTGCGTGGTGGGGTACATGCTTTTACAAGGAGTAGTCTGTAAAGTGTTGATAGCCAGGGGTCAGCTGGGGATGACAGGGAGGTCGCACAGTCCTTTTGCATTGTGCTGTGCCACAGCTGTTGTTGACGTAATGCATGCTGCTGCTGCTGCAGACCGGGGGTTGTCCAGTAAAAATACATTATAAATGTCTTCATATGCATTTCACTCTTAGTGGAATAGACTCATAAGAGGAGCTAGCAGAAAGTCTTCTAACTATCCCTCTCATACTGTTCTCAATCTCCAGCCCTACTCTCTTCTGCCTGTGAGGGCTGTGGACTCTTAGCAGGGATGGTTGCGTCTTCTAATAACTTTACTGTAACGTATAGAAAGTGAAACTGTGATTTTTTTGGGGTACCTTTGGAAAATTACGTGCTGCAGATAACTACTGTTTCCTTATTAAAACAGCTCTGTTTGCTAATTAGGGCTGAAAGTGTAAAGCAAACCAATTAAGACAAATCCTGAAGTTTTATTTGGAAAATAATAAAATCAGATGGAAAAAAGTCAAAGCTATTTTTCTCAACATGTGTTTGAACTAGAATTTTAAAAGACTTGATTCATCACTGGAACAGGTTGCCCAGAGAGGTGGTGGAGGCCCCATCCCTGGAGACATTCAAGGTCAGGCTTGATGGGGCTCTGAGCAACCTGACCTAGTTAGAGACATCCCTCCTTATTGTAGGGGGGTTGGACTAGATGACCTTTGGAGGTCCCTTCCAACCCAAACCATCCTGTGATTCTATGATAAAAGAGCAGAGTAAACATTGGATGCTGTTAGAGCCAAAAGATGATATGAAAGATGACATAGTATTAAGTCATCTAATCAATTAATTTTTCTGTTAATGGAATTTGAGGAATTTTGTTTTGAAAGTGTGATTTACACTTTTCAGGATCTTCTGAAACATTATGTAGAAAACAAAAAATTTTGTGGTTCTTTAAACATGGATGAAAAAATGTAAAACCTGTCAAGGTCTGTTCTCTTAGTGCATCATCATTTTGAGGAACGAAGTGTGACAGCTGCTTTTTGTTGTTGAAGGAAGCAAGGGAAACTAAAAAAAATAAATCAATTATTAGCATAGCCCTGTTCAAAATAGACTTTTGTGAAAGCAGGTGGCAAAAGCTTCTATTACCTGTATGTATATGGCAACTGTTAGAGAACAGAACAAGCCTTCTTAAAAATGTTCTTTATTATATGTGACATGAAACACAAGCATGCCTGCACACAGACTGGGACAAGATGTGACACTGAGTCTGATGGCAAGGTATGCTGGATGCAAACACCAAAGCTTCAGGGCACAGCTGAGCCTTGTGTGGTCACATTGTATGTGCTGCTCTTACTCTGCCGGGGCTTGGCACTGGCTGAAGGGTGACTTGGAAGGACAGGCTGGTTAGAAGAGTGGACAATGATGAGGTGTTCTCCTGATAGCTCAGAGAGAAAAAGAAAACATGGACACATCTAGAAGGTGAGGATTTGTAGAAGGGATTGATTCAAAGCTTCACCCGGTGTCCTGTGTTCAGTGAGACTGCCTATCATCTCATAAATTCTTCAAAGTCAGTTTGGATTCTGTAACATCAAAATGAACCTGAGGCTTTCCTTTTTAAAGAAAACTGAGGACTCTGCAAATTCTGTTATTCAGATTCCTGGCCAACACTTGTCAGGTATCTAAAATTGAATCATTTTCCTGTCTCTAGTGTCACCAGTAGCATAGCTAAAAATGTCAACAGAAACAACTTTTGAACCTCAGCATAAGCCATTCCTTGGCAAGTTGTCTTGATGAGTTAAGCAAGATCTGCGATGCTGAACATCTGCCAGCATGTTCCTGGAATACTTCTGATGATGCCATTGAGAAAATTTTATTCTTTCACTAAGTTGGTGCTAAAACCACAGCAGCAGAATGCATACTCAGGACATTTCAGGATGGAGGTGTCAGGGTCCAGGAGGAGCAGTGTATTGCAGCGTGTGTGGGTGGTGCAAAGAAACAGTAGCAGCCTGGACAGACTTCTACTAAATAAAGCTTGTAAAAGCTCCTTGGCTTCACAGATAGTACTGGGATTGTAAGAAAGAAGAATGTCTTGAGCAGTAGGATAGTTATGATATGATACACTTAAAGACATAAAAGCATTAAGTGAAGGTAATTCAGTAAACAAGCACCTTTTTTTAGGTTTCTCTGATGACATAGCTTTCTTCTGCCATTCATACCTAGTTCAGTCTGTGGCAAAGTGCCTTTTCACCTGTGTACCATGCAGACTCCTAAAATTAGGGATTAATGTACAAATATACTTCTTTTTCTTCCTAAATAGTTGAACAATCTCTTCTTTTTATGTCCTTCAGTGATTCCTTCTGAGTGATTGCTTAGCCCAGGAAACTTCTAGCTCTGGACACACAACCCAGACAAATCTCTCATTCCACAAAATGTGAGCTGCCCCTGTATGACCAAGTGAACGCATTTGGCAAAGATCATAGAAACCAATCTTTGTGAGCACAAAGGGAAGTCTATCTTCCTAGGTCTTTGAAAGAGATAAGAATCAATCCAGACCATGCAAGAACTCTAAAATCAGTATGTGAGGGAGCTTCAGGTGCAGCTGCCTGGCCCTTACTTTCTTTTCTCTCCCCTCTTCCTGCAACAACAATAGCACCACTGTCTGGGCCATTGAAAGTGAAACGCAAGATGCAGGATGCAAGGTGGTTCTCCAACTGGCTGTAGCTGCAAATTGAGCAGTTCGACAGTTTCTGCAGCAGAATCTTCCCCCCACTTTGCCTATGGAAGCCCTGAAATTCCTCATCTTGTGCTGTTGTAACTCTGTGGGGCAATTTTCCCTCAACATGCTAGAAACAGAAGAGCTTTGCAATTACTTAGTGAGCAAAACTGATTTATAAATCTGTTCATGCTTCCCCTTATCCCTGTTCCACCTTGCATGTACTGTCCTTCACTACCATGGGATGCATCACAGTATGTTCTGAGTATATTTAAAATTATCATTTTAATGACCAGAGAGGTGATGGAAGCCCCATCCCTGGAAGTTTTTAAGGCCAGGCTGGATGGGGCTCTGAGCAACCTGATCTAGTGGGAGGTGTCCCTGCCCATGGCAGGGGGGTTGGAACTAGATGATCTTTAAGGTCCCTTCCAACCCTGACAATTCCATGATCATTTTACATTTCTTTTTGTATATTAAAACTATTTCACTGGCATGCTGTAATTAAAGGGTTTATATCACTCTGGAGCTTTAGAAGCAGGGGGCTAAGAATTTAGATGGTTTAGGATCTGCTTTTCTAGCGCAGGTCTGGATGACTCATTAAGGCTAATTTTAAATGCTGGTGGCATGTCCTGTCAGACTGGCTTAGTTTGCTATTATTCTTTATCCCTGCATCCAAGGCAGTTGCAAGGTCTATGCCCTGCTCCAGTCTCATTGTAGGTGTTAACAGTTCATATCACTGTGCTTTACAGCAGTTGTTTAGCTGCAAAGCACTCTAATAATGGTCTTCAGAGTCCAAGATAATACCAAAGCTCAGAGAATAGGTCAGATGACCAGCTTGTATATGCCAATATTGTGGTTGACAGAGCTATGTTGATTTTTACAAGGGAACAGAATATCCAGCAGTGCTGGAAGAGTACATGTTTTAATTCTTGACCTTTCCATTGAGTTTATTTGTTGTGCTCCTCTTCTTTTGGAGAAATCTGAAAGGTATCTTCCCCACAAGAGATCCTAGTTTTTATCTCTTGCTGAAAAAAACATTACAAAATGTTGCTTCCTTCTGTATTTATTTTCTTTATCTCTGTTCTAGGTTTCTCCTAGGGCTTTTATATGGTGATTGTCTTACAAATGTTAATGGAATAATCTTGGCAATTTCCCATGAGGAGACTTCAGCAGATATTTAGATGTCTGCTACAGAAATCTAATTCTTTGAGTCATTGGAGTTATTCTGAATTCTTTAGTTAATTGGGAGACCAGAAATATTTTTTTGTTTGTTTAGTATATATCCCAAAGCAGAGATTTCTGCATTGCAACAGGAACCAGAATGCAGAGAGACATAGTGATTTGTTCATTGTGACACAGGAAGCCAGCAGAAGCACATAATTTGAAGCCAGATCTCTATTCTGCCCTAGGACATTTTTCCTGGCTTTTTAATACCTTGTGTCTGAAGGCCAGATGTCAGGATTTTAGAAAATAGAAAGCTGTCATAATTTGTTACTAAGGAACATATTTGATGAGCTGACTGACCAGCGTTTCCTTCAGTCCAGAAATGGTCATCATCTTCTACTGTCATCTGTCAGATGTCATTTATAGTAGGTTAACTTGCAAGAGAGGAAAAGTGAGCTACAAGGCTTTCCTAAGGAGAAATGAGCTGAGAGGCTGCAGAGCACTACTCTTCCAGACACTGCCTGTTTCTAAATGGTGGTGGGGAGTGAAGGCTGTGCTGTCTAGCATCTGCCACTGGCTGGGGCGTGGGGCTGTGGTCTG
>VYZX01006990.1:32732-65118 GCA_013401335.1 Brachypteracias leptosomus
ATAAGATTTATTTTTGGCCCGCTTCTTCAAATATAATAATTGGTGACTCTGACAAACTCCCTGGGGAGCTTTGGGTTTGAGCATCTGCTCCTCACAATCTTTTCACAGAGAAAGCCAGAGAGCCTCCTTGGTTACTGCTGTCCACCAGAAGACATTGACGCATCTCCAGACTTTTGTGGTCTGGAACTAAGATTTCTGCTTGATTCCTTCAAAAGAAAGCTAATAATTTCAAAATGACTCAAACTATTATGCTTTAAATACTCTAGCAGGACTGCTAGAGAGTTTGGGGACCTGTGTACTACAACTTAGCTTATCTCCCATACCCTTGAGTAATAAATGTATTGTCATTACTTACCTAGCTTGAAATGACTCTTAACTCATCATATTAATGTAACTGCAGAGAAAAATGTTTATTTGCGACTTCTAGAATGGGTGATGTAATTGCAAACATTAGTGGCTCATGTTTGAGACCTCAGAGATAAAAAAATAATAGCCTCAGGGTGAGAAAAGGCATAGGGTGTTTAATCCCCATTGCTTTTTCCTAGGCATACTTACAGTGATTAAAAAAATTTTCTGTAATACTTCCATGTTTTTCTTCATATCTTATGCAAAATCAAAAAATTAAAATAAGAGAATATGGCTTTCTCAAGGTTTGGGGTTTTTTTTGGCATTGCAGTTATTCTCTGTTTCTTTCATTTATCAGGACTGGCATTGTTCAGAGCTGGGAGATCCATGCCTTGGTCTCAGAGTAACACATCTTATTTTATATTTGAGTGTATGGTGAAATTGCCCAAGTATTTTAGAGAGAACATAAATGTAGAGGTAGAATATAAGGACCCAGAGGGCCAAATTCTGCACAGACCAACACCTGTTTGCTTTAGGGATTTAAATTAAGACAGAATTTCTTTCTTGAGATAAATTCATCTCTCTTACGTGCAAGAAACTTTCACTTAGGCAATTCTGAGTTATGCAGATCTAGCAAAACAAAATATGTCTTTTTGAGAAGAAGTGCCAAGTTTTATTTAATTTGAAACCCCACTGACTTAATTTGTGCTACACATAAGTAAAGGAAGGCATTTTTAAACCCAGCAGCTTATTGGTGCATGCATTATGATTTGCAATACATACACACTGTCACTAGTTCTTCCAGAAGAAGATTTTCTCAACCACTTTACCAGAAAGTAATTCAATGGGTTATGGCTATAAATGGCTCAGCTTTAAAATCTTCCCTGCTGCTACAAAGAATAAAAGCAAATGAGGAAACTGCATCTAAACCAGAAGTGATGGTGGACTGATCTTTACTTGGAAAAAATGGAAAGGATGAATTTACTTCCCTCATTCAGAGAGCTCTCTGAACACTAAAATACTTGAATGGGTCCTGGTGTGTCACTTCTCAGACATCCTTTCAAACTGAACTAAGTTAAGAGAGTAATTGAAAACAAAGGCTGCAAGAAAATGCCAAACTCATGAGATTTTTTGAAAACCGATCAGCATTCAGTACTGTGAAATCTAGTCTCTAATCATTTAACATGGGTCATACACACTCTGGGCTTTTGCAGGACAATTGGATTCCCCCATTAGTCCATTGAAAGTTGTTGTCCTCCTAAAAGCTGTCTAGAAAGTTGTATTGAGGTGCTGAAAGTAACTAGTGTTCTCCTCTCTCTAAAGGCTGACTGAACTGTCAGATACTAGAGCAATACAGGTGTTCAGATAAAGTGCTGGTAGCAAACATGCACATCTGCTGCTAGGTATGCTCTTGTGGAATTTAGTTGGGCTTGATTAAAGAGTTTTTAACTGTATTTGGACAGCTACTGAAAGTCCAGAAAGGGAAGATGGCTTTATAAGTAGTTTAAATGAAGCTAGGGATAAGGCTGTGAAGATGTGTCCATCCCCTGGAGAGAGACAGTAAGGTAAAATGGATGTGAGAGAAACAGAGACCTTTGTTCATATATTAAATCTTCTCTCATAGGAGCTATGAGCAGATGTTGAATTCAGTACACGCTTTTGGTAGCCAGTGACTGGTGTCCTACAGCAGACCCAGCAAGCCCTGCCTGGTTGCATGTGCCTGGGACATTTTCAGAAGCAGAAGTACTGGGAAGCAGCATGCCTTAGGAGAAACATGGTCAGCCCGGTCTCCCAGAGTGTAACCTTTCTGATCTTGGGCTCTGAACTGCTGCATGTATCACATCAGACTGTAATTTGCCTCATAAATATAACTGTCTTTTTGACCAGATCAGCACTAACAAAAGAGGAGGGAGTGGATGTGACCTTTACAGTCTTGATTGCAACATGCCTTCTAAAAAAGAGAAGGTATACACACAGTTAAACTACGCTTTCACTTTTCCAGATTCTAAACTTTGCCCACAGATTCCACCATTTCTTGAGAGGCCAGCCAGGCTGCATGCAAATGTCAGGTAAATTGGCAAGCTCTCCGACAGAAAAGGCAATTTTCCCAATGCTCATGGTAATGTGACCGCATCAAATCATCTACTTCATTGTTTGAGATACTTAAATTAGTTTGCAGAATTTGTACTGAAAGAGAATTAAACCCCAAGAGCTCAATGGAAGAGAAGTTGCTTTGCTGTAGTTTTTCCTTTGCAGATCAGTTCTGAGAAAAAAAAAAAAAGCCTCATAGTTGAACAACATTGCTAAAATTATTTTCTATTTTGAGCATGTGTTTAAGCTAATCCTTTTGTTCCATTCAGAGCTCATCCGGTGATGCAGTGTTCCCTTTTTTAGTTCTCAGAATTGTTGCCCATAGCTAATCTACACTCGTATCTAAGCCTCCAGAGTTTATACCCCTCTACGTGGACACCTCCAATTTCAACTGACTGAACCGGACTTCATGAAAATCTAAGTGAATGGAATGAACAAGGCGCTGAGGGAAGGACATGTGGTAGGACACGCAGGTAGCAGGGAAGTGTGAAGCATTCACAAACAGTTCACAAGGTCATCTCTGTTTGAATTTATGCTATAGCCACCCAGTGCTTTGGACCTCTGTGCTAGGACAAACTCTCTCAGATCCTAAGTCTTCCTTACACTGCTTAAAACAACATTCTGCTCCTTTCACAGTGAGTAACTAACATCATCTACAAATTGCTCTGATCTGGTCCTAATTGGTATGCCTAAAGCATAAAAGTAATTTCAGACAAAAAAGTACATATTTTCTTTATTTGAGGCTAGATTCTTCTCTTATATGCCTATACCACCTACTCTTTTCCCATCTATTATGTAAGATCAGTGCTTAAAATTACCTCTTCAAGGGATACTTTCATTTCTCAGCTGCTCTATATGACCCCACAGTTCCAGCCTATGTGGCCTTAGCTCTTGGCTACATCCTACAGCATTTCACCGTTTAGCCCTCTTACTACACCATCATTTAAAAATAAAAGATGGTAAACCCCCCTGGGTTATGATTCCTTTGCTGTGTCTAATACCTGTTTCAGGTGTTGACTTGTTTCCTATCCAGCTCATGTGGCAACTCACAGCAACACAATCTAAGCCTTCAGGAAAAAGCACAATAACCCTATTTTTCCAAGAAGCAAAATATCTGTACTTTGACCTTTTTGTATCAGTCCTGTTTCAGTTTGATTACTGAAAGGACCAACAGTGATGCAAACAGTGTTTTCTTGCCCTTATGGTTTTGCTGTATGAGGGTAATACTGAAGAAATCTGTAAAAGTGCATATAATGCTGCACAAGCTGTTGATTATCTCACGTATTAGAAATTCTCTACAACTTTTGAGATTTCCAGGTGAATTTTTAAATCACCTGGAACTATCTCAAAAGTAACAAAGCCTGTCCCTTAATCAGTCCCCAACAGTCTTGAAGACTTCTATATATCTTCAATTTCCAAATGTTTTTGATACATCATTGCGGTGCTTTTGTAGCACCATGAAGCATCCAAGTCCTGCTGGCCACGGCTAGTGACTTGGTGCTTACTTAGGATCTGCCATAGGTAGGAAGATATGCCCCATTTTAGCAGTACTGCCAGTTTCACATCTTTTATGTCAGGGACCAGGTGCAACTCAGATAACTGAATGCACAGTCCTAGTCCATGCACATCCCATTTTGGGGCAGGACAGGCATTAGGAGCAGTGTTAGCTATTCCCATGGGTGCTCTTTTGTTAGTAAAGGGCATGCTGACATTCTTCTTATTTTGTGGAGTCTTCTTATATTACCCTACAATTCCCTAAAGTGGTTGAATTTCTCAGATCAGGGAGGAAGACTAGCGTAAGTAAGATCAGAGTCATGTTTAAACTACAGCCTTCAGAACGTCATCTGCATCATCTGTGCTAGGATAAGTGACTGATATGGACAACAACAGTAGTCTTAGAAAAATAAAAAACTAGCTAAAAGTAAGCCCTCTGGGCTTAAATGAACTGGGTTCTTAACGGTAAGCACAAGAGTAAAAAGAAGAGATCAACCCAAGCTTTCCTGTCTAAAGGCTTTGGTATTAATACAAATATCTTTTACCAAGGGATGTCTTAGGGAACGTTGTACTCAAGCTGTGTAAAACTATAGCTTATACTAGATACAGCACCTCACGTGCTCATTGTGATACATCCTTTTTCAGTTACTAAAAATTGTTAAACATAAGCAAACAAACAAATGGAGACTACCCATATGTAATGTCATGAAATACACAGGAGAAATGCAGTACTGAAGATTCAGCTGAGGTTGAATCATTGACATCTATTTCAATTAATGCAGAAAAGATATTTTTTCTTTAATGCATAGTGACTAAATGCATTCAGATAATAAGTGCATGATTAAAAGGCTCCAAATCCTGTGCTTCATGAATATATAAACTTGGGAAGTTTTAAAAACTCCTAAAGAAGTTTTGATAGTAATAATGTTCAGTAGGAACTCCTGGAGAAACAGAAATGGTAGTTAAGTGCCTGAAAAGGATCTTCACATCATATCCTGAAATAAGCCCAGTATAATGAAATTGATACCTATTTGCATATGTGTAATTACATGTCTGTGCATGGAAGTAAGATAATAGGTATATGTACTATTATACATGTGACCTTTTTCTTTCCCTCATATAGATTTTAGACTGCAGTTGCATCTAATTTATTGTAAATTACTATGAGTTACAATTTTACATTCACTGACACTACTCATTCATCCACTATATCTGCTTTGGCTGGTGCTACCAGCTGCCATGGCTTCTACAGGTGCTATAGATAACATAAAGATCTTTCACTCCCCCAAAAAGCTCTGTTTTGGATCTCTAAGAGGTAGAAAAAAGCTTTTGCAACAGTTACTGACATCTATTTCAGCATGCACATAATATCTAGCCTCACAGAATTTCTTCCTTTACTGGTGAAGATGCTGTTTAAAAATACAGATAAATTTGATGAGAATACAGCAACTTAGATTTTCCCGTCATAGAGTAAAAGTTCTGTTCTGCATATTTTTATCTTTTGGTAAGGCTGTAGAAATTAAAGACGAGAATAACTCCTATTTTTTCACACAGGGAAGATTCCCTCTGGTTTTGAACAAGCCAAAATCAGAGTCTTTTAAAAAAAATAATATTCAGTCCATATATTGACAAAACCAGAGGTTCATATAATGCAAAAGCAGTGCTTGGAGAGCTCAAAGTGATGTTGACATAGGACCACAAAATATCAGAATTTGAAAATGTGTGAAATGATCCCTCTCTGTGCTGGTTTGTTGGGTTTTTTTCAGAAAAAGTAAACACCTCCACTTGCATACCCTTTTTTTGCCTGGTAGAATCTGGAGGCAGAAAAAACACCAGCATGTTTATTTGCATGTCGTCTTCTCTCCTCTCTTCCTCCTCAACATGACGTATGAATTTTTTATCATTTTCCACTGTACTGCCAGTCACTGATAATTTTGTCATAATAATGAATGGGAGCAATTTGCACTTAGGTGCGTCTGTTTCAGTCAGCTGCCCCTTAGAATACATCTTAATTAACCATTTATATTTGAGGTATATTAATATCTTTTGTAGGGTCAAATATATAATCTTTTTTTCCATTCTGGAAGAATTTGTCCATGTATGATGGGATTTTTTCCCCCTAAATATTTTGCTAGAGTTGCAACATAGATCCTGATGCAGTTGTTCTGAGTATATCATGGAAAAAAATAAATAACTGAATGCTACAGAACCCCAGGTGAGAGAAAAGGGACAAAATTTGAAATTCAGAATTGACAAAATAATAATCACTGCCTGTTTTTGGTGAGATTATGGGTGGCAAAAGCAACCCTCCAACAATCAAACCCCAAAGCCCAGTCATATTGTTATGGGAAGACTCCAATTGACTTCAGTGGAAGGGAATGAAACATAACTTCAGTGAACTTCTAAGGTTTAAATAGTTCTCTTCCTTCAGCTGCATCACCGCTGAGCCCATCTCTGGATACACCAGGAGGACTTACAGGCTCAAGAGTGGCTGCTCTCTGGCTGTGCTCTGGTTTTGCAAGAGGCGCTTCAGAAATATGTTACTGGGACACACATGGAAAAATCTTCCAACAGCTGAACACTGAAGGCAAAAGAAAATTGTGGTTTCACAGAAACATAGTGTCTGAGGAAACAACTGTGTGCTATTCCTGTTGGCAGGGCACAGTGGTCTGTCCCTGAAACCAATGGATCTTCTATCATCTACTTCCAGGGATGCAGGACCAAGCAGATGGGCTATGAGTTGGAGTCTGGTCCTTCTCCTGATCCACTGGCTTGTAAGAATTACATGATAGCTGATGGGGAATTCCTCTGGTAGAAGGACAGTGCAGAATTGTTTATTTGCATTCTCACAGCCCCTTCTTTACTGCCCCTCTTTGCTCTATCTTTTACAGATTGCAGCACTGTCTCCCTGTGGTAGGTGTCCACACTGTCTTCTGAGTCTGGTCTTGTGCAATGTGTACTGTGAGCCTGCCCACAAGTCCCCAGGTGCAGTGAGAGCATGCAGAGCTCAGTGGGATAAGGCAACACCAGGCAGGCCAGGAGGTTGACCTCCACCCACCTGGGTGAAGATGCTGTGGATGGGCGATGCACATATTTTTTTATCTCCTTTAGAGAAGAGTATTTTGCTCTTACTGGTGATTACTGGAGTTTTTGACAACATCCACTACAATTTGAATGCTTATTTAGAAGAATAAGGCAATATAAACATCCAGATGTGAAAGACAGAGAGATGTGGTTTGTCCTGTCCTGCAGAAAACGATCATAGTGGCAAAATGGAAGTGACTGAGTCCTGCAGCCCCTCTTTGAACTCAGTGACACCTGCTTAGGAAGAGGTTAAAAATACTTTTTCCTCTTAATTTGTTTGGGTTTTTTTTTTGTCATATGACGAAGATCTCAGCCGCATGCTCAGCTTTCTCTTGGTGCTGGCAGTTTCACTGCTTATTTCAGGCTCTAGCATGATAACGTCACTTCTGCATGGTTCCAGGAGAGCTGAAGTAAACACTCCCATGCAGTGCTCTGAGAGCCCACATACAGCGGCTCATGCTCATTCTGCCAACAGAGCTGTTTCATCCCAGACACTATATTGTCTGCATAAATAAACTGTAACAGGAATTCATACACCAGCCATTCGTCAGAGATTTTATTTCTATTTTTGCAGCTTGCTGTAATTATTTCCTCATAGGGAAGCTGATTCCGCTTATATGGACTTTTCTTGAGATGGAGCATCTTTTCTGTACTTTTCTTATACTTGTTATAAAGAAAGATTATTCATTTCTAAATTTGTAGCATCTAGACATGTTCCCACTTGCAGCACCCAGACAGACAGTTATTCACTTAGGTCTTCTCAACACCCATTAAAAAAAACAACAACCAAAACAGCAAAATTAATATTTTCTTTTTGAAAACAACCAGAATCTTTCTTTTTCATCATACTTAGCAACAGCTTTTTGATCTTATGACACTAAAAATCCATGTTTTTCTTTCCAAATCTGGAAAAATCTGGGTGCCTTTTTGGACTTGTTTGTTCCCTTATGTAAATGCTATAATCACCATGTTTGTGAATGAAGTTTGATAAACTCCCATGAAATAAAGTATACATTTAATTAGTCATAGCAATAGGTAGGAAGCTTGTAACATGAAATAAAGTATACATTTAATTAGTCATAGCAATAGGTAGGAAGCTTGTAACATGAACATATATAAATGCTTGTGTCTTTAATTAATAGAAACTTGTAAAACTCATGTGATAAAACTTGTTTCTGGGTTTTGCTTTCAAGCTTCAAGAAATTAATCAACACTGATAATATCTTGAAGCTAAATTGTCCCTCATTGACAAGCTAAGCTGCAGAGCTTTCAAGCTTTTTCTGTGTGAGGAAGATGAAAGCTTTGAGTTAAAGAGGGAACATGCCATGGTCTCATTTTCTATACACTACGACCTCCTAGCTCACTGTTCTGGTGGAAAGTGTAAAAGATTGATGGTAATACATATGGGGGTGGAAGGCTCATTACAGTGGGAGGAAGTAAGTGAAGACAGGTTCTTGTTGCATCAGGTCTGACCAGACCTAAATCTGTCCTCTGATTTTTCTGCGTGTTCATTATGTAGTACTCACACTCATGTTTATGCCTGTCATCAGAGGAAAAGTGATGGTCCTCAGCTCTGCTCTCCACGGCTGCCACAGAGCCTCCTTTGGGCTCCTGACACGTGGCCAGCCCAGGGTTAATTTCAGATTGCTCCATGTTATGACACGAACCTTTCTGTCACACAACTGACCTGGAGTCAGGTTGCATAAAGGCAGGAACAGTGACATTGCTGAGGAGGGACAGTCCAGAGCAGGGCAGGTTGGTGACCGTGGCAGGTTCTGTCAATAGTCCAACAATCACTGGGCAAAGGCAGAGAACAAGTCAGGCTCAATGTCAGTTCAGGACTAGTCAGCAGGTCAGGGTCAGGGTCAGGGAGGGCAGCTAAGGATAGTCCTACTAAGAACACAGCTTGGGCTGCAGCAAAGTCCTGTGGGCACATGGAGCCCCCAGCCATTGGGAGAGGACCAGTGGAAGCCAGTCAGGGCCAGTAAGGCCTTTGATGTGCCCAGGGCTTTGGCATTTGTGCATGGTGCTCAGTCGGGGACATGAGCTTGAGTCGTTGACTGCAAAGGACTAGCTTGTGAGGCTGAGAGAAAATAGATCTTTAATTTGTGTGGTTAGATAATGTTGAATGAAGTTCAGTTTTTAAGATCTCAAGTCCTTGAAATTAAGCTCATGGGTGAATGAGGGGAAAACAAAGCTTTGTGAAATCAGACACCCTCCACTTGCCCAGCTCTACCAGAGGCATGCCAGGCTGTGCCTTCTGGTTAGCAAAGCCTTCTCTTCCAGGAGGCCCTCTGCTGCCTTCCCAGGCTAGTGGTGTCATCCATGACTTCATCAGACCCCTGGCTACCAGAACCATCTTGCTATTTGAGTCTTGACTTTCATCTTCTTCCTGCAATGACTAGTCGGTAGAATGCATTTGGAAATTAAGGTGGAGGGACAGAAAAAGAAAAAAAAAAGGTGAAATGAGAAAGATAAAAATGGGGAGGGAAGAAACTGATCAGGGGAAATTAGGATCCCAGTTTCCTTCTGCTAGACACTAACAAAAGCTCTTGAAGTGTTAGACCACATATTTTCAGATGTGCCTGGGATCTCTGCTGAAGCTGCTGATCACCTGCTGCTTAGCTGTGAGTTTGACTCTTATGCTGAATGCCTGCTCTGCCAAATCCAATCATCAAGGCAAAATATTTCACCTGCTGTAGTTAAATCTCATGATTTTTTTAAGTCTGTCTCCTGATTTTTGGAGCCTGACTCATGGTTTCTGTGGAAAACTTCGGCTTGGCAAATGCTGAAAGCAGTGGGAGTATTTGCAGCTTGAAGGCACTGTTCAGTGAGAGGAAGGGTGGAGGAATCTGCCCCTCAGCAATTAGTAGACTCGCTTTCTACGAAAGGACGTGTCATTTGCTAGGTTATTTTAGCATGCTGTACAGATGCAGATTATTTTTTAGAATTTTTAATTGGTGATACCATAGCAACTTTATACAATGAAAAACAGTCCAGGCCAGATTGTGCCTGAGAACCACCCGCCTGTTTGGGGGTGGCATAAAGCTGTACCTACCCAGAAGGACTTTGAGAGGCTCTTGATGCTCCGCATCTTGGTGTGGAAGGTTGTCAGATAGGTGAAATGCGTTCCTAACCCCACAGCTGGACATGTCCATTGCCTTGTCTCCCTACGGGCCTTTCTGTGTCCTTTGGGAGTGGCCAAGGTGTTGCACTTGAAACCCCAAGATGGCAGAAAATGATTTAAATCCCAGATTTCTGACAGATCTTCACCCTCCCAGAGATGGGAGAGTGTCCAAAGAGGTGGTGCAGGGCGGAAATGCATGTAACAGATTGCTTTGTGTCTAAGCCTACTAATGCTGCTGCACTCAATAGTTTTCTTTCAGTGACCAGTGAGAACCAGGCTTTTCCCCTGTGCATGCATCTTAAACATTGTCCACCCTTTTGGGGACAGAAATCTAGATGGGTTATACTCAGTGCTGGTCTCACTTCCCTTGGTATCGGTCTGACAGCGAGGAACAGAGAAGAGTGTCACATCACTAACATGATGTGTCGGTGTTCTCTCCTTAGCCAGAGGACTGTTTTTTATACCTGAACTTGTACCTTGTCAGGTACAAGTACAAGTAGATCTCAAGTGAGATAAAGAGAGGCCATGTTCAACTCTGTGTAGTAATGCACTTTCATGCATGAAGTTTTCGCCTTTCTGACATGTCTAAGACATCTATATGTATGTATGTGTGTATGTATATGACTGTTAGACATTTTGAAGTCATTGATAGAAATGAAAATGGCCTGTGCTTGACTGGTGAGGAGGCTGGGGCCCAGCATGAAGAGGCTAACTGTATGAAACAGACAGAATGGATGTAAATGTGAGGCAGACCATGAAAATGGAGGACCTTGGCTAAAAGATGGAGAATGGTTGAGTCATGTGAGCATTGTGATTCCCAGCTCACCTAGGGAAGATGGAGAGCAGACAATGATTTTCATGGAAAAACAGTGATGGGAAGAAACAGAGTTGGGGGCTTTCAGGGGAAAGTAAGATGTGATCCTTACACTGTGAAAGGTAGTTAGGATAAGAAGATCAAAGCAGTGTTGTATATGTACTGTTTATTGTGGGCACATATTACAGCAAAGACTGCTTCAGTGAATTTAAAGCCTTTAGCTGGATACAAAATTCAACATATGATTAAATTGCACCACATGTGTGGAGAATGCTGACTCTAGGGAAGGAATATAGTAATGAGAGAGAGAGATGTCTTACAAACTATGCAGAAGCTTGAATGGAAAGAACTGAGACTGATCCAGGTAGTGAAGACATGAGGAAAGTACCTGACAAACACAAATTTCCCCCTTTCTGTATGGAAGAAAAAAGAGATACATGGAAGAAAGTCACTTACTTATCTTGATAATATCAGATTTCCAGCAGCCCTCTGTTGTACACAAACAAGTGCATGGGAAAGGAGCTTGAAGGAAGAGCAAGTCCAACACTTGGGAGCTGTCTGCTTCGTTCCCAATGTAGATTCATAGAAAAGCTAACATGGAACATCACTGTGCTAAAAACTCATGCTCAAATGTTTTCCCACCCTTGTGGGTAGCCCTATGTCCCTGGTCATTCCCTAGAGATATGCACAAACCAGCTTCAAAAATACAGCAGAAGAGGAATGTTGCTGAGTATCCCTTTATTCAAACCACTTCCCATGGGATTTTCAATGAAGAAAGCAATCTGACTGTGGGAAATTAAACATTCTTGAAGCTATGAGCAGAATTTATCATGAGCTAATGATATTGCAGTAGAAAAACACCTGAAAATGTCCTTAGGGATCTTTTAATAACAATGCTTAATGGATGTTTCTTAAAGATGGAAGATTATACTATGTTTATGTATATGTATGCTATTATTAATCCGTAAGAATTTAGCATTAGTTATCAATTTAAAGAAATCTACTAATTAGATGTATTTTTGTTAGTTTCTGCTGCCTATGAAAATGAAGTTCTGCATTTTGAGTAGTGATCTATGAATCATGGAAGTGTTTTTTTTTTAATTAGGGAGATATTAAATACTGATCCCCATTCTGCCAATGCGGTCCAAAAATACATCACTGCTGGAATGTTACAATTTAAAAGTATGGTGGTGATCACCTATTTTCCAGAAAACATTCGTAAGAATGAACTGGATTTTTCCATCAACATTAAATTGTTTTTAAAGAGAAGTTAAATAAGAAATAAATACCATGAAGTCGAAGCTTATGTATTTACTTCTGCATAATGCTGTGCTCTCCAAATCCCTTCTCTGCTTTATTAAACCAGAGATAACTGTTCCCCTTCTCAAGTAATCTTAGTTTGGTTGAAATCTTTATATCAGTTTATTATAAAAGATTATCAGAATGTTACCATTTTTTGAAGAACAGTATCACTTCATCTTTCATAAATACTAATTAAACAACTCAGGCTTACGTCAGTGCCAAGATTCATGTCAGCAGTTAGTGCAACTTATTATTGTGAGATTAGTTCTGACACATTCCTCCCAGCACAGCAAGCAGTGGGATCTTGTGCAGCACTGGGAAGAAGTCATCTCTCTAGAGACTGCCGGTAGGTATCCAATAGGAAGGAAGACTGCTTTCTTTAACAAGATTAAAAACTCTCTACTGACATACTCCCTAACTGAATCATCTCAAACTGTAAGTCTCACCACGCAGAAGGAACGATGTCTCACTCAGCCTTCTCCCTTTATGACACAGTTAGGCCATTTGTATCACAGCATCTATACACTGCGCCCGGCACATGGTTGTGGGGCTGGCTTAAGGAGCCTTCTTGAGTCTGATCAGGGATCATTCACAACTGCAATAATTGGCAATGATTTCTTGACTACAACATCGTCAAATGAGGCTTGCCCCTTCGAGCAAATACTTGCTGTGAAAGAGATGTAAGGGAGAGAAATGACCTTATTCTGTTCAGCTGGCATGTACGCCGCCAATTCAGGGGCATTCACTGCGCTCTGCTTGAAGGGGTGCTGGTAGTGGTGTCAGTGTCTAAATGTTACCGTTTGAGTCAGCTGAGATGTCATTACTTCAGTGCCCAGTAGAAAACTAAGCAGAAAAGATGAGCCGAAAAGCTAAAAAATGCACTTTGAGCCAAGCACACATAGTTTCAGCAAATACAATGAGAATTTGGGAAGTCACGCCACCTCATGCACCTTGCAGAATTCATTGCATAGTCTTTGTCCAGTACAGAAATGCTATGCCAACATGCAAACACTGGTATTTGAAGAGCTCTGTAAAATGTAGAGCTCATCCTCAAAAGAATTGCTTGAATTGTTCAGATTCACAGGGGTTCTGTTAGAATGCCTTTTGGGTGTCATTTCATTTTACTCTGAATGCTTGTGAAGTTGTGGGGTATGGTGACAGGGAGATATGGATGGACAATGTTTCAACGCAATACAGAGACTCCTTGCCCAGCAGTGCACCATGAACCAGTATTCTGTCTTCTGTCACAGCACGCTAAGACCCAGATTTTTCAGAACATTTTAAGCATTTGCGTGTCCAGTTGGCGTATGCAGTTGCCATGCATGTGTGCATAACTGTAATAAAATGTAAACCTATGGTATAGAATACATACCTAATGGCCTGTGTGCCTGAAGTGATTGAGCAAGTAGTGCACTCACTTAAAACTGGATTTTAATCATATTGCTGTTCTGAAAACCATTCTGGCCTGAAAACCTGGATCCTCACAACTGAGGCATAGACTAGCATTACTCTTTATACTACATATTTTTCTCTTTTTTCTCTTTTAATTTGATTTTTCCTAATGAGGTACCATTTTTTTTTAAAAGGCACCGGGCACCACATATCTACAATAAGAAAGTTATTAAATAGGTAAGCCTTCTTTATCCTCCTGTTTGCTGCACTGACTTGAAATAAGTACATGAAGCTTTGCTGTCAGTTTGGGTAGCTAATGACAAGTTTGGACCTCACCATTAATCTGAAGAGGAAAATCATTGTAGTACAAAGTGGTCTGACTGATCCAGGAGTTGCATCAGATTATACCATGCTGGAAGATACATTTAAACATGGCAATCTGTGATCAATCTGTAATACTTGAAATTTAGTGTATAATTCAGATACTGTCTTTGGCCATGTGTTTAAATACATACTGGAAAACAAGCAGTTAAGATCAAATGCCAAGATATGTGTCTTCCAAGTGGGATGTGTGTGGTGGTGTTCTAAGCATGGAAAAGAGGTATAAACATGAGAGATAACAGAACAATTTTTAATTTCTGTCTTCATACACTGAACATCAGTGGGAGACCAAAGCATCTTCACAGAAAGCAAAGCTGTGAAGCGTGATGTTACTTTTCATCTCTGTCACATGTGCTGCATAAATGACAGATTAGTCCAAGCGGTGTCTTATTTGAAGAACCTAAGCCTGCACAACTGCTAGTAGGCTGAGCAAGATTTGGGTTCATAAGTAGATGCATGAAAGCCTTGAGTTTCCTAAACATCCCAGACTGGAGGGTGCTTCTTAGCAACAGCTCCTGAAGTGAGCAGAGATACAGTGGTCTTGGCTGGGTGCATCAATCATCATCTTTGTCAATATCCATCCAAAATGGGGGGTGTTGTGATATTATTTTCTGGTTTTAAATCTGTGGGTGTGGAAAAAAAGCTGCATCACAAACAAGTCCTGGGTTGTTGTTTTTTTTTAAAAAAATGCTGAATTCCTACCCTAACAAGAACTTTCCATTATTAAATAGAGCAGAAATGGGCTTCTTTATGAACTTCAAGGGGACCACAACCATTTAATATGACTTTTTTTAGGAAAGATCTCAAATATTATCATAAAGGACACCTGGACAGTTGAGGAGTTTTAGTCTATTCTCAGTTGATACTAAGACTCAAGTCAAGAACTCATATACTGCATTAGCACATGTGGCATTGCAACTGGCGACAAAGACAGTTGGGGGAACATAATTAAACTCTTTACAAATTATTCAGAGGTTCTAATTTGTTTGGGTTTTTTATTTTAGTCTTTAGGTGAATAATATCCCAAGGATATGGGAGAGGGGGTGCTAAGAAAGGTTTTTATATCAAAGGAAAAGGGCATAAAAAAGAGAAATTAGTCTCATTAATATATAGGAAAGAGGTGGGAAAATTAATGATGACTCAAATTGCTGAGATGAAGTTTGAAGTTTCTTCCTTCAGGCATTTTTGAGTTGTGAATGTATAAACATTTTGTGTAGAGCATATGGAAGAAATGAAGCTTTTATTTCCACTTGCATAACTCAAAAACTGTCGAGTTTATAGGAAGGGAGGGGGAGGGAAGGGAAGGAGAAAGGAGAAAGGAGAAAGGGGAAAGGAAAAAGGGGAAATGGTAAAAGGGGAAAGGAAAAAGGAGAGCAAAAAAAGAAAATTTGGCTGAGACCAAGCATGAAACATTTACATTGAGATGAAATATTGTTTTGTTTTGTTTTGTTTTGGTATTTAGAAGTGTTGTGAGTAACTGAGAAGGGGAATCTGAATGGGAAGCAGAATGCCACCTTCACAGATAACCAACTACACATACACATAGACAGAAGATATTTGGTGCATGCAAGTTCCTTTATTTAAACTTAAGGAGTATGATTTATTCTGCCCTTATGCTTAAATTAACTTCAGCTTCAAATGCATAATGTACATATACTATAATACCGGGGATAGTAATGTCAGAGTGTTTTTTAAATTGTGCATCACTATTTAGTCTGTTCACTAAATTGATGTATGACAGATATTCAGGCTGCTGATATTGAAGGCTGATAAAATATCTGGACTTCCACTGGAAAGAAATAATTAATTCTTTCCTCAAACCAGAGATTGTTGTTAACTATTCCAGAACAGCAACTGTTAAAACACTCAGTCTCAGAGATACTCTAATGAAGACAGAAGGTTTATATAGGCTTGGCTAGTCCCCATGGTAACAGCCTTTCTACTGGGTTACCATAGGAATCGTCAAAGCCTTCGTAAGCCTCCCTTAATAGAGCACATACGCTTTCCAGGCAGACTGGAATATCTGCTAGAGGATACACCTCCTGTTGTTAAATATAAATATAAACAGATTTTGTTTTGGAGTGGTACTCATCTCTGTTTAACTAGCTATGCTACTCTTTACGTTAGAGTTATATTAAACATTGGAGTCACCTATGATATAGGCAAACGTGTGAGAGCTGAATGGTTTTATGACATGACAAACCATATACGTTTGTACCTAACCTGCAGGGAACCACAAGCAAAAACACTGCTTTATACAGCACTTCTGACATAGCCTAAACATCGCAGTCCATTGCCCTTTCACCTTCCTGTGGACCTTGCAGAGCTTTAGTCAGTCCGAAGCTTTGCTGGACAAAAGTTATACAACAGAAAACAAACAAGCAAGAAGTGGAGCCAAAGGAAACAAGCAGAAATCCCAGCTGAATGAAGCAAGCAGAAAGCAAGACAGTGAGTGACTTCAGCTCTGTAAGTCCTTCAAGACAGTCGTTGGTTTGAACTTCTAAATAATGTCTCTTGAAACTATTACCTGGTCACACTAGTAGTAGTTTTTTGGATAACTAGTCAGGAACTACAGTTTCACATCCTTGATCCTGAGGCTTAGTGAGAACAGGGAAGTAGAGTGGAGAAGTGCAGGTTGTGAGGGAACCATGTGCTTACTTGCTGGTCTTGTCATCGTGGGCTTCATTTTATTGAAAAGACCTTTACAAATGAAAAAAGAAATATATAATCATATTTAAGCTCCCAGGATTAACGCAGTGTTCTCCATACAGAGGAGTGACATTAATAAGATGACTTGTTAAGGAAACCCAGCCAACATCTTCAGGGCTTGTTATTTTTCCAAACAAATGCTAGCTACAAGGCTTTCTACTGTAAAGCTGACAGCATCATCATGCTTTTATATTCTACTTTCCAGTCGGCTAAATTTCATTATAAAGTCTGGGCTTATAAATCAGTGGAACTGAATTGAAGGGCATGGTCTTACGGACAACACTAGGAGAGAATTTGGCCCTTGAATTCCAGTTACCAAGATACCAGCTTCTACACATGTAAAGATCTCTACAAAAAGCAATGAGACTACTTATATGCTTTGGTTAGGCATGTGCTTCCTTGCCTTAACAGAGGAAGAATTCTGGCTGGAGAAAACAAAGGTTTGGAATTACCTGAAAATGTGTTTGTTTTAAAATGGATAATTAGAACTGCAGATGTCAAGATTATAATATATTGCAGAAAGTTTACACAGATGGTATGGCAAGGCACACATCATACATTACTCCTTTCCAGAGCTGGTAAAAAAAGTAATATATTTTTCCAGGAAAATATTTGAGTGAAGCGAGAAGTGTCACTGATTTCACAAGTAACAGAGATGCCGCTATTAAAGATGTTTTTGGACGCCCTTGCCCAGAGATGATCTCTCCAGTTACCCAAAAGCAGGCAGTGAAAATCTGAGGACAGCAGTCATCTGGAAGTGATCTGTGAGACAGAGATCTATTTACAGGGAAAGGGGATGAGAAAAAGAATTAATAAGGAAATCTTTCTTGCACTGATAGTTTACAGGCTGCTTTAACTGTCCTCTGCCAGTTAGGAGTTGCTTTTATACAGAAGTTGATCCCATATTTTTGCTTCCATTTTAGGAGCTGACAGAAGTCACAATGACGGTATCTGGAGCAGTAAGAGAGGCAGGTTTATGTAGGGTATGAGTGGTCTCCCACTAAAAATGTAGGATGCTTACTATTTTTGGACGTCTGACTTCCCTAGCCATGCATTGTCTTGCCAGAGTGGGTAGTTGCAGGACTACCTGAAATGAAAGTCTAAAAATAAAGCCATGACTAATTCATTGTATGGTTCAACTAGTTATGTGTCCACCACATGGGACAATGCAGCTTTGATTTCAGGCATTTTGTTCTTTGACCAAGAGAACAAAGAGGATGATGTGGCCCTGATAACATTCCTTAACTCACTATTATTATACAGCCTCTAAAAGGCCTTGTAAAAATGACTCTACCTGTAGGCTTTCTGTAAGAGTGCACTCAGCATGTAAACTGTCCCCATTTGTCCCGCTCTTTGCCACTGAAAAGTCTTTACTGGCTTCATGTTGCAGAAGCTGTCACTGAAGATTTTTGGAGGTAAGAAACCCACCTGTTTTGTGACTCGGGTTTTGAGATTGTGTGGCTGAGATTTTTCCCAAGTGTGTCAGGTTGTGAAGAAACCTCTGTGCTCACTGCAGCCTCCCAACCAAATAGCCATTATGTTTTGTATGTCCTTATGTTTGCATAAGAAACCACTGGCAATCAGGTTGTAATCTTGTGCAAAACATGGCACATGAACAATTTGCCTGGCCTGCAGGCCAGGGCTACATTGGCTCCATTACTGAGGGAGCTAGAATGGTGGGGTTTGGGTGAACATATTTGACAATTTTATGGCAACAGGGGCTCATTCTAAACTCCACTTGTGGCCTGTTTGCTGACAGATGCATTGCATTTCTCAGTGTGCAAAAAATTGGCATAGCATTTCTGTTCTGGTGTCTGTCTCTATCAGCCCTTGGTTCTACTTGTATCTCCACTCCTTTGACTCCTCCCCATCTCATGTTTTCTGTTTTGTTTACAGAGCCAGGGGTCTGGATCAGACCTTACAAAGGGCTGGAACATGCATCACTCTGTAGTTCTGTCCCTGGTATGTTTTTTTGCAGCAGGTATTCCCATTTGTGTATCTTGCTTTCCTTTCCTCATGAATAGAGTACACATATGCAGAACTAGATGATCTTTGAGGTCACTTCCAACCCAAACCATTCTGGGGTTCTATGATCTTCATCTTTCCCATCTGAGGGACCACTTCTCCCTCTGGCCATTCTCAGGCACATATAAACACACAGACTTACACAGACCAGTGGGGAGAACTACCTTAAGCATGAGAAGTAAAGGGAAGACAAATGCACTGGAGTCTCCTTGGCTGCTGTTGCTGTCTGTTCTGCTCAGGCTCAGGGGTGAGGTAAGGGAGTGGTGCCATGGCTGGATACAGGCTGTTTGGAAGGACACCCTGGAAGGCGAGGATGGGAAATTGCCCTTCATGTGAGAGAGCCGCAGGAATGCATGGGCTCTGCCTTAGGATGATGAGCCAATCAAGAGCATAGGGGTTAGGATTAGAAGGCAGAGATATGTTGGTGATGTTGCAATGGGTGTCTGCTACAGACCACTTGTCAGGAAGAAGTGGATGATGCCTTCTTCAAACAGCAAGAAGCTTCATGTTCATGGGTCTTTGTGGTTGCAGGTGAACTTTAGCCACCACAACACCTGCTGCAGGGACAACAGAGAAAATCACAAATGATCCAGGAGGTTTCTGGAGTGCATTAATGACAGCTTTCTAACACAGGTGATTGAAGACAATGCAAGGGGAGGCACTCCATTGTACTTCGTACTTACAAGCTCAGGGGCAGCTTTTTCTCAATGGTTCCCAGTAGCTTGGGGTTTTTTTGATTTTATTTACTTTGAGGATGATCAAACACTGGAACATGTTGCCCAGAAAGGTTGTGGAGTCTCCATATTTGGAGATATAAAAAAAACTAACTGGACACAGCTGTGAGCAACCTACTGCAGTTGATTCTGCTTTAAGCAGAGGGAGTAGACTAGATGATCTGAAGAGATCCCTTCCAGCCTTAACCATTCTGTGATTCTATTTTTGTAATGTAAGAGAGACAGTAGAAAGACAGATGAAGATGAAAGAGTAAAAGAAAAAGGCAAATTGTATTGGATCCAGCATGGCAGTAGAATGAAGAACCTATCAATTTGAAAGTCTTCTTTTACTGCACAGAGACAGCAAAATAGTGACAAGTAAGGAAGTCCCAGCCCACTGCCTAGCCTTTCTAAGCAATGAGGCATTAGCTAGCAGACCTTATCCAGAGGGAAATGTGGCCTGCCTGTGTTGGATGGAGGTGATAAGCAGGTGCCAGCCCAGGGACAGTACTGTGCTGCTGTCTGTGTTGTGTGCTGTGGTCAGTAGATGATTCCTACCTTGTTCAGCAGGTGGTTCATCACATGCCATGTGTACGGTATGGATTGGTAGACTTCATCTTTTTCTGTGCTCACAGAATCACAGAATCACANCCACCTCCTCACCACCTCTCTCTTGTTTTGGAACTGCTGTAAACTTACAGCCCTGTGCTGGCACCTCCTCTCCTTATTGTGACCTGACAGCATCATGCAGCTGACTCCAGCATCTGCTGGACTGCAGAGGCGCTAAGTAGCCACATGTAGTGCAGAACTAGAGGAACTTACTGCCTTTGCTTCTGCGCCTGCACACACCTCTTCAGACTGGTATGACAGCGCCTTTTTGTCATCTTAAAGACTTTGTATTCTGTTGATGTTGGCTTGATATGTCAGGCCTGAGTTGGTTTAATGTTCATGGATACTTTTTAACTTGAGGGAGAACATGTCTTAAACGAAGAAAAACAAAACCCAGCTGAACATGATTATATCCCTGTTTGGAAAAGCCTGGGCAACCATCCCTAGGGTAACAGGGAAAAGAGGTCACTGAAGAAATACTGCAACCTACAGAATGAATGGGAGGAGGCTTGAGGTATCTGAAGTGTAGGGGCTGTTGACATGGAAAGCTGAAGGCTTTTTAAAGGAAAGACAAACCATGTCGAGGAATTCTGCCTGCTGCATGACAGGCACCTTTCTGGAAAAGCTAAAGCACTGCCACAGGAAAGGGCTCACGAGCAGCTGAAACCTGCACGCCCAGGGGAAGTGATTAGCGTTAGATGCAATTATATAAATTACATAGTGTTTGTCTTGTTGGAAGTGAAATGTTAATGCCAAGAATCAAGTAGAAAGGCAGGGAAGTAGCTTGTTTGTAGGTTTAAACACTCAAAAGATTCCACACGTGGAGAGCAAGGGGAAGACTCTAACTGTCAAGACAGCAGCACAGAACTGAGATTTGAAGGGAAGGGAGGTCTAAGGTCTTTTTAGTTCATTCAGTTTGTTTGTCTAAGATATTTCAACAGCTGAACAGCCTGTAGAGCAGCCTTGAGTGTAAATGTGAATAATTCTTTTTGATTTTTTTTTAAATTTTTGTGGAAGTGTCCCTGTGAATACACTCACTCATACACTTGATTGGGATGCATGCTTGAAATCATCATGCCTTCATTCAGTTAATGCCTATTTTTTAAAGTATTAAGAAATTGCATGCAGAGAATACCAGGGAAGTAAAATGGATGCATGTGATTTGAGAGAAAGGGCAGTTAAACCGTAGACCAAGCTCTCGTGTAAAGAAGCAGAATACTGTGAGTGCCAAAGGAGCTGTTGAGTGGAACCATGCCAGCAAAGACAGTGGAGAATTTACCCTGTACACAAGAAAATGATCTTTCTTTCTGCCCACAGTTGGTCTGTTAACAGCTTTCAAGATCACAGTAGACACGAGGAAGAAATAATTTCAAAATATCCCAGAAATGCTGAGTTGAAAGCAAAGAAGTGAATGTTTACGAGAAACATTTATGAAAATACTAACTTTTGGCAATGAGGGCATCCCTTTAAACTGAATGGGAGGGATAGGGTTTAAAATCATAAGAACCCCTTAAAAATTCACGCCAAGATATAGCCTAATGGGAGCAACAGAATACTGAAAAATATTCCTGAGAGTATTTATTGCATCCTTGTTTCCCATGTGTAGGGTAAAATTAAAATGATATTTAGTAGGAATGATAAAGAAGACAACATCTGAAAAATGTACCCACCCAAATCTGTCAGCAGTGATTTATTTTATTATTAGTTGGTCAAATAATGAAACCCTAGTGAAATACTTTTCTCAGTTTTTTTCTGTATGCTGGAAGTATTGACTGAGCAAGGAAAATTAAAATAAGAAATAATGACTCAAGGAAAAGGGTCTGCAGCCCCTGTCTGTAACAGGGACTAGTTATGTATGGACTGTGTATATTTATTGTGTGTGATGGCTGGAAAATTTCTTTTGCAGAGGAGGAAAATATTACTAAGAGCTGTAGAAGAATCTCACATTGTCATTTCAACCTCTGTCTTTCTCTTCACCCTTCCAAGTTTATAAAAGTTACTTCATTCTTCTATCCTGACACTGATACGTAGTGGTGGTATTGCACAATGGAGGTTTAAGAGACAGTGCTGGGCAAAACAAGAACACTGTAGGTTATTCATTGTAATGACTATGAAGAAGTTGAGACTATTTAGCTCTCATACTTTGGAGAAGAGAAAAAAAGAGGCCATGCTCTTTTGAAGGACTTTGTAACTTTTCATGTACACACGCATACAATTTTCCAGATGTGTGCTTTTGTGCCCTCAGCAGAATTGTCACATCTGATGGTGTGAGCCTGGGGCTAGACAGCAAAACCCCCACTAAAGGCTACACCTTTTAGCAATCACTTTGTGTTGTAAGTTGTTACATGTTGTAAAAGACTTTCTCTAAATACTTATTTTTCTAACATATTTAAGTTAAGCTTTTAACTTAAATGGTTTAGAGTTCTTATGCATTCACATATATCTTATTTTCTTGATACTTCATAACCTGTACTATTCATGTTTTGTATGATATTGCTCTGCTGCACCATTTTATAACGGTATATAAAATACCACTTGTGCACACACTCCCCTATGCCCCTACTGCAAAGGATTCTGTTGAAATCCTCATTAGCTAGTAAACTTTCTAGTTTTAATAGATGGTTTCACTATATTTTGTAGTCCTTGAGCATTTGGAATGATACACCCAAAATCTGAGTTAGAAGAACAGAAAACTAGAGATCATTTTGATGTCTAAAATCAATTACTTCTGAGTTTTGTGATTGCATATTATGAATATGGGCTTTGGGATTGAAATTATTATCTTCTACCTCCCAAGCAACAATCAATAAAATTAATTTTAATGGATGATTTTGCTATGATTGAGGTTAAAGAATGAGAGCAAATGGAGGAAAAAGATCTAGAACTGAACTTTCTAAACTAGACTGATATGATCATGCTGTCACCAACCATTGCTAAATATAAACATTCACTTTTTGATTTTTTAGTTTACCAGCATTAAAGAAACACATTAAAAAGTCATGTGCATTTCAGCATCTGGTAGCCTGTTTTTATGTTTCAGAACAATATTCCTGACATACAATCATAATAAAGCTTCAACTCGTATAACTGATAGACATTTTCTGTCTTTACTTGTCTCAAACGTGCAATATTGTACTCAATCTTGTTATTTAGGACTAAAATGTTAGGGGCTGAGTCTCCTTTACATTTTTATTCCTTTCTAAAATTCTGGTTGTGTTAAAGAGCCTTGAAAGTGGCTGCAGATTTGACAGGGGCTTTCATAGACATGGCAGTCTTGAGGTCATAATGACTTATAGTGCCAATATGTGAATGAACTAAACAGAAGACAGTGGTTCATTGACTGTCATTTGCTACACTTGCCTCTGCTCATGCAATATGGCTGAGAAACATTTTCATATTGACAATATTGTGTTTTGCTTGCGTTTTGCAATCATCTTCCACATGTGTAAAAGGAGCAACAGGTGCAAGATTCCTGTTTTCAAACTTCAATCCTTTCCACTGATGAAATTGTAAAATATAATAGGATCATAAAGGAAGTAGGGAAATATGGAGGTAAGGGCATGCATGTAAACAAGGAGGTGTGTGCTTATCTTTTTTATGATACTACAGATTACATATGCACACACATTTTTTGTCAACAAGTCTGTTCCTGTTGAGGTGAAGAGGACTTTTGACAGTTGTAGAATTAGACATTACTAGAGCATGCTCTCAAATGGAGGTTTGACATAGCACCATGTAACCATGCAATAAATTAATAAATGCTGTTCATAACACTTGTTGCAATTAGAGATTGGATTGATCTGTGATGAGTGACATGACCAGATGACATCAGGGGAAAATAAAAGCTGTTTTGTCAATACTCTTGTTTTCGGTCTTGCCACTGTAAAGTCAATATTAAGTCAGAAGTTTCCATTTAGTAGGAGATAAGATTGTATGCCTCTTACCTCTGCACTCTCTGAAATCTGTGTCTCAGATATAACCGTGTGTTCACTGTACTCAGAGTATTTACATGTAGTGGTCACCACTGTATATTAAGTTCTTCCTGTCATATCTGTTGAGATCTGTAGAGGCTCTTCTGCTTGAATAAACAGGTGTTCTTCGTGCAAAATTATGCATAACCAAGCCAAAACAGCATATGGTTTGCTTTAGTTTCCTGTTTGGGTTCAGTTGTGACCAAAGTTTTCTGCTTGTGTCAGTTACAATTCACTATGTGTTAATGGTATATGCCGTGTATATGTATCTTCAGCCTCACAGCTTCTGTGAGACTCTCTGATGTGGTCATATAACAATCTAAAATTTGCTAGCAAAAAAGCATTTAAAACCTCAGACAAGTGTGAAGTGAATCTGCTAAAGAGATTCCCTGTGAACATTTACCATCCAGTTTTCAATAGTGTGCTGCAGAAACCTTTGTGTCTAGGGGTAAGGGCAGAGATCTTTACAGCAAGTCATCCTACAAAAGGAGGTGAGGAGAAAAAAGGATATTTGCTGGCCTTATAAATTCTCTGATGAGTTATATGAATAGGAACGGAAGACAATACTTTCTTGTCTATTTTTTAAACTTTATTAATCTTAAGTAATTAAAATAAAAACAACGCAATAAATTTCAAAAGTAGATCACCTTTATCATACTAATGAGAATATGCAACTAATAGCTGTGAATTGTATAAATCATGGTAAAATACATGTGATGCTTTAACATGGTTAACTGAAGCCTTTTGTGCACCACCAAGCTTTCAGAGTCAATTCATATCACCCTGGTAGCACACTTTGGGACTACTTTTGAACATTTTAAAAGATAATGGTTTAAAACCACCCCATTAACTTCACTATGTTTTTTTCCCACAGATTAGGTTTTCTTAGGTGGTGAATATTTGAAATCTTTCATGTAATCAAGCGATAATGTTAAATAATCTATAAAAGAACTAGATGCTACTTCTAGGTGTGACCTGGAGCAAAACCAGTGGATAGAAATGTTGTCTCAGGGGAAGCACATGGAGAAACTACCCGAAACATCCCTCTGGGAATAGTTTATCTGCTCTTCCTTCTTATTCTGCCTTTGTGATAGGCATATGGCAACGTGATTCCACCTTAGAAAGGTCAGCTTTCTCAACAGACATCTTGTGAGCTCAACAGGATATGTGATGGGTTGTCTGGGACAGAGCAATGATTCCATGCACTTGTCAGTGGAGGGGCTCAGAAATTCTGAGCAGAATGTTTCTCAGAAAATGCCAATTAATTCAGTTGTAAATGTTCTGTGGGAATGTGTCAGGATTGACTATACTTTGTTTGGTTTGCTTTCAATCAAAACAAAACTTTTTGATAACTTTTTTATAAGCTTGTCATGACAGAGTATTTGATTGCTTCATTTTGGAACAACATTTAATGCAGTATTGTGTTTGATATAATAAATTAGGCAAAAAAAAAAAAGAAGTCAGAAGTAAAACTTTTCATATTATTTTATCTTAAGTGAATTAAAAAACAATGTTCTAGGAGAAACATTTACTTTGCTTCAATATAGAAGGGGTGAAATGTTAAGTTGTCAGAGTTTTCCAGGAAACAAAAACTATACTTTCATGAAAAGTATCTGTCAGAGGTCCATCACTCATCATTTAAAAATGAAAGTTTTCAAAACAAATTAAACATACAGTTAAATGAGTGAAAATGGCTTAAAAAGTATATTTTGCAGTCATCTTAATTTGGGAAGATTAAAAAGAAAATTGGACCTTTTATTTATTAAATTACTGAAAAATGTTTTCCAAATGTCCAGACCAATACCTGAATATTTGAGTTCTGTCACTGGGCACTACTGAGAACAGTCTGATTCTTCTTCATTTTCTCCCATCAGGTATCTACACGGATTGATGAAATTCCCCCCTTAACCTTCTCTTCTCCAGGTGGAAGAGTCTCATCTCTCCTCATATGAGAAGCTCCAGTCCCTTAATCATCTTCACAATCCTTTACTGGACTTGTTCCAGTATCTTCATCTCTCTCTTATACTGGAGAGCCCCAAACTGGACATAGTATTTCAGATATGGCCTCATCAGTGTTGAATAGAAAGAAAAGGTCAGCTCCTTCAGCCAGCTGGCAATACTCTTCCTGACACAGCCCTAAATGCTGTTGGCTGCTTTTGCTGCTATGGGGTATTGCTGGCTTACATTCAACTTGTCCACCAGGACTCCAAGGTCTTTCTCTACAGAGCTGTTTTCTTGAAAGTCAGGCACCATTGCATACTGGTGCATCAGGTTATTCCTCCCCATGGACAGGACATTGTATTTCCCTTTGTTGTACTTCATCAGATTCCTCTCTGCCCAGTTCTCCTCCTTGTTGAAGTCCGTTTCTCTCAATTTTGTAGTATGTCTGAACTTGCTGAAGGTTCAGCCTACCCCATTGTCTAGGTCTTTAATGAAGAGGTTTTGGTGTGGTTTAGGCCCACCCAGCTGGCAACAAAGAACCATGCAGCAACTCGATCATTCCTACTGCCCTTCAGTAGGATGAGGAGGAGAAAATACAACAAAAGGCTTAAGACAAAGGATGGGGAGGGATCACTCACCTTGAACCCAATTATGGTTGTGGGCAAAAACCAGACTTGACTTGGGGAAAACATAATCAATTTAATTTAAACAAAACCACAACCAATTTACCACCTGACTCAGAGTGGGACAATAATAAACACAACTGGATCTCAAGCACAACCCTCCTCCCCACTCCTCCATTCTTCCTGGGCCCAGCTCTGCTACCTCCCTCCCCCTCAGTGGTGCAGGGAGATGGGGAATGAGGGTTGTCATCAGTCTGTCCCATGTTGCTTCTGCCACTCCTTCCTCCTCAAGGGAAGAGCACTTCACAGTTCTCCACTGGAGCAATGTGACATCCCTCCCACAGGAGACAGTCCTCCATGAACTTCAACTAGCATGATTCTCTTCTGTGGGTGCAGGCGAGATTCTGCTCCACCATTGCACTCTAAGGATTGGAAGGGCTCAGCCTGTCACCACACCATGGGCCAAAGGGGAATGGCTGCTCTGGAGTGCCTCCCTCCCTCCTTCCTCATTGACCCGGGTGTCCACATGGTTCTTTCTCCCTCCTGTCCCACTCCTCTCCAAAACAAAAGAAAGTTGTCCAACAGGTTTTCCCCTCTAAAATAAGTTACTGCAGAGGTGCTGACTGGCTCAGCCTTGGCCAGAGGCCCGTACAACTTGGAGCTGGGGGACTTTCTCAAAGCTTCTTACAGGAGCCACGTCAGTAGCACCCTCCCCTACTACCAAAACCCCTCAGGGACAAACCCAACACAAGGTTAAACAGTACTGGCCTCGGTATTGATCCCTGGAGTACACCGCTAGTGGCTTGCCTTCAACTTGACTTTGTGCCATTGAACACAACCTCCTGATCTTGGCTGTTCAGCCACTTTGAATTCACCTTACTGTCGACTTATCTAACCCATACTGTGTCAGCTTGTCTAAAAGGTTGTTATAGGAGACTATGTCAAAGGCCTTAATAAAGTTGAGATAAACAACATTCATTACTCTTCTCATCATCTGGTAAGGTAGTAATTTCATTGTAGGAGTCCATCTGTTTGGCTAAGCATGACTACCACTAGGTAAATCCACACTGACTACTCCTGTTCACCTTCTTGTCCTTCATGTGTTTGAAAATGGTTTCCAAAATTAGTTGCTCCATCACCTTCACAGGGACTGATGTGTTACCCAGATCTTCCTACTTGTCTTTCTTGAACGGACCTTTAGTTTCTTTGAAGATAGGAGTGATGACTGCTTTCTTTCATATGTCCTTTGGTTGCACATAGTCCTTTTTGCCATGAACAGACACTTAGTATTCCCTTATTCATTCATTCATTTCCTTACCAGATGCACAAGCAATGCTCTGGATTTCCTTGACGTATATACAGCCCTTGTTGTGGGCTCCAGCTCAAGCAGCAGGGAGGTTAAGAAGTAGAACACTCAGGACCTTGGAAGAGTATTTTTCTTCATCCTACTTCTCTTTTTGAGTTACATCTAGAACCTGCTTCACTTCTATTGCAGACAAGAGAAAGAGATCCAAAGATGCAGGGCTTCTTTCTTTTCTCTTTAAAAAGCAAGAGTTTCCCTGATTTTGTAGCAGAGATAAATTACAGTTCTGGAACGATTTTCTTCCCACTTCTGGTCATGGCTGTTTCTCTGACAGGGACTGGCAGGGCACTGAACACCTTAGAAACAGTCTGATGAGGGAATCAGGTATAAGAAAGTTTGGATAGATGAGCTACTAAAATAAACTGCCTCAAACATCCTATTGTTTTCCAGATCAAGAAGTATGCTAGACCTGTAGGTCTTCATGACCCAGCCTATGATTGACCTGGTCGGGCTCTAAGAACTACATTAATAAAACTGACTTTAACTAGATCCTATAGTGTAATTGTTCTGTCAGAAGTCCAGTGACATATATAGCTCTGAAACAACAAGGATATTTTACTTCCGAGAGAGACAAGTAATAGAGAGTTTGTTGCTTCATTTAGTACTTGCACATACATGTTGGTTCTGAACCAATGTCAGTGATAGAAAACAATACAAAGTGCCTCAAAGCTGTAGAAAACTCATGTTCATGTGGAAACTTGTAAACACGCAGAACCAGAACACCAAAGAAATATCTGGGTTCAAATGTAGAGATAAAAGAAGGACATCAAAAGCCAGAATTGTGTCCAGTAACAGTGAGACATAATTTGATGGTGATTTTTATTTAAATGCTTGTGGGAAGATTAAGAAAGAAGAAAACAAACTGAAAATAGTATTGTCTTCTTCTAGAGACCACCAGGCAAGATCAGAATAATAAAATATCCTGAATCAACTCATCTGGTACTCAAAACCACATAGTTCTTTTACCCATGGGGAAATTTTAAATATGTGGACATTTGCTGGGCAACAAACATTCAAACTTGATTCATTAAAGTGCAATTCTACTCTTTAAAGTGGATATGTGAGAATGACATCTAGGACCTTCATATTTGTGGTCTCTCAAAAATCACTCTATCAGATTGTTTCTGCTTACCAGTTAAAAGATGCTTCTTTAACATCAATCCACAAACTTAACCTTCTCTCCTCAAGGTAGTCTTCTGAGTTTTCTGCTCTCACTGCCATGAGAATTTTCTCCCCATGATACCTTTGCAGCATGGACTGTAGACAATTCTAAGTAATCAGAAAGCAGAAAACACAGCTGTTGGTGAGGCAGAAGGAGGAACAGAAGCAATTTCCCGCTTGGCCTTGCTATCTTTCGTCCTCCGGGGCTCATTTTCTCTGTACCCTTAGCAACTGATCAACATGAGCAAGGAGGGGCCATGGCTGAAGCAGTCTCTTTATCTGTTGCCTTGGAGAGAAGCTGATATTCTTGTCGTCTTCTTCTAGAACTCACAGCTTCAGCCTCATAGCATGAAAAGCTGCCATGAACAATGGTTTTGCAGAGAGCAGTTACACAGTTTGAGGAGGGAGGATGGTGAATAACGAAGAAATCTCAATTCTAAGCTACAGACTCGAAATGGATTTTAAGAAGGTGGCACTCAGGAGTGAACCATGGTGAAACCACAATGTTGACATATAATGAGGGAAATGAATTAAAATCAAGGATCTTACTCCTGGTTCTACTGTGCATTCAGCTAGTTGGGTCCTCTGTGTGTCAAAGTCAGGCAGAAGGGTGAAAAACGCAGGTGGGAGATCACAAGAGGAGATTCAGCATGAAGAAACTCACAACAAAACTGGAGCAAATCTGTTAACTGGAAGGGAACATGGAAGGAGAGAGAAAGAAACCATCTAAAACAAAGTAACCCTGGTTTAGGGTTGAACAAGGTCCCTTTATCACTCTATTAAGCATGCAGCTGCTACTAGTGTATGTAAAACTAATGAGTGAAAAAGTGCTAGAATCTATCCTCAGACTTGGATTGGAAGAAGTAGCTATAGTGGCCAGGTAAACAATTTTCCTGCCTGGTTTTTAGACTGATGCACTCAGCCTCCAAAACATACCTGTATCTGAGTTCTTTACCTCTTAAAGTATAGTTTCTATAGACCTGTTCCCCCAGAGAACAGTGTTTTCTGCTGGAATTAGTGTTACTGGTGGCTTCAGGAAACATCTCTCCCCAGAGCACTGTTACATAGCTACCATGGGTGCATAATTCTCAATATGTTATGAATACATACCCTGCCCTGTATTTATCATCTTCAGAAGAATAGGCAGATAATCTGAATTATAAAGATTTTATGAACCTGTGTACTTTTTGGCTCCAAATATTTATGCCCAATTATTGCTGCCATCAGTCAAAACAGGTATATAACAAACATAAAAAAAAAAAAAAAAGAAAACAAAAGAAACAAGATGTTTGTAAAATCCTTGCTTATCATCCCAGACCACATTTTTGAGATATGAAGTTGTATGATTTTTGTACAATCTAAGAAAAACTCTTAAATGTTTTAAAATATGGTTAAAATATATTGCAGTGTCAAAGAGAAACCTTTCTTATGGGATATATTCTATCACTTTTCTTCCTTCCAGAAGGCAGTAGCCACTCCCTGGGTCATTATTGAAAGAGTTACAAGGGCCTAAATTTTCCAATTAGGAATATAGGAGTAAATAGAAGGAAGGAAATCAGTCTCTATTCTCCTGTGCAATATCAGGGATGCTCTGCATCATTTATTTTACAGGTTATAACAAGGCCATACCTTATATCCGCCAATAAATTTTTTAAATGTGCTTAATACATTTATCATATTAACAAATTACTATCATTAAAATCTAATTTGGCAACATAAGCTTGTCCTACAGAGGTAAGTAAATGTATTGCTCTACAACAGCACAAGTCTAAGCCCAATCACCTTATTAACAAAACAAAAAAGAAGTGCTTTTCTCCTTCTTCATTGTGAATTATGAAAGACTCTCCAATTAAGTGATGTGCCCATTCTTTGCTCCCCTACTGTGTTTTACGCATGACGGACTGTGCTTTCATGGTGGAGAAGGCTTGCATAGCCAAGGAGTCTGCTCTCTGTAGGCTTCCTTCATTTGTTGCAGAAATTGGAAGATGTGCAAGGCAACTGTGGGAGGGTGGAAAACAAAGGTTCCTCTAAGAGAGTTGGATGCTGTTCAGATAATTGAATTCTATTTGTTGTAGACATGTGAGAACTCCCTAAACGAACTGTTTTATGCATGATCACTTAAAAGTTGTTCTGCTAACACTTTACACTCTTGTCTGTAGATGGGATGGAATCAACAGGATCCTAATGTTGGATACATAAAATACTGCATATGTTATACAAGTGCTCTTAAAAATCCAAGAACGAGGCATCTCAAAATGGACATCCATATTTACTGCATGTTTTTGCCCTTTGTTTCTTCTGTCCCACTGTAAATTTGGGATAGACAACCTTGTCTTTTCACAGGAATGCTGCAAATATAAATTAGTTGACATTTTTAAACATTAACTTTCTCTCAGAAGCTTCAGTGATTAATTCTATTAGTGATCTTATGGGAAATTAATTTCAAAATGCTGTAGGTTTCCTCACTGGCTGACTGACTGAATACCCACTGGTTGACTTTTGAACTGAGGTAGAAAACCTAAAGAAAAGCTGTACAAAATTAATTAGTTATGATATACACTTATTCAGTGTATTCAGTGCTATATGAAGGCACAATGGAACTTGGTTAAAGATATACAGCAATTTTAATTCTGACATTACTTAACTTCTAAAAATTTTACTTTGCAAATTTATTATTATTATTTTAATGCAGATTTTTGGGTTTTATAGCACAACATAAATATTTTCATAAAGCTTTACATGCAGGAATTTCTACTGTATTATGTGTAATAACTGGCTCTCTTTTGTTACCTCAATTACACTCATTAACAATGACAACTAATACTGTCATGTTCTTTTGGTCACATCCTGAAATGCCATGTGGCCATTTGACTCCTAGAAAAAATGTGTTTATAGTGGATCACCATCAACTTCTGGAACACACATGTAAAATACTGCTGAAATAAAGTTTTGCTGATGTGCATGCAAAATGTTATTTCCATAAACTTTAGCATGAAAGAAGTTTGTAAATAATTTTTCTTTTAAGAAAAAATATAAAGCAGTTTACAATTTAAAGACATAATGTGTTAAAGCAAACAAATAGAAAAGTGAGCTGAAGTGATTTAATCATAGGATCATAGAATCATAGAATCATTATGGTTGGAAAGAACCTCTAGGATCATCACGTCCAACCTTCATCCCAACATTTCCCTAACCACTAGACCATAGCCTCAAGTGCTACATCTACTTGTTTTTTAAACAC
>VYZX01006990.1:74460-93160 GCA_013401335.1 Brachypteracias leptosomus
TGAGTACCTGAAATTTATGGGTTTTGGAATGCAATTTATTATTTGAACAGTGCTGCCTAGTGCTAGGCCTGGTATTTTTTCCTCAGTACTCAGTAAAAAAAGTAAGAAAAAAATTCTATTCTGTTCCACTCTTAATATTACACCAATTTCCTTGGCATTTGAAGTTGCATAAAGCCATCTATTAGATAAATGGGAGAGGAGAATAAGGAATCCATGTTTATAAAGTTAGTGTTCAGGTTAGATCTTAGATCATCTTTTCACAGGCAAAAAGTGGGAACTATAATTTAAAAGAATTACATCAGAATAATTAAGATTGGAAGATGACCTTTCAGGACACATCCTGCTCACTCTTTCTCTGAACTTTTGTACAGCTCTGTAGCAAAAATAGGGCATGGAGCTGCTCCTAGCCAGAGCACAGAGATCCTCATGGCATGAAGGATATGTGGGTGCCATTAAACTGATGAATCAGTTCTGTCTCTATATTTCCACCCAAGGGATGTCTGAGCTTGGCTGTAATCAATAGTAAGTGCTGGGTAGCATGATAGGAATTGTTTTAGGAGAAAAAAACCCTATAAAATAGCACATAAATTATGAATATAACCTAGTCTTGTAAAATCCTCCCAGACACATGAGGAACCAGGAGGTTTGTATAACTTTCTGTAGTCTCTGCCTGGAAATGGCACAGCTTTTGTCATAGGAGACCAAATACAACCCTTTATGAAATAAGGGATGAGTGTTATTATACGGATTTTCTTTTTTGGTCCACAGCCTAACATGGCTTCCAATGTTTGCCTAATGTTGCAGGCACTGGTGCTACTCCAGCTGGGCCCTTTTCAGGGAAAGAAGAGAAAAAGTAGGGAAAGAATGATATAGTTGCTCCAAAAACTGAATTATAAACTTGCTTCAAAAGCCTCTGCTGACTCAAGAAACAGCTAATTCAGCTCTGCACTGACTACTTTCTGAGGAAACTGAGAGACAGAGCTTTCACCAGGAGAATTTAGGGGAGAGTTATGGGTGGCGGGTGGAATGGTGGTTTTGCAAATGCTCTGGTTCTGCAGTGAAATAGCCATGGAAGCTGGTGGTCAATTGATGGGATTTGTTTCCTGAGTATGCATAACAAAAAGCAAGCTACACCCTTTTCTTTTCACAAAATCTAAGTCTTATTTTGATAATAACAGTAAAAAAAAAGGTCATGAAAGAGGAGAGTTGTAGAGAAAATCTACATTAACACAAATATTTCTCAGCAATGACCATATAGATGCCATTACTTGAAGAGAAGGTTTTGAACCTCAACTCAATGATTCAAACAGAACTCAGACCACTTCATCGGTTGAAATGGAGAATGCTGGATTTCCAGCACAGCAACGGATGTGAGCTGCTCAGTCACTGCTTCTTCTTGCTCCTGAGGAGGTAACATATCTGGGTAGACTGTGGGTCTTCACTCCCCTCTACTTGCTGATCTTTACAAGATGGTGTTCAGTTAAGTGCAGGGAAAGCCATGTAGCTATAGTGACCTGAAAGTGCGATTTGTCACTGAATACTTAATCATCTTTGTGTCCGAATCTTGCAGCTTTGCAAAGGTCCATGTAAGGTGAGTCTAGGTTATTGCTAGTCCCAATATACCCTGAAATTCAATAAGGCTCAGCCACTTTGAAATTATATTATCAGCCTCACATAGAGTATGGTCAGACTTCCTTTGATTTCTAACAACTGTAATTTTGCCATAAATATTTACATTGATGGTTTGAAGCAAACCTCATGAGCTTTCGAAGGCTGACAAATCTTTTCTATGCCAGTAACATAAACCAAGAGAAGTCTAGTGCTGCCAAGTGGAGTTGAGCAAAATAGTTTTGACTGCTTTCTTTGTGCACAGGGTAAATAAAACCATTTCTGAACACAGGTTGTTTTAACAGAAAAGTTATCAGCTTAATATTGATGTTTTAAAAAAAGAAATTTTGTTTTTTTTATTCATAGAACTTAATGCCAGTAGTTACATTTAATATCAAAATAGGTGAAAAATAAAATTAAAAAACCCCAAACCACACAATTGAACACTCTTTGCTCTTTTATTTCACTGTGGAAAAAAATGGCCAATGGCTGATGGTCAGCCAACATTAAGTCAATTGTTTGTGCCACCCTGGTTATATTTGCCTTTCAGTTCTGCTACAATTCAAAATGATTTGCATGTTTGATATTACTTTTCTCACGTCCCATTTTTACCTAAAAGACAAATATTGTTCATAGTCTCTGGTTTTTTTAATAACGAAAAGGTGCAGAATTACAAGTATTAAAAATTGAAAATGTGAAGAAAAGTGGTGGTTTTACCTGTAACACAACGTTGCCGGTTTGCTGTGGAAGGCTGTATGCACCTATGAAAGTGATTAATCTTCAGTCCCTTCCATCCTGGCTGCAAAGGAATAGTACATTCTTTGACAGAAGGGACAAAATTTTTATCTTACATCATGCTGTGTTCTCTTGGTTTCACAAGCGAATCTTTTCAAAAGAGAAAAATATCTGTACCTGCTTCCCCCATTTAACCAAACCTTCCAGAGCTTCGTGTGAAAAAAGACATACTCAATACCACTAGTTAGAAGAGTAGCAGCAGAATGTGGTCTTGCTGTCATGGTTCTCAAGGCTAACTCGCTTAGTTTATTTTTGTAAATAGCCAAAGTACTAGCTAAATTTCAAAATGCTTGAAAATTTCAAGTGTTTACAATATACTTACAGTATGGATTTTTTTGTTGTTCTGTATTTTTCAGTGTTCAAAAGGCACAGTAAATATTTTGCTTAATTGAAATTTAAATTAAAAAGTTCAAACTTTCCCTCCCCCTTTTCTAAAGAGCACTTAAGGAAATGTGTTTAGAAATGCTGTACTAAAGTTTTCACCTTTTTAACTGCACACTGTCCACTCCTGCTCCTTGTAGTTCCTGGAACTTCCAGTTGAGATCTGTGTCTTATTTCTGCAAACACTAACCACACGCAATCAGGGACAATCCTGTTTCCAAAGACCTTCAAGGCCAATGAAGCAAGATAGGAAAAATAAGCACCAGTGTTCCCACTTTTTCCAGCTGGGCGCTAACGGACTGAGTGATTAGGGTACTTGCCCAGAGTCAGAAAAGTCTGTTGCAGTAACCGATACTGGACATATCTCTTAATTTTCCTAGGCTCCTGACTTAGACAGAGACCCTCTTTCCCTCTGTGAAACCTTATTCTTTCTGAAATGCTGTATTCAAGATTCAGAATGGTCAAACTTGAATATTTGAACACATATTTTTCAAATATGTTATTTTTCGACAAACGTTAAAATCCTGTTAACATTCTGTTTTTAAAGGCCATTAAATAGTCTGGGTCTAGATGTTAGGCCACCCTTTCAAAATCTTTTGCCAGAAAAAATATCTTCCTTACTCAAACAAATCAATATTTACGTGTCCTAGCTGGGCATTTACATGAACAAATATGAGTTTTGCCTGGGCAAACACTGGTACATGAAGGCTTCGCTAGCATGTCTCAGGATAGAGCTTTAACTAAAAATGTTTTCTAGCAATACGTAAACTACCTATTTTGAAAGTGTAGTCTTCTATGATTTAGGAAGAATGATACTTTTCATATTAGTAAAATATGAAGAAATAATAAACTAATGGGACAGAGCAGAAATGTTTGACTCTACGATTTTTTACTAATTTTTCAAGTTTCATAAAGTTTCCTCTTAGAAAGTTATTATTTACTCCTTTTGCAGTGTACTCTGCATTTTTGACATAATTTCTAGATGCAAGTTCTCCTACACAAATTGTTAACTCAGTATCTATTTAACTTCTCAGTTTTGAATGAAATGCTTTGATTGGAAATTCAAGGCAATAAATCAACAGCTTTTGAGGGGGCAGGGAAGAGAGAAAAACCCTGTGATTTTAATATGGTATAGGAGTACTGTTTGTGTTCTTTTACTTAGGATTTGTCTTGGGTTATCCTTGTTGGCTGTAGCTGCCCACTACCATCAAATGGAAGATCCTGACTTGAGAACTGGAGACTGTCCAAAATGGATGGAAGTTAAATAAGATAAATATCCTCTCACCTGCACCGCAATTCTTCTATTCAGACTGGGAGGTCTTGAAGGAGTCTGTCTCTTTGATCCCTTTCAGCGTCTTCGAATTCCATCCAGAAAAAAAGTATGTACCTAATTTAAAACTGCTATCCAAAAACCACTGTTTGCTTGCTACCAACTCACAGATGTGTCTAAACTCTACAGTATGGCCTATTTTTGTCTTTAGACATTCTTTAGGTATCTGAACTATGCCTCTCTGCTCCATACAGACCATCTTATGAAATCCTTTTTCAGCCACTTCCTTCAGAAGAGGACTATGAGTGTCAGAGGGTTGATCTATTCCACTAACTAGATCATTCCTATAAAGAGTCAAAAATCTGGATGGATTTCTTCCTTGACCTGCTAGTTTCCTTGCAAATTCAGTTGAACCAAACTTCCCATTGCTCCCAGTCAATACTGAAGGAGAAGACTAATATTTTTGATTTGATATTGCAGACAAAACCAGAGATCTTTTCCACCCTTTAGCCAACTGCAGAGGTGTGGCATCAAGTTAATGGAAAATGTGTTTATGCTGACACTGCAGTCCCTGTGGTGCTGCAAAGAACAGTTGTCCCCTCGAGATCACAGCACTCATGCTCTCACGTTCATCCTGAGCTCCAGGTACTACAAGTCCCTCTTGTGGTAGCTGGCAAGAGGGACCTTCAATATAGTCCCCAGCCTGTCGTGGTCCGTCAGAGCAAGGACAGATGTGGTAAAACAAAGCCAGATCAGCCAACTTCTGGGAATCTTCTTGAAATCAACTACACCAGAGATTTGTTTCCATGAATATTAAGTAGTATATACTAGCCTGGCCTTGAGAGTACCTTTGCTGTAAGTAGTGTAGATGGAGGTTCATACACTACTGAAATTACTAGGGGCAGTCAGCAATGGAGGTGTGACCTCTTTTATCAAAGGGTTAAAATTAATTCTGTGCAATGGTTTCACTTTAAGACATCATATCCCACATTGGAGCTGTAAATTGTCATCAGTGTAAAATTAAGATTTGTCTTTACACAACAATTGAAGTGCTGGGGTCTGGGCTGTGGGCCCTGAGTTGGAGTTGACCTATGGATGGGTCACAACCCAGCAGCATGTTTTGTTTCCTAAGTGGTTTCCCAAGGCCCCAGAGGCAGAACCTGGCGCACCTATGTGAGGCCCCACCTTCCTTCAGGTGATCATGGTTGGGGTGGTGGGTGAGGCCAGAGACATATTAACTAGGAACTGAATCACTTTGAGAAGAAACAGTAAGAGAGAGAAGAGGCAGCAAGGAGCAGCAGCAGAAGAAATAAGAAGCTGATCTGTTTGAAGAAATTTCCTGGGGGAGATAGTTCCTGTAACAAATGAAGACTAAAAGATGAAGAGAAACATAGATGTTTGTCCTGAGTGTGGAAACAAAGACTAAAAGATGAAGGTATGCTGAGGAAATGTTGCTGAGTTTGGTGTGGGCCAGAGAAAGTAGAGAATTAGCAGTACAAAATTGGAGTAGTTGGCAGCTCGGTCTAAAGGAAGATCCTGTGAAATTGGATTAAATGAGACCGGGAACCCCCCCTCAAGGGCATCCTATGTGCTGCTGCCAAGGTTGTGAGAAAGTGAAGTGAGCAGAGAGAGACAAGGTGGGACCAGCTAGAGCAGAAAACATTTGAGAGTAAGAAACAGTCAGTGAGCAGAGATAAAGAGATGAAAGTGATTAAAGTAGTCTAAGTATTTAAGAGTAGAATGTGAGCAGAAACTTTGGACTTTGAGAAAGTAATTTTGTGAGTAGAGAGTGAGCAGAAAGAGACAAAATGAGCAGAAAGAAATGTGTAGAAAAGGTTGGAAAGTGTTTGTACTTGTGTGAAGAAGATAGTTATGGAAATATGATGGCTGAAAGTGCCTATGAGAAGAACTGCCCAAAAGGTTCTCCAGGGTCTGGTCTGAATGGTGGAGCAATGCCTGTAACTTGAGTCTGGATGATGGCAGTGCTCCAGAGCTTGGATAATGGTAGGGTAATTATTGCCTGAAAGGTTCTCTGGACCCTGGCCTGTGTGGTGGGGCAATGCCTGTAACTTGGGTCTGGATGTTCCAAGTCTGGATAATGACGGTTCTCTAGACTCCGAGACCAGGAGTTGGTAGGGTAATACTGACTGTAAAGTTCTCCAAATCCTTGGCCTGGATGATTGTGGGGTGTAATTTTCACCAGAAAGGTAGGGGAATTAATGATACGTGCGAGGAATTGCCCCAAAACGGATCTGGATGAGGACGGTTCTCCAGACCCTGGCCTGCCTGGCAGTAGGACACTTACTGCCTGTAAAGATCTCTAAATCCTTGGATCTGGATGATGGTAGTTCTCTGGACCCTAGCCTGGATTTTAGTGGGGTGATTATGTCCAAAAAGTTCTCCAAATGCCTGGTTTGGCTGAAGATGATATGCTAGGGCAATTAATTGCCCCAAATGATCTCCGGATCTTTGGCCTGAATGCCTTGTCTGGTACAAATCCTTGGCTTGGATGATGGTAGGGCAATTGATTATGTATGAAAATCTTTTGTGAGAAGATTGTACAGGTGATGAGAAGCACTTGTGTGAAAAAGACTGGTAATGAAGGAAACAAAAAAGGAGTCAGGGACAGTGATGAGAAGAACTAATCTTGGTAGAGAGGAAGTGGACTTTGATAATGGTGTGGATACTCTGCTGGTTGGTAAAGGAAAAAATGCAAAGAGATAAAGTGGACTCTGATAATGATGCTCTCCTGGACGGTAAAGAGATAGTGCTGCAGAACTTTGCCATGTAATGACAAACCTTGGGGAGAAGCTAGCAGATGAAGAAGTGGATAGAATGCATTAAACTAGGAAGAGTGTATGTCAGTGGTAACAGTAAAGTGAAGATTGTATAAAATGTGAAATTTCTCTTTGTTTGTATGTATGGTAACTCTGCCATTTAAAAGGTTTTTCCTCTACTGTTTAAAGAATTTGTATATACAGTAATGGTAAAACTATGCCTTTGTGCTTGGGGATAGTATGGAGGTTGTGAATTATCCATAGGTCAGGGGGTCAAATGAAGTGCTGGGGCCTGGGCTGTGGGCCCCAAGTTGGAGTTGACCTATGGATGAGTCACACCCCAGCAGTGTCTTGTTCCCCAAGTGATTTTAGGCCCCACAGACAGAACCTGGCCCACCTGTGTGAGGACCCACCTTCCCCCAGGTGATCATGATTGGGGTGGTGGGTGAGGCTAGAGAGATATTAACTAGGAACTGACCAGTTTGTGAGAAGCAACAAGGAGCTGATCAGTTTGAAGAGAGTTCCTGTTGGGGCCAATTGGAAGAGGTCTTGTTGGGGCAAGTCAAAGTGAGTTCCTGTTGGGGGCAGCTTGCTGAGCTCTCTCTCAGTGGTGTGATTTGAGATGGAGAAGAGCAAATAGATGAAGAATAGAAGATGAAGTTATGCTGAGGGGACGTTGCTGAGTTTGGTGTTGGCCTGAGGAAGAAGAGAGCTGGCACCAGAATAACTTAACCATTGCTAAAAGAATCTGTTCCCCTTCATAGTATTTGTTTTCAGATTATTTAATTCTGCTTTGTGCTTCACTTCCTTTTCACCATGCACCAAAGTAATGCTAGTTGTTACCTGTCACCAAAGGTGTCCTGGGCCGTATACGGCATAGATTTGTCATCCTTGCATAAAAGGGGTAATCCCTCTGTGCCTCAAAATCAAAGATGAATGGTTAATCTCTTTACTTCCACAACAATTAAAAGAAAGTTTGTGTTCTTCAGTAAGAAGGTTGTAGAAATTAAAACAAATACATCAGTTACTTGTGCTACTTGAAATATAAGGCAATACAACTTCAGGATTTCTCTTTTTAGACACCTGAACTTTGAACAGATTCTGGATACTTTCATAATTGTTCTGTCATGCTCAGGCTTCAGGCCATCAGTTGTTGGGTGTGTTGGTTGGTGCACTTGATGTGCAGAACATGTCCTCTTCCTCTAGGTGGGTCTTATGGTGTGGGAGTCAAAATGAGTCATAAGCAACTTAGACTTTTATTCCAAAATGCCCCTTGACTGTGAACTGGGTGGTGATTCTATTGTTCCTGCTCTCAGACCATGCCTTAGAAAACTGACAAGAAATTGTCACAATTCCTAGTAGCTGAGTTTGAATTGCCAAGCATAACTTGATCCTCCAGAGTTAAATTTCTCAGAACAGAAGCTATGGCAAGAGCTACTGCTTCCAGACAAAAAAAATCAGACATTAAAGTATTCCAAACATCCTCTTTCTCTTGCCTCCCATAATTCTGGCTCTTTATTCTGCTCAATTGACCCTAGATAATCAGCAAAGAAAACAGAGGAACTGTTTCTACACCAAGCTTAAAAACCAGGCAAGCCACATGTGTAGTTCTGGCTTGGACCATTTGCATGTTAATGTGAGGCTTTAATTTCTTTTAGCTTTCTAGAGTCTCTTTAGATGGTCTACTGCTCAGCTTCAGTAGTTTTAATCAGACATGACATAAGGATATTCCTAAAGGCTATCTCTGGCCTACTGAAAATAACCTTTAGGTTATTGGGCTGGAGTTTAAACCTGACTTTTATTAATCTGCAAAGGACAATATGGTTAGATTCCTGCTGTAAATCACTTTCTAGAGGACTCATATTTCAGCTTTGACTACGGAGGGGAGGAAGAAAGAGATTAGCTATTGGTGGCTGCTTCCACTGCTTTAACAATAACTTATCATAAAAATTATACCTGTTAAATATTAACCATTACATGCCAACCTGAGTAACATTTGTTCTTAGAACTACTTAGAAGCTAACTGCAATAAACTAATAACCCCAGGAAACAAATGAAAGTGTAGTGAACAGAAATCCATTTACTTGTCATATCTGCTTTCTCTTCTGTCTCACGGAGTTCTCTGGCAAAACAAAAGGCTGGCATAGTCAAATTGGCTTAAGGCTTTAGATACCTTACTTCAGATAAGAAGGCAGTCATTGTTCAGAAGCATTTGCCTACATCAGCTTAAATCTTACCTTTAAAATGAGAAAATTCAGTAAAAATCTGTTTTTGATACTTGTCACTGTAGGTTAAGATATTTGTAACTTAGGAGTTAACTCAAGCTGATGTTTTGTTTTGTTTCTTTGTAATTCTCTATGTTAAAGTGCCTGAATGAGTAAAACTTGTGGAGAAGGCACATTGAAAATAGTCTGAAAAGTCAGAAAGCAGAACAAAAGGTGATTCATGCCTTCTTGTTCCTTCACCTTCAAACAGGAAAGCTGTCAGAAGTTTCAATTCAAAGAAGCCCAGAAGCTACTAGCTAGGTGGAAACCCTGCTATGGTATGTTGAATGCATACTCAGCATTAAGGCACAGGAAATTAGAAGATGTGATACTCTTGTGAACACTGAGAGGAGCTGGCAGTTGAGAGTTTTTTTTTTTTAAATTTACTACATATAGAGAGGCAACATGAACTTGTTCAAAGACAATGTTACTATAGGAATGTTATAAACTTATAGCTGTTGAGTTGTCTGCATTCTCATCTGTTCAACCACTTCAAGGAGAGGAAAATCCTCATAGGAGCCCTCAATTTTTCTTCAAACACTCTTCCTTTCACTGTTTAACTGAATGTCTTCCATTCTGTGTGGTGTTAGGAGAGCTCCCTGAGTTCATGATTTCCAGACCACAGCTGGGAAATCAACAGTGTAAATGAGTGGCAATTTACAGTACATATGGAACTTATTTATCAGAAGTGTCATCTTTTTCCAAAGTTGCAGCCCTATCACACATCAAAGGGGCTTGTGAGAGATGCAAACCTTGAGGAAAAATTGAGGTACTCAGCTATAGTGACATCTATCATAATTCTGTGTCACATTAAATATAGCTTCTGAAGAAAAGACAATTTAAAATTGAGTTCATGCTCATGTGAGGTTGATATTTGAAAACCTGAACTTTCCATACAAAAATTACCTTCTGTTTTTACCAGACTTGGCATTTTTCATATTGACAATATGCTTTATTGTACACATTCTTCATACACTGTTCCCTAATAGTGAACATTTTATCCTGTTTCTTTGAGTCTACCCATAGATGTGGTGGGCTTAGTCACCGTAGCAAATGAAATGCAGTATCACAGTTTGGGTAGGAAGGGGAGCCAGTAGCGAAGTGTGGTACACATAGAGACAGTGTTCTCACCATCCTGTAGCACCTTGACATGGCAAACAGTGCAGGTTTCATGAAAACAGCTTCAGCCAAGCATCCAGACTGCCAGACAAGCTCACAATGATGCAACATCTCTGAGATCAAGCACACAGGCCAGGTCAGCAAGTTAGCAGTAGAATCAGTCTGTGCTTGGATGTGGTAGCCAGGGTCAGAGACAGTCTGGTGGTCACAGTGATGAGGCAGGTCCTTGGTCAAGCCAGGGAGTCAACTCGGGTGTCAGGGTTAAGGTGCAAATCACCAGCATACAGGCACAGGCCAGGACTGGGCACAGCTACAACCCAGCTGCTCTGACCAAGGGTGGTCCAGATTAAAAGCTGCTCTGAGGAGAAAAAGGGAGAGTGGCTGCTGAGGCTTCCCAGTGGTCACAAAGAGCTTTCCTCAGGGCTTTAAACCTGCCTAAACTGGCCGTGATCCCAGACTGCCAAACCCCTGGGCAGAGGAGGGCTTTCTTCAGTGAGCAGCATGCACTGAAGTCCATGTTGCTGTGGCTCGATTGCCCCCAGTCCACACAGACCTGTTGGTAAACAGTAGCATCAGGTGAAATCGATCTGCTCTAGTTTAGGGATCTACAAATTACATGACTAAATCAGACACTTCAAAAAGCTGAAGTATATCTTTTAAGTAAGTCACAATGGGAAAATTGGCATTTTCAAGAAGTGCATCACTCAATTTACTAAAATGCACTAATGCTGACTTTAGTATGTTGCACTCAGAATTTTTGCCTTACAATTACTTGTATTTTGTCAATTAAACCCTGCAGTGCTCTTGGTTTCTCTCTTCTTCATTCTCTTTAGGACACATTACCAAAGCTCTCTGCTAGTACATGGTAGAAAAAAAAATGTTTATGATGTACAAAGAAGTTGGCACTGTTTGTATAAAAGTTCACTCAACTTCTGCTTAAAAAATGCTTGAATTCTCTGTTAATTATCATGGAAACTCTTTAAGTATTCACAAAATAAACTCCCATTTAAGCAGAAAGCAACTGCCTTTTAAAAACAATCTCTTCTTGAACCTTTTTTAAAAATGTGAGCAGTTTATGAATCTACCGTCACATTAGAATTCAAAGTTGCATGCTAGATATTAATAAATACTGTTTCACTTGCGTTTTTATAGTTAATGGCACTGCCTCAGACTTGTAAGGCATTTTATGCATCAATCCTTTGCGAATTTTATGGCCCCACATGACTCCTCAAAAGGATTATCATAGATAAAGGCCAATCAAAGTAAATGGCATCAGACCTTCTGAAATCTCTGTTTATATGTCACTAACTTCTGACAAAACTTCTGGCAAACTTTTGACGTATTGTCTTCCCACATCTCTTGTTAATTTTCCATCTTTTGTTAATGCACCTTTTGTTATTGTGTTTCCATATCTGGCTCTTCATAAACATTCTATGCCTCATTCACACAAAGTAAATGTAATTGACCAGGATTTGCTTTGCCTGTTAAAAACACAAGTTTGGAGTTGGGAAAGATGGGGATATCTTGCTCAAGGGAGTGATAAAAGCATGAGAAATGTCTTATCTACAGTCAATACACAGACTCCTATATATTGTACACAGGCATATGCACGTGTGCTAATCACCAGGTGTACACAGGTACACCGTGCAGCACCAGAATACAAGTTCTGGTTATGACCTTTATCTACGCTCATCTACAAAGTTCACTTTTTTACAAGAGAGCTTCCTATGCTCCAGTCTGGACCTTCCCCCTGCATTTGTGGTGTCTGTGCTGGGTCAAAATGCTCAGAAAGCTTCTAGAGAAGCTCTTGCAAACAGTAGAAGGTTGACATGGGAAAGATGTTAAAGGTTTTCCCTGTTTCCTTTAGGTCAAAGGCAAGGCTACTACTAAAAGAAAGGTTTAATATTTTCAGATCTGAAATTCAGTTGAGTCTTAATTAACAGACTATAGTGATGTGACAGAGAGCTAGATCATGGATAGATATGGGATGAGTGTGTGCAAGGGGCTGAGACTGACAAGAGCATCTCCTGATGGTTTGAAGTCTACTTAAAAAACATCTCTCACTGTCCATTTCAGAGACAGTTTGAATCAGAAGGCCAGACTGTGCAAAAGGGAACTCTGGACTATCTCCAGGAGGGATTCAACCTGAAGGAGTAGTAGAGTGACAAAGAAAATAAGGCAGGAAAATGTACAGAGGACTTTTTTTGAGGGGCGGTATAGATTCTGTACTTCTTCTGTAGTCTAAAATAACAAGTCATAATTTAAGAAATCCTTTGCAGAACTTCTGCCATTTGTTTCAAGTCGTGAGATATCCCCCAGAAATGGGTAGCCTAGGAAGAGACAAGATTTAGGAATGGTGTTGGGGGTTCTTGGACACTAAAGTTTAAATTTCCTTTAGGAGGAATCTTACTCATTGTGTGCATGATTGTTGGTAAGATTAGAGGGGAAAAAAGGAGACATTGAAAGAGACAGGCATTACTGTGGGTCATGCCATAGCAGGCTGATGAGTGTCTGGCAGGAGGGAAGTTGACCAATGTTGGGAAAGTAAGGTCATTTCCTCACTGGCCCTCTAGGGAAGGTTAGTAGCTTTGCAGAAATATAGTGCCTAAGGTAATAATGCAGTCAGTGATTACTATTGTTACTGATTTGTGTGGGGTAGTTTTGCTACTTCTCTTTTCTCTTCTTGTTGCTACTGCTAACAAATGTTAGGCATTTTAAGAGTACCTACTTATCACAACAAAAAAGGAGGATGGTGTGTATGGGGGGATATGTGGATAGAAGATCATAGATATCACAAAATGGTTTAGGATGGAAGGGATCTTAAAGATCATCTAGTTCCAACCATCCTGCCATGGGCCAGAACACTTCCCACTAGATCAGGTTGCTCAAAGCCCCATCCAACCTGGTCTTGAACATGTCCAGTGATGGAGCATCCACAACTTTCTTGGGCAACCTGTTCCAGTGTCTCACCACCCTCATAGTAAAAAACTTCTTCCTAATTTCTACTCTCTTCCAGTTTGGGCATTTCTGTTCCAGTCCTGGTGCACACAGTATTCCATCTGCAACCTCACCAGCTTCACCTGCTCTTACACTGTATTCCTACCTGTACAGCCTGGCATGATTTTTAATTGTTTGCCACATGGTGACCTTAAAAAAAAAAAAAAAAAAAAAGATGCTTGGCCTGTGATAAAATTGCTTAATACTTTTTTCCAGAATGAGTGCTAAGCCAGATCCATGTCCTGTATTTCTGTGGATAATTATTTCAATTAGGTGTCTTTTATGAATTTCGGGCTAATTTTCCAGATCAATTCTTCAGTTTGTTGATGTTCACTATACTTGTAGACCTCTCCTTTTTTGTATCATTGGCTAATTAAAGTAAGTGTCCTTTCTGTTTCTTTATATAAGCTGTTAATGAAAATATCAAACAGCACTGAATCCAGAACTGCCTTTCATGGATCTCCATTCAATGCAGTCTTCAGGCCACTAGTGAACTGTTAACTACTCTGTGTGCAAATATTTTCAGCCACTTTTTTGCTTATTCTACAGCAGTTGCATCTGTTGCAGTTACAGTCTCTGGCTGTGTCTACATTCATGGTGTGATTTGGAAAAGCAGTGTATCTTTGGCCTGTTTATGTGTGTCAGTTTGGTTTAACAGTGATTTTGGACTGTGTGACCAAGACTCCTTTGAGATTAAACTAAATCTGAATTTTGTCTTTAGGTATATACTGAAAGCTCTGCAAATCCCTCCAGAAACTGCTGGGTTCCAAACTAATTATTGGTTCTTTAGGTGTCTTTGAACCCAGGCCTCTAGTTGTGTCTGTTGTTGTGCCAGATTACTTGCTATGTAGGTATGTTGTCCAACCTTGCTTATAAGACTATCATATAAGACAACTTTCAGAGTCCTGTTAAAGTCAAACTGATTTTGACTGGATTCTGATTCCACAGCTGTGCTACAGAAGTTCAACTCCATTCCTGTAATGTTTTCTTTAATGTATGAAAGCTCCTCTATGATTTGTAACTGAGTAAAGGATTATATATCCACAAATGCTTAAACAGCCTCTTGATATGTCATGGGAATTACAAATTGTCACATCAGTCAGAATTTTGTGAAGTAGCATTATAGTCTTTCCCTCTGAAACCTGCCAATTAGAGCATAGTACTTGTCAAAACTCTTTGTTTTTCTAGCTTGCTTTTCTTTGTCCATTTTACGATCAGCAAAGAACGTGTCTAGTAAGACAGATCTTTTATCTATATTGCTCCCTGAGAAAGGCTGCTGTTGTTGGAATGTCTGTTGCCAGATTCTTGTAGGAAATTGTGCTAGTAGCTCATAGTTGCCACTAATAAAATGAATTGTATGATCTTCTAAGCAGCAGGAGTCTCTGTAAAATTCTGCATAAAATTTGTCTTTCCAGGGCAAAGTACCAACTGAGGGAGAAAGACAAATTTCCTCTCCCTTCCCCTCCCCTCAATGACAGCTTCACGTTGGGAAGTATCAGGCTTTTCACAAAGGGACACTTGAACCAGCAGAACTGAGATGATGAAAGTTTGTGAGAGAGAGCCTGAGAGGAACAAAGACCCAGATACTGGGTCCAGTCCTCTTCTAATGTAAACATGTAGGGCTCCATTCCTGGAGACAGATGATACACATTTTCTTCATAGCACTTCCAAGTGACTTTCCTGACTGCAAACTTTTGCTTTATTCTCTGTCTCTTTGAATTTCTAAGAGCTGCATATTTGATTAGTAGTATTTACTAAAAGATAAAGTGCCTGAAAATTTTTGATATATTTATCACACTCTTTGCTTTTGAGTCTAATTCTCCTCCTAAGCTTTTTATCAATCTAAAATAACACATGACAGTAATGGCAGTGTTTTTGGTGAAAGCCTCAGGAGAATCAGGCCCCACATTTCTGTTATTTATATACCCAGAAGCTTTTGCTCCTGATAGCAATTGCAGGAGTGTCAGTACCAGTAGTGACTATGGCAACAGGACTGCTTTGCAGACATGGTTATCATCCCTTGTCATCACTTGAGTAAATCAAGGAGCCCTCCCCAAACGTGCCCAAGCTTTTTGTTTCTTGTCAGTTGCATGGCACGCAGGCGTGTCCTTTAGCTCAGCCTCACACTTGCTGTGCACTGGGCTAAGGCAAGGAGAAGGTCCATCCAGCTGGTTTCCATTCCAAGGGCTGTAACAAGAGGGCTCTGTGCATACCAAGGTCAGACCATCACTTCATATGGTAGCCACAGTGATACAGCATGTGACAGAGATATTAGTAAGAACTGTAATCATCTTGGGGAGCAAAGGAGAGCCTGTGAGACTGGAGACTTCCCTGTAGCAATTAATGAGCTGTCTGTGGTGTCTTTAAGAAGAATAACTCTGATATATGGAAGAGCTCAGGCTGTTGAAATCAGTCTTCCTAGGTTTCTTCAAGGGGGAATTACTGATTTAATCACTTGACTGGCCTCTGCATCAGATCATTGATTCCTATAGTGAAGGCCTTAATTAAGGCTAAGGCCTATTAGTGCATGCAGCAGTCACTTTCTCTGTCTCTTTTCTGGGATCTTTCAGCTTCAGGAAGTGAAGTGGCAAGCAATAGAAAGCCCATTTTGTACAGTTTCTGATGAGTTGTGTGAGCCAGTCAAAAGGGAACAAATACTTCTGAGAAAGCTTTGAATGAATACAAGTGGATCTCTGGTTATCATCCAATTGGGAAACAAGTCATCTCCTTAGTAACATTTTAATTTTTTCAATTGCTCATTGTTGCTTGTGGTTCTGGTTCCCAGGACTTGGTGATCATAAATCTTCATGTGAAAGCAATGACTTCAAATTCAATTTATGTAAGATGTGTTAAGATATGGCAAAAAAATCCCAGAATAGACCACTTTGCAAAAGGCATCTTAATGCAATTGGGACTGAATATTTGCAGGTCTAGCTACAGTCCAAATCCTGCTAACTCAGACTACTTTCCATGTATCAGCCTGCAAGGTTCTTTGGTTGTTTAATCTACAGACAACTCTAGGCTAGATCGTTCATAATTTCTTAAAAACAAATCTCTCAATCAGCGCTTTATATCCAGAAATATCAGTTTTTAACATAGAAGAATCTTCATGTTAAAGATATTGTTGTTCCCAGTTTCATCTATAATTCCTTATGTGTTCAGTATTGCAGCATGAAGTCATTTGTCATATGAAATACCAGCTCATGAAATGATACAGAAAACCTGCCTATAGCTGGTATCTTGCTACTGGTTTTGCTCCAGGACTGTGCCAGAGCTTTATGCATTTCATTTCCTGTATAACATGGTTGTCTTGGTGATCATCAGGTTCTTGCCATAGAGTGGTTTAAACTAAAGAATTTCATTTTAACCAAGAGACTTGTGTCCTTTTGTATACCAATTAAACACACATTGAGACGCCGTATCAAGTAATCATGAACTATCCCTTATCTTTATTGCCATAATCATTCAGTGTGTTATGAGAAAGATAAGGTGCTTCATCAGACTTATCAAGACTTGTGGTTGACTGAGGAAGATGTGATTATTGTGACAAGCTACAGCTCACTTGTGAAACAGGTAAAATCTGCTGCTTGAAATCTGATGGGAACCCCCATCTGCTTTGTCTGTAATTCAGATTACAATGCCAGCCCATACTCTTCATACAGCAGTGGGCAGCAATATGGTGAGAAGTTTCACATGAAACTGAGTATCACCTGTTGACAGCTCAGTCACACACACCTTGCTGCTGTTTCTGAGCAACTTGTTGATCCTGAGCAATGCTGCTTCTGCTAGGTATCATAACTAGTTATGTTAATGTACCAAAAAACATAAATATGTATCTGAAAGGCTTCTTTGAATAAGTGTTATATATCCTTTTATCTATCTTTGGGTGCTCAAATACATTGGAAAACCTGGTCTGGCAGGGTGTATTGTCCATAAACATTGGTAAAACCAAACAAAACCAAAACCAACCCAAAAACTAGCACTGAGCTGAGAATGGTGGCACATTGCCCATGCTCTGTCTCCACCTTCAATTTAAAAATGACCTCACACAGAACAGCATTTGTGCCTTCTTAGCTTTTGATGCTGGAAGTAGTCATTTGCAATGAATTCTGGGAAGGAGAGTGAGAAGCATTGCTTTACTATCAATCCTTTCAGCAAACCCTTTGGATCTCTAAATCTCCACAGCCATTCTCTGGATTTGGATTGCTTCATTATGGACTCATCCTCAACTTGTCCAGGCACTGTAGCTGTCCTAATTGGAGCTGTCATAAGGTATGCACACACTATACAATGAAGTGGGCTGGTATCACCACATTGTATGATGTCCTTTAAGATATATCACCTCAGTTCTTGTAGCAGTAAAACAATGGGAAAGCAGCAGCCTGTTGGGATAAATAACCTTCTGTGGCATTTGGATCATTATGCTCTACTGCACAATGTATACATAAGCCTTTTGCTTCTCTTCCAGACCGTGACTGTTTCTCAAGGAGCTGTTCATCTCCTTAAGAGGTCTTGGGTGGAGACAGCAGAAAATCTTCAGAACTGAGGAAAAGGAGTGTTACTAATTGTCATGGTTTAAGCCCAGCCAGNCCTAGCTGGAACCAAGATACTAATTCAGTTTGCCAGGATTTTATCTGCATTTAAAACAATACTCTCCCTTCCGCCAAAGATAAATACACAAATGTGACTAGTTTCATTTGTGGAATAATTTTTTGTGCAAGAAATTATGGCCTCTCTAATATAGTTCTTATCTTCAACTCTCTCATCTCCATAACAGTCAAAAATTTAACTTGGCTTCAGTAATTCATTCTTGCCCTCCTTGGAAAAGTAACCTCACACATAAGTAGGAATGCCTATTCCATTACTGGAATCTGTCCTCATAACAATGACAAAAAGAAGAAAAAGTGAGAGCATAGAGAAGAAGAGTATAACCTAAATACTGTCTGGGATAAAGTATTTCAAGTAAAATGAGCAACTTGGTCAAGTTGAAGATGTCCCTGCTTACTGCAGAGAGGATTGGACTAGATGACCTTTAAAGATCCCTTCCAATCAAAACCATTCATGATTCTATGAAAATACTATGCGGAGTCAGGTCTTCAATGATCACAGCAAATCTTGGAGATGATACAATGCCTTGTGTTTGTCAAAATCAGACATCCACGTTTGTTTTGGATAACTAGTGTCTATATTGTTGATGTAGAGAAAAAAATACCCCTGGAAAGTGAGTCATTTGATCCTAAAATAGGTTGCGTATAAGATAGATCAAGTGAACTGTCATTTGGAGAGGCCAATTTCTATTCAGTGACTGCAAGACATCTGAAGGTAACTGACATTACAAATATTATACATGATATTAAATTGTCTGAAGTCAGGTGACGTGAAGTCTATCCTATGTTGTAGCTGAAATAATTGAGCTAGTGTGTGAAAGTTTCACAACCTCATAAAGAGGCCACTAACTCTTCTGAGTCCCATGAGTAACAAAGCAAACA
>VYZX01006990.1:93206-117054 GCA_013401335.1 Brachypteracias leptosomus
AAGGTTTCATTGGTGAGGTTGCAATGACCCAGGGTTTTGCTTCACAAGGTGAAGCGGAAGTTCTGTTATGTTTTCCTTTTTATTATATCTTTGTCATCCATGTTGCCTTCATGAGCAGTGGAAAGCAATGAGCATCATTAACATGAGATTCACTTGGCTTATCTTAAAAATCTGGTTAAGGCAGTGATAAGTAACTCCATAGTTCATGTTAATTAGACTGAGTAAATGCCTGTTGACTCTAAGAACAATTTATGGTGATTAACTCCTGCACAAATGTCCACGTTGTACCTTTCAACCATCAGGCAAATTGTGTTCCTAATAGCTGAAGTAGCTGATTCCACCTTAATTTATCAAGGTCACAGAGGAAACTTATAGAATCCAAAGATCTGTACAAAATAGTTATTTTCTCTGGTGCTCCTATTTCTCACATGTTTTACTTCTCATATAGCTTCCAATACTACTCTTCATTGGCATGACAAGGGACATATGTGAAGGTACCAGGATATACAGTACAGGGCACATTACTTCTCCCGGTAAAACAGACCTCAGTTCTGGTTGCCCAAGGCTGTGCTCTCCTTAGGCACTGATGGTGCATCATTTGCAGAAATCCCTCAGCATGCCTGAAAAGCATGTCTTTCATGGTGTCTTCCATGCATTTTCATCATTCTTATCTCAGGCTTTACCCATGAAGGAAGGATGATTGTAATTCTGGGCTTTCTGTTGGAGTGAAGAAAACACTGCATTTTCACTAACCTAGAAAAAGAGAGAAAGGATTTTCTTCTCTCCCTCCTAGCTGCTACTCAGATTCTAGAAGAAGAAAAGGCTAGCACATTTTTTGGCACAGGATCACTTCCAGATTGTGTCTTATTTCTTTGAACTATGCAGGCTAAGATAATGATATAAGGATAATTATATTTCATGCTTCAAACTGAAATTGATAGGAGAGAAATATCCTTCTGTGTGGAGCTTTTACATCATGTTTAAAACATCTGTTATTAGCTGAAGCCAGAAAGACCTATGCATGTATTTAAAGAATGGAGAATGTAACCAGTATTAAAAAAACCCCAGGCCTTTCTCTTCTTATATTAATTAATCTGATATTTTTATTGCATCAACAGTGAAGTCACCAGTGACATAAACCATGCTGATCATACGTGTACCAGAAAGGTAATTCACCAACAATTCAAAATATGCAGTTTCTAGAAAAATATAACAAAATATAACAGCAAAATTATATTTTGTCCCAAAGTCCTAAGTGAAAAAAAAAAAGTGCTTCAAGAAAAATAGAAAAGCTTCTTTGGAAACAATGAAAAAAGAAAGAACACACAGTGGTTTAGACTGCTATTCTAATATTCAGTTCTGTGTGAAGAAAAGAGGTTAGGATTTGAAATCGAGAGGCTGTTTCCTGATGGCTGCTAAGCTTCATCACCGAGGGATACCATGGTAGGGTTGTCTATAGCTGGGCCATGCCCCTCTCTAGAACCCCTGTCACTATTCAGGAAGTGGAGTAACGATGTAGTGGAGGCTACTTCAGAATTAGTTATTAGACTGATGATTGTAAAGGGCCTGGATTCCCCCCTTTTAGATTATGTGCAGTTTAAAATCATACTGAGTGAACGTAGAGCATGTAATTGAAAAAATATGAATAAGAAAACTTTTTGGAACTTTGGAAGAAGACATCTGAGGACCTTTGTTGCTGGTAATGGAGCTGTAGCAAGAGCACTCCAATAATGCAATAGTGAGCAATAAGGCTTGGTTGACGTTTGGCCTTCTGCTGGGACATGAAGCAGCAGGACTTCTGTGTGACAGCTGGTAGGACAGGACTAGCACAATGCTTAGTGAAATAAATGAAAGCCATGTCCGGAAAATTAAAAGAGGTGGTGGATGGAGATCTATTGTGCTGCATCTGAAATATGTGAGATATTAATCTCATGCCTTTTGTCTTGTTTCACCTATAATGCTCTTGGTGCAGATGCTTTCATGAGAGGGAACTTAAATGGCATTGAAAACTTTGTTACCGAATTAATTTCTGCAGAAGAAGGAGGAATTCCTTTGTTGCCTTCCTTCACCTTCCAGAAGAGATTTTGTAAGATTCTGGAGAGTTCGTTTTTCTTCTTGTCCATTAAACTTACCAAATGATTAGATAACTTATTACCTTTTTCTTTCCTGTCACTGAAAAATTTTGATACTTTAAATTTGAGTCACTGTAAGGTCTTGAAGCTGTGGTAAATGAAAGGATAAAATGCTACAATTTGGGATTAGTTCTAAATTTTTCGTTTGTAAAATGGGAAGGAATATCAAGACCACCAGACACTGGTAAAGATAACTCATTTATACTATTAGTGTAAGATAGTGATGCAGAACATAAAGCTGTGCTATTTGGAAAGGAGCTGGGACAGCATCTGACAGGGTATCTGACAAAGCAGTTTGCTGCACATGTCTTGCTGTACACAACACAAAACTGAGTGCTGGCAGAAACCCTTTGAGGGAAAGGATGTTATGAGGTCCCCCTTTCCTCTGTGGCTGGCAATATGACTGTAGCTGACTGATTAGAGAAATTGCTGATCATCACTTTTAGTCTGGAAATTGTGAGGCTGTTTTCAGTTTTGTTTTGCTTTGTTGTTAGAGAACAGGATAATAATTCATGATGAAACCATATAGGCTACAATAAAAAACCCCACAAAACAAAAACCTCTGCTAAGCAGTTGGTATTCAGTTCTCTGACAGGCAGAATTTAGAATAAAAGGTTACTAACATTTTGGCAGTGTTTTCCTCAGGCTTTCTCTTGTATTTCTGCCAAATATCTCACAAGGCTCAGATTTGATTAAAATGGCAATGCTCTCTGCTACTTGAATGTAATTAGAGCCATTCATTACAGCTTTAGTTGACAGTTTGGCAACCTGTACATTTTTCTGAATATGGACAGCATTCCATGGAAACGGTTCAAGGGAAGAGTGCAAGAGGAGGGTCCTCTCTTGAACTACAGCAAACGGAGGGCTATGTTTAGAGAAGTTTACACGTTTCTAAACTGTCAATTGAGGCTTCAAGGAAGATCTCTAATTAGATTAACGTAGCAGAGCACCACAGTTTTTGACAGCAAGCTCCTGCTACATAGTCATCAAGTACCCTGTAGGACCATTAAGTATTTCTATTGCAAGTCACTCTATTTTGTTGCTATTAACACCAGTCTTAGAACACTGTTGGATGGAAAGTAAATCAAGAAAATGTGTTTTCCTGTGCAAACCTTTTCTATAGGCCCCCTTTTTGAAGAATTTAGAAGAAGATTTTTAATCTGCTTGAATTTCCCACCCTTTCCAGTATATGTCAAATAAAACACAGCTCCAATAAAGTCAGAGCAGTCCTGGGCTTCTTTCAGGGCCCTAATGAATTGTATCTTTCAGTTCAAAATATTAAGTCAACTATTGTTACTTTCATTTTGCATTCTTCTGGGCCGTGCCCAAGAACTGCTAAAATGTATCAAGAAGTGTCATTTCAAGCATATTCCAAATCATCTGAAAACACAAACCTTATTGATTCCAACCAAGTTTTTCTTGTGATTAAAGTAAGAAAGGCTTAGTCTAAAATCTAATGAGAACAAGTCTTTGTTTTCCCTATGCCTCATCACTGTTAAAAGGGAAAAGGAAGGGGGCAGATTAATGGATGGGGCAATCTGTAGCTTAGTTTTGCGTTGCTTGGTGCTGGGCTACTTCACTATGCGAACCGGGGGATGATAGCCTCATTGCCCTTTTGGTTTCATGGCAAACTGAATACCGAGGCTTTGCAGGAGAGTGGGTGAATCTGGATGAAAAATGAGTTCAAAGTTGGGATAGTCTTGAGGTCATTTGTTTGTTTACAGAATCGCACACAAAGCGCAATTCCTCTGAACAGCAATAGGAAAACACAGACCACAAGCTTTTGCCAAAGTCTCCCACCAGACGCTTTAACCATGTGCCAGAGAAACATCTGTCTCTTTCTGCCTCAATTCCTTTATCCTCTGACATTTAACTGCTTTCCTCATTCCCAGCCTTGTTAGATGTCCCTGCGTCCGGAATCTCAGACAACCTCTTAACTCTGGGTGGAGCCACAGCTCTGGGCCAGCCGGTTAGAAATGCTTTTATTCTGCTTTGCAAGCAGTGTAAGCTGCAGAACAGGCACAACTCAGGACATGGAAAGCAACAGGAAGCTATCATATTCCTGATCCTGAATGGCTGCCAAGCCACCCCCCTTTCCTCCCAGGTCAGCTGAACCTTCCTGAGTGAGCTCAACATCATTACTTTTACAATGCTGATGATGACCATTGGGGTAGTTGCTTGCTGTGTCTGTTCTATTTATTTTCTCTTATGCCTTGTGTGGTTTTGTACCATGTTAAAGTCATTAGATAAGAAATCAAGGGACGCTAAGTCAAACGACATCCTTACTATCAATACAGGTATATTGGTAGGATGTACTTATGTTGCTCACTGCTGATGTCACACAGAACTGTTATAATCTTACAGCGGATGTTACTGGAATAGCACTGATTTTACTGTGTTTGAGTAAATTCACACCTTTAAGTAAACCAGCTACACTGGTGAAAGACCAGCAGACACTTACTGCCTCTAATGGTGTCCAGCAGACATACTTCTTAAATCCAGTCTACCACTGTGGAGCCTGAGGCCATGGCATGATTCCCAAGATGACCAGTGCCAAACATACACGAAGTCAGAGGAGCAAATTAACAGAGTAATTACAAATGTTTAGCTATTTACGTAGTATTCTCCCTACCACAACTTTTCAGCTCATGATTGCAAATACATTTTATTCCCATCCCATTCTTGGAATCTCCTTCTGTACAATCATCTTTCTTTCCTACGCAGAATGGAAAGAACGGCTTTCAGATGCTGCTGTTTGTCTTGGCAGAGGGCCACACAGGCAATACCTGCTCAAGTGATTCTAACTCTTAAATTGAGACTTTACTGGTAGCCCAACTGTATTTGATACCCACCCCTGTACAAATGTGTCACAGTTGTGTTACATTCTCCCATGGGTTAGTCTGTTTTAAAGTCTTGCTTCTCATGGGAACGCAGCAAATACGTTACAGTTCTGAATGTTTTCCTATGCCTTGGAAACATTTTAATGCAGTTCTGTCTCTGTAAGAACTCACTCAAGTCACCTTAAGAAGCACCCTTAGCTCCATGTATTCTTTTACTGAGCAACAAACATTAATATCTGTGTTGAATATGAAAGGGAATTTGAAACATTCGTAGGTTAAGGGACCCAGTTTGATTCTGAGACTACATGAAGTCTATAAAAAGCAAAGTAAAATATTATGTGGGGATCTCTGTGGTTAGCTTGTTTTCTAGCAGTTTGCTAGTAACTTACTTGGAGTTTCCTCCTCTATACTGCAGATTGCACTGAATATGTGACTTAGAAATGGTCACAAATGGTATCCAAAGGAATCCCTTACCTGGCTAAGATCCTCAGCATCATTTCTTTCTCCTGGTGCATGGCAATTCTGTGGCCAAAAGTGACTCACAAGACTTCAGGTTTTCCACTTCAACCTGTGTCCCTCTTTCATTCAAAGGCTACTATAGTCTATGGCTGATATAAGAGTCACATTACAAGGCCATTCCCTAGCATTAGGACAGATACTTACTGCATTCTGTTTCTTCTTTGGGAGCTACTCATGTCAAGGGGATTTCTACAGACTAGTCACATAAAAAATATTTCCTAGTGTTTATGTCCTATTAAGATCTAAAGTGATAATTAACAACTCATATTTTCACTTTTCCTGATCCTATTGAACTTCTAGAAGACCAAATTTCAGTATTTTTTTTTAATATGTGGACACATTTTGATACACTGTCTTCATTTGCAGTGACTCTAGGTGATTTAGTTACAGATTGCCTTTTTCCTTAGTGTTTTAAGTAAGTCTGCTTTAACAAAACTTTATCAATAAAGTCAGTGTCCTTATGTATTAAAAAATCCACTACTGAAATGATATTGATATGAAACTGAAATAACTGGCCAGAATGAAAATCTGAATTTCATCAGTATGTACGTTATAGTTCTTAGATCAATCCTTACTCCTCAGACAGGATGAAAACATTTTTGCCTTGGCAGACTTAAATTCATGACATCTAATGAAACACCATGAAACAAATTCATGATGAAACAAATTCCTTGTTTTCTGCTTTTGCACATTATTGCTATTTGACAGAAGAGGTACTCATCTTTATGGTGTATTGACAGACCTTCCAGACTTATGAATCAATGTTGATATTTGTTGTGTGTTGACCTTGGCTGCCTGCTAGATGCCCACTGCTTCTCTCCCTCTACCTCCTCATCAAGGCAGGAGGAGAAAATAAGATGAAAGAGCTCGTGAGTTGAGATAGAGACAGGAAGATCACTTACCATTCACCATTATGGATAAAATATATATGGCTTGGGGAAATTGACAAAAATTATTTGGATTGGTTGGTGAGAAATAAAGATCAAATCAACCTCCCCTTTTCCCAGGCTTAATGTCACTTCCTCATTCCCTACTATTCTATCTCCTTCTGTCCTGAGCAGCACAGGCAGATGGGGAAAAGGGGTTATAGTCAGTCCATACCAGCTCCTTTCAGCTGCTCCTTCCTCCTCATGCTGTTCCCCTGCTCCAGTTGGGTCCCTCCCACAGAATACAGTTGCTTCAGGATAAATCTGATCCAGCATGGGCTTTCCACGGGATGCAGTTCCATGAGGAAACATCCACGTGCTCCAGCATAGTATTCTCCATGGGCTGCAGTGTGGACATCTGCTCCACCATGGTGTCTCCAGACGCTGCAGGAGAATCTCTGCTTGGGCATCTGGGCTACATGCTCCTTGTCCTCCTTTGACCACCCCTGCAGCCCCCTGCCACCTGCACCGTACACATTTCTAGATCACTAAAAAGAGCCATAAGCCAGAATGGAATTACCTTTTTCATAACACATATAAGGCAGATATTATGGTGCTACTTCATGGTGGTTGGCCTCCTTTCTGCTGATTATTGGAGTTGCTGGTAGGAGCTGCTTTCACTCCTACCACAATACAATTCTGCAAGAAGCTCTCTCGTTGTCTGTGCATTTGATCTCCTTTCACTGATCTTGACATGCAAATTGAAATTCATCTGAGTATCTCAAGCTAGAGTACCTTTAATTTATCCGGGGTGGCCTCAGGGGTCATGTTATGCCAGGTACAACATCTCTCTGAGTTCAGACTTCTGTCTTTGCACTTAAGTCCAATGATAATACTGATGTCTGCATCCTGTTTATATATCAACAGCTTTTATGAGGGACAATCTATTTCATCTGGGGTAGGTTCTTCAGAAGGAAACTGGTGTGTTTATTTTGACTGTTCAGGTCCCCCTCTATCACCATCTCCCATGTGGTAAGTGAGGCTGCAGTGTTAAGCTGTACCCCTCAGGGTACTTTTTCCTTCAAGCTTCTCAGGATCACAAAGGTGGGAGAGTTGTAAATACCCTCTCTGACCAGATTAACTGAATGGCCTGTCAGTTTGCCAGGATATCTTGCTTCCAGTGGAGGAAGAAAGGATGCTCTGATGACTTGGTTGCTCTACTGGGCCTCCCTAACATCTTGCTGCATGTCAGAGTGCTTTCCTGGTTGTCACCAGCCAGTATAAGACATTTCAATCTGTTTCTGATGTGACTCACTCTGCTGCTTTAGGGATATTCTGGAAGGTGTGTTGGGCAGAGTGTGCATGATAAGCTGTCTTGGGGCCCTGCTTAGGGATTTGCCATATTTGTTGGCAAGGAATGTACTGGTGATATCCATATAAAATCATAACTCACTAATCTCAAGTCAGGTTAGGGTTACATAAAGCATACATTTATACATGCAATGTACATAATTCACTTATAACAGATTTTAAAAGACATAGAGGAAAAAAATTCAGGCTTAATCCATTAAAAATTACATCAGAAAGGTTGCTCTTTCTCCCAATTTCTTCCCCTTGCCCATTTAACTTGCTGCTCCCACTGAAAGGATTCCTCCATTCAGTCCTTCATACAGTCTCTACCTTAGAGTAGCATGAAAGCTTTTAGAGCAAGTTGCCTGAAAATGTTCTGATCAAATTCTTTCTTTAATTCCAAAATCCATTCCAGATTTTGTCCTGGCCATTCTTCTTAGCTAAATTAAATATTATTTACCTTCCTTGCAATCTGCAAATCACTCTCTGTTAAGCTAAGGGTGATTTCCTACACAACTCTGCTGAAGGAGAGATAAAATTGTTCCCATCCTCAGACTTTGGTGATTTTTAGGCATGATTCCACGTGAAGCATTGTTATATGGACTTCACATCTGAGAGAAATCAATATGTTAACAAACATACTGGGTACATGTGCGAGGGAGTTAAGTGTTGGTAGATAATTTCTAGCTCTTGGTTGAAACTAGACACTGCAGCACTTGACTTCTGCAGCAATTTGATCCTCACCCTTAGCCTTTTTCACTTCGGCTCCCTGCAGCACAGCTGTCAGTCTAAGCTCTCCCTCTACCCTCAGCCCTGTGACCAAGGCTGTGCCCACACTCTGGATGCCAGAGCCAGCTCTGGACCCACTGCATGGTGTTAACATGCTGACCGTTTCCCAGAAAAGAGTTGATCCCACCATCCAGCAGACTGCTGCAATCCCTCAGATAGCTTTTGCCTTCAAAGTACTCACTCTGCTCCTCTGAATTTGAAGGGTGTCTAGATGAGTGGTTTATGTATGGGCATCTATTGCAGACTACATTTCAGTGCCATGTATGTAAACCATCAGAATTATAGTGGTTTGTAGCCTAAGAGGGAAAACGGGAAGATAAATACCATGTTGTTATAGGCTATTGGCTAGGTAGCACTTTTGAGCTTTTTGACATTCTGTTCTGTAAATCCTCTCTCAAGTTCATGTTTGCTCAACTAGTTTCAAGCTTTCTAGATCCTAACTCCTTAAAGACCTTCCTTCCTCACTCCAGCAATATGGCTGATCGGAAAGAGGTACAAATCATTTCTTTGTATGTATTGATCCATATGATAACCTGAACGCATTTGAAGCAGAAGGAGTTCATAACTCAACTACCTTTAAACAAAGTATGGGAGCTACAGCAGCGAAGCCACTGTTTGATCTGTATGTCAATGCAGCTACCCAATATGCTAGATAGGTTTCCAGCTGTGCTGAAGTTCCCAGCACTAGGCAGGATGCTTCTGTGGGTACTAAGACCTTTAGCTTGCAGTCCAAGCTGAACAATGCCTTATCAAGCATGCCAGGATGAATTTTGGCACAGAAACAGAGATCTGAAGCCATAACCCTGCACGTGCTCCGGGTGAGTGTTTGTTGCAGAACCTTGGTGACACTGAATATTCAGTAATTACAGATATCTGCCTCAGTTTTGGCAATCCTGAGGGCTCATCACTTACATGGCTTTGGCAGTGCCAGGATCTGTTTTATCTTGTGCTGTTATGTACTTCTGGAGGCTGGAAGCCATACACCTCTCTGAAAAGAGAAGTAGGTTTTCTGTGGGTCATTTCTGATGTCCCAGCTTTGTTGCAGGAGTTTTACCTGACTGGCTGGGTGAATGGCAGCAAGTGGGTGTGGTAGGGACAGAACCACGTGAGGTCCTGGTTGCCCTGCCAATACACACGTGCTGACTGGCCACCTGGCTGCCATCTCTGGCCACGCACAGTGCTTGGTTCCCTTTGGCAGCACCAGCTTGGTTCTTTTTGCTTTACCTAAACACAAAAGTTGTACAATTGTTTTATATTTGACATCAATATGACAAGTGAGTATAAAATTACTTGGTTGTTTCAAAAGAGAGGAGGAAAGAGAAATGTACGAGTGTAGAGACTGTGTGATCATGTAAACCTCATTTCCTTAGAAATACAAAGTAATTATGGATCTTAAGAATCCTGGAAAACAAGAAAAAGTGGAATATTACAAGGGCGTATATAATATAAAGGGTAAAATACATCCTAGGTTTATTATTTTGGCTCAGAGCAGTAGGGTTATGAACCTAAAGCTGGAATACATATGGGGAGGGGATTTGATTTTAGTGACTGGAAGTCAAAACACGGCCATCTCAGACCCAGTTTCTTTCCTTCTGTACAGTTTTCTGAGGTAGAGTTTAATGTTTACCCCGGAGAGAAAAGTTAAATATTTCCTTGAAGAGTATTTATAAAGCTAAAGAAGTCTACATGCTTGTGACATCAAATCACAAATGTAGTGCTATATTGCCCTGTGGGCATGGAAATTTCAAGCTCTTTAGTACACTATTATAATCATTTTAAAATGCATTTCTTGAAAACAGTGTAATTTCTGGAGACACTTTAGTTGTACGTTGGCTTACAGATTGTTATCACAGTTGTGGAAAAAAAAGAAGAAAATATTTCTGTCTCCAAACACCAAACTCAGCCTGACAGGCTTGCGCACTCTCTGAGGGATCAGTGGTGACTTCTACTTTCCTTCGACTGTACAACTGCTTTCCAATCCTTATGCAAAAGCATTAATTTTTTGCTAGGAACAAAACACATTTATTCATAAAAATCCCTTTGAGGATTTATCTCAGCATGTTTTCAAGAAACAGTTTTTAAATGCTTTCAATAAAGCAGGATAAATTAAAAAGAAACATTTAACCTGGAAAAATAACAATGACTTTTAGTAAGATACCCCAGTGCATGTGTCTGGCCTTGCTGTCACACTCAGGTTATGAGGCTGTTGCCAGCATTCTTGTATTTCACAAAAACTCTGTTGTAATAAATAGGGACAACTTGTGACAAAACATTTAGCTAACTGAAGCCATTTCTGATTATTCGGGTTATAGAAGGGAGTGAGTGGATTCCCCAGTTCATGTCTTTGCATCTTGAAAGCTCTGATTTTATTATGCTGAAGTGACTCCCCACAGACAGGTGTCTCGAATATCCTCAGTGAGGTTAATTTCATAGCTTTTCCTGGCACCTTGTAGCTGCATTTGCAGCTGGCTTTATTCTGCCTTCACATAGTTATGAAAATTTCCCTAATTTTTAACCTGCATTTTTTCACGTTAACGGTTTATTTTATTCCTTCTTGGTCTTCTCGATTGATTGATGAGACTGATTTATCTCTTATTTAATATCCATTCTTATGTCTGTGAATAATCTTGTTTCCCCTTGGACTTTTCTTCCCATGAAAACTTCTCTATAGCTGAAGATGTTCTCCTTAAACTCTTTCAAACTCTGCAGTATTTAACAAAGTAAGCTGCAATATTGAAGCTATCTCAAGTGACACTGTTGTATTTTTAACATGCTGTTTTTATTAATACTACCCAACACAGTGTTTGACTTCTCTGACAGTCACAGTAACTTGAATACAGTGCACTAACAGCTTTAATCTTCCTGTGATATGACTGGCTGTTGTTTTTATCATGACAGTTTTGATTAAGTCTGGATCCATTTGAATAAATTTTCCTCATCTGAATCAAGGGATATTTATCTCTTTAAAATCCTCAAGTGATATACAAGAAATCAGTAGTGAGTTTTAACTGTCTCTTTTGGCCCATGAACACACTTCAAATGCAAAATTTTTGATGCTTAACTCAAGAAATAGCATACATTTTAAATGCCTCAGCGCTTGAAGACTGTTAGAAAGTGCAAGCAATGAATGCCTGGCTCTGCTGACCTAAGGAGAGTTTAACTATGCTGCTGTGATGTGGTATAAACATAAGGTGGGGGAAACTGCTGGGATAGCGTGAAGAAGCTGGGAGCTGCTACAAGGAAGAAAAACATGTGCAAAACAAAAACCAGATCTAATCTGGAACTGGCTGCTAGAGAAGTCATTTTGTTGGAGCCGTGACTGAAGACTGAAACATTATAGACTCATAAGAACCTTTGACAGCAGTACGTGATTTCATAGTAACCTGCAGAAGATAACTGGATAACAGTTCAAACCGGATAACAGCAGTTCCTAGCCTGAGTAACTTACCCATGCTAAAGATGATGGAAATGGGCTTTCTCATCTAACTCTTACAGGATTTTCCTGTATGTTGTCTAAAATGGATTTTCATTTTATCACTGATGGCAGGAACTTACCTGGATCATAACTAGGATGGAATAAAACTACTGAATCCAGGTATGAAATGCTATTCTTTGAAAATAACATTTCCTCCTTGCCCAAAGCTTTTCCCAATCTAATTTGTAATAAAAATTTCCTGCATGACATTGATTAGCATAAAATGGATTGTTCAGTAATATTCTAACTTGGGCTTCTGCTAGACTAAAATCATCTGCTTCAAGGACTGTCCCTATCTTGTCAGTGAAAAAGATCTCATTACTCATTTTAAAATTCAGAATTGACGCTGGTATTTTAGTCAATCTCAAAATTTATTCTGGTTTCTAAGAGCCACACTCTTAAATGCTCGTGTTCAGTTCCTTATCCTGGCATGATACTTCAGTGAGACTGGACAGGATTATAATTACCCATTAAAAAGACTGCTACAGGATTTCCTTGAGAAGATTTAAAATTTCTTGAGAACCCTTCCATTACAGCCAGTGTCTTTTCCATTCTTGCCCCAGTTCTGCTGTGACAGAACCAGCAGCTGATTTTCTGTAGCTTACTGGTCCCCTGGAAAACATGAAAGGACTGTACCTTTGCTTCAGCTTCACACATACCTACCTTACTTACTGCTTGCTAAAACAAGAAATTTATTTTGTGTTGTTATGAAAGTGTTCCCGCTCAAATTGTATATTCACATTGATGATCTTGTGTGATAAGATACTGTACAACTCTACAGTGTCACACACTAACCATAGCAGCACGCAGGAGCTCACATGATGGTCATTTAATATCCATGACTCACAGTCCACAGGACTAGGATTCCAGCCAGCTGGGATTTGTTCTAAGTGGTGTGAAATGACAAACAGTGCATGAGATACAGCTCAGATACCAAACATGGTGGCCGAGCATTTGAAAAAGCATGGCTCCTTGCCCTCTCCAGCAAAAAAAATAACAAATCATGCAATAGATTCACTTGATGACTCCTGAATATATATTTTTTTAAAACGTAAGAAAAATTAATTACCAAAACAAAGAACGTGGTATCTTGGCCTTTCTAGGTGGTTTCTGCACCTTCTCTGGTTGTTTTCTTTTCTTACCTTTTCCTTGTTTAATTTTTCGGTTCGAGTTCTATGGTGGAAACCAGTAACCACTCTAACTGTGCTTGTAATCTTTCTGCCTGGTTTTTGTATTCAAAACAGTAACTTATTTTCTGTGGCCTGATATTCAGTTGGGATGTTATATGGCTGCGGAGTGCAAGAGGGATTAGATGTTACTCTGTGATTCACCCAGTCCCCGAGGAGAGCTATATAAAGCTCATCCTCTTCTCCTTGGCCCCAGGGAAGCTACGGGGCAGATTATGAGCTAGCGGAAAAGACAAAGGCATAGGGAAAAAAACCACACCATCTGCAAAGAGGTTCCAGAAGCACACATCCTCCTGCTCTGGTGTTGTACACAACTGCTCAGCTGCTGTTAGCATAGCCATCGAGGAGCAGTTTAAGGAAATAAACACTGAAAGTTCCCTTTCCCACATTGTGACATCTCCTTTCACAGAAGTGGCTCAAGTTTTTGTTTTCCAAGGAGAAGGAGATGATGTGGAAAGGCAGGACTGGGACTATTTGCTTTTTCTCTATAGCCTGGGAATCCTGAAATGTGATTGCCTTGTAAGGGCAGGTTATTTTCCACCACTCCCTTCATTTATATTCCTGTTAAACCCATGGCTTAAGCGGAGCTTCTGTGCTGGAGAGATTTTGCACTGGCTGTCTGCCCAGGGATGGATTGCAGCAGGAGTAGACTCTGACAGAAATAGGTGGTTATGTGTGTAGACCTCTGAGTCTTGAAATGAGAATATCGCTACAAGAGGTCAAGGTTTACACTTGGCAGTATTTCCTCATTTACTGAAGTCAGTTGACTCTCCTTTGCCAGTGTAGGCTATTTTTACAACAGTCTCACAATGGTGGGGATTTTCCCATTTCAGTCCTTACAGAAATGACACAACTTGGGATTCTTTTGCCTCTGAGGCTTCATTAAGATGTTCAAATTTCTTCTAGATAACCTGTTTAAAAGTGAGAAATGTTTTAAATTCATTTTTATAAAATATTTAATTGTACTTTTGTGTGTTTTATCTGAGGCTTTAGTATGTTAAGACTACTATTTTGTTCTCCAGAAACGCTTGTCTTTCCTAATGTCTCAGAAACAAAGTTTTGAATTCTAGAAAAGAAAATCAAGACATTTGGCTTTAGGGTTTTTTTTTTTCTTTAAACCAATATGCAGCAGCTTTAGACTGATTTTCAAAACACTTAGAACTATAGACTTAAGCCCAAAAGTCTCATGTCTGGTCCTTATTTTGCCTTTCCATAGCTTTTAAAGAAGAATCAAGAAGTGATTTGGAAAATTTGAAGAAAGAAGGAACCTGAAATCTGACAGCTATGACAACACCTGCCTCAGCTTTCTGTGATCCGAGTAGCACATTTAGTTATATTTATCCCTCTATTTTTACATCACCATTTTGTCCCACATCTTGTCACATAGAGCAGGGTTTTGCTACTTCAAAGTCATTGTCACTGTAAAGTCACTGCTAGATGTAGCTTACTTAAGATGAAAAGTCTTTGCAGAATTGAGGTTTGATCTTTTTAAAATGGAAGAAGTGATTTTTTTGTTGGTTTGGTGGTTTGGTTTTTTCAATTTTGAATTAAGAGTTTTGCTATAGCACTATCTGGCATTACCAATGGGTTTTCTGCTTAAACTTTTGATTTTAATGCTCATTACATTCAAATATGTTTTGTTTTTAAAAAACATGTTGCTATTCATGTTACTGAATAACCCAAAGTGCCCTGTACAAGAAGGTAATGAGGTTTGCGATGATTCTCAGTTCCTTGGGGAATTATTTTAGCCTTAGAGGGCACTTTGAGAGTGCTCTGTCCTTGCACAAATAAGCTTTCCTTAGTTATAAGTAGATACTTACTATGGGTCAAGATTGAAATCAACGGTAAGGTTTGTTATAACTTCACTAGGTCAAGGTTTTTAGCATAGGATAGTGAAACACAGAAATGAACAGAAGTGAACAATGTACTGCACTGTCTTCCTTGGGCTGTGAAGGGAAGTAGTTTTTGGTATGAATGTTGGATCTCAATAAAGCACTGCTCCTTTGGAAGTGAGAGCTATAGCATGTGTGAAGATGAATCCACACCATACTACCCACTGGATTTTTGGGGTTGGTTTGTATTTTCTTGACAATAGTATGCAAGGAAGGGAGAGGAGAATATGTAAACATTTGTTGTCTATTAGTAGAATGCACTGATGTGTTTAAAAATTTGGCTGACTGGCCTCAATTACTGTCTGACAGTCTAAGCTATATTTATTGCAGATTACTGAATCAGTAGATATCTAGCAGAACATTTCAGTCACCTTTTGACGATAGCTGTTCCTTTCCAGCAGTTGAATATTGAGCTACTCAGAACCCATCTCAGGTCAGGTAAGTTCTGAAGCCAACTGATGCTTTCTGGTACAGATTTGGAAATAAATTGACAGGATTGTAACTTTCAATTAAAAATAAGGTTACAAAGAACCTAACAGTCTAAGATGTTTCGCAGAAGTATTATCTAATCTTAACTGCCTTAATGTCATATAAATGGAAGGGAGGAATTTAAAAAAAGGAATGATGAGTTGCTCAGGTTTTGGAACAACTCATTTTTCTCTACCTTGCTCTGTGGTTTATGTTTCCAAAAGAGAATGAATGCATTGACATGGGCACTGTGTTGACTGGAAAAAAAAGGTGCTCTGAGCCTTATCCTGCATTTTGCAGGGGTGACAATGCTTCTTCACGCAGTCTCCTGCAACCTTCCACAGGCCTCTAGATAATGGGCCTCAATCAAAGCACTTTGCTTCTCTAATTCACAACGTTGTCTCTCTCTCTCTCTGTGCATTAACTATTAGCCACTTTTCCTTCTTTCTACTGCCCTGCACAATTTCTTCTATCTTATCTGTTGCTGTAAGAGGAATATGTACAATTGTGTGGGTCCAGGTGATGTATAATTCAGTTTGCTTAACTTAACAGTTTAGATGTGTTGACTTTTGTTGCCACCATCTTTCTGGTCTGGTTTTCTGACAGGAAGTTGTGATTACAAGATCATGTCTACATGGACGTGTTGTTTTGTAGTATCAGTGAAGATAGGATCAGAAGATGCTCTGAGTAGCTAGTTTGCAGAGTACATATAAAATCTCAGTCAAGTTTGAGGATCTGTTTTACATAGCAAAATGTCAAGGCCTGTAGATGAGAGGTATTCTATAGGAAATAAACTTCTTGTTTGTTAATGACTGACCTGTTTCTCCTGTAGAAGAATGCTCCAATGCAACTTGCTGTCTTTTGTGTCTTCTGTTTAGTGGATAGAGTGAAAAAAAGACAGACAACTTTATGGGTCTACTGTCTTCAGGAATCAAACTGGAATTCAGTGTTTTGAGCTGCTTGGACCTTGAAGGTCTTCAAGAATCGTTCAAGGAGAAAGGAAGGGAAGGTCTGGGATCCTGGAAGCCATGAAACCATACAGTTTTGCACATCAACCAGTATAAAGAATCAGACTGATTTTCATAACTGAANAATAGCTTGTTTTATCTTGGCTCAAAGCCACCGTGGAAGATGCATAGAACTTACACTACTTTGAACAGAAGGGGATTTTATAGGGAGAAAGCTCAATGTAGCCATAAATGTATTAGCTTGCATTATAGATATGTTTTACACAATGTTTGAAAACTCAGAAAATTAGAACCACTACACTCTTAGCAGAATGGAATTATGAGTATCTGTCATCCTCCTCACTTCCCAGTGTACTTCCAGTGCTGAAGTGATGCAGAGAGAACTCCTGGCTGCTGGGGAAAGACCACCTCTGAAAAGGAACAGTGTATGTACACGTATCGCCTCTTTTGAGGGCAAATGTTCCACTTCAGAAGTTAGACTGAAATTTCTCAATGAAAAAGGTTTTGTTCAACTAAGTTTTTGTTGAGTCTTTTACAAGTATTTTTCATTACTTTATAACACAGGTGTTCTGTAGAATTTCTGTCTGAGTTGCTGGATCCTGGTGAAGCAGGTATTTCATAACTCAATTTCAGGTGAGATCCAAAAGACATATTGCCAAGCATGTGCAGAATCTGAGGTTTCACAAAACTTTAAGTCTAAAACCTCTGTGAGGGAGGATGCTCTGAAAGCTGCTTGTATCCCCATCACAGAACTAAGATTTCGCTTATAGAAATCCTGGAACAGGCTTGCAGGGTCTGTAGCCGGAGCACTTTTCATATGATGAAGTTGTCACTGAACTGTGAATCACAGAAGCTGCCCAGAGCCTATAGAAAGTGGCCTGCAAACATAGATTTTGTGTTGGAACAAGATTAGTATGTATTCAGTGGTGACTATGCCAAGATTATTTTGAAAACCAGGTCATTCCAGAATGCACTGATATGGCTTAATGTGCCTTACAAAATTTTCTTGCTAACAGAAAATCCTCTATTTTTAACTCCACTTTGTGTAGATGGTCAGAATCCTTGTCTGCAATTCTTCACAAGCAGTAAATTTCAGTTAGGTCGAAGAGTAATGTGAATAACCAGAGTCTCAGGAATCATGGCTGTACTGTAGAATACATTCCATCTAGAACATCCACAACTTGTATTGAAGAATAGATGACTGTCTTGTCAAAAAATAATTTCCCACAATTTTTCAGAGTTCCACTGAAATTACATTTGGAAAAAAGCCATCGAGGTATCCAGTCTTCATCCTCTTACTTGCAGTGATTGTTCTTTGCTATAAAATACCTATAGTTTGATCCAGCTGAAATTAGTATATGGAGCTTTCACAATTGTTTTGGTCCTTAAAAGGTCACACCGGACTGGTTTGCAAAGCATGAAGAACAAACTTAAGGGATTCACCTGAAGAACTTTCACTTGAAGAAAATTTCCAAGTATTATTGCATGGGTTGGCTTCTGCAAGAAACTGGATATGAGGTTCAAGGAGATAATGCCTGGTAAGTCTTTGAATTCTGAAGGAGTTAATGGCCGTCTGTGTAGGGCACCAATCAGGAGGAAATGAGTTTATATGTTTGCTTTCTGAACTTCTACTTATTCCTAATTATAACCCCATCTATCACTGTAATACTGTTCTTTTCTGATGGTTTGTGTCTCTTCAACTCTCATACTATGTTTTAACTCTTCAGTTTTTAATTTGGTGCTTTTTGTTTGTTTTTAAATATGCATGTCCTTACACACTGACAGAGCTTGCACAAGACTAAATCAAACAAAAATAAAACATCTGGAGATGTCAGTATGTGGATGAATGGAAATCTCAGCTGGAGTGTCCCATACGGTTTTGGGCATCATACTTCTAGAAAATATGTGGGCCAAATGGATATATTCTGCAGAGATTAAAAAGAGTAACTGGAAACTGTGTTGAGCAAGGAAAACAAAACTAGAATTAAGTTTGTTTACCCTGAAAAAGAGAACTCTAAAGGAAGACAGGAGAAATATTCCTTAGTTATGCATGTGTTTTCTGAGAAGGATTAGTTTGTTCTCTGAGCAATCATAATGCATAAAACAATAAACTGCAGTAAAGGAGATGCATGCCCAAATCAAGGGCCAAAATGTTAAAGGGTACTCTAGTACTCTGTTATATTGCCTGGGAAAGCCCTTAAATCTTCATCATTAAGGGAGATACTTGCCATTGTTTTGTGCAAGTATTTCTCAGCTATGGCAGGATGTGGGTTAAAATGAGGAACTTGGTTAATTTTTGAGAACAATTCCAGATGTATTTTCTATAATATGCCTCAGAACAAATAAGGATGGAGAGGACTATTACAGTTTGGAGGTGAAGCATGAAGAAATACCCAAAGATCATGATCTTTTATTGGTAAATACTACACATAAAAAGTAAAGGAATTATTTGTATCTTCACTGATACACTGAGATTTCAAAAAATAGCTGGCTGCTCTTCTGTTTTGACAAATGTGGTAAAGTGATATCCCTGTTATTATCTCTCTCCTTGCTTTGTTATTGAAAGAGCAATAGAATGAAGGTATAATTTTTATCCTGTAATAGTTCTAGGCATTAAAGTCCAGGTATTGCTGGTAAACCTGCAATGGACTCTCTGATCTTGTGCAAGGCTCAAAACCTTTGTAATATTCCATTTTATAAATGTCCTTACTTCTTTGCCTTATTGACAAGGCATAAGTTATTCAGTATCTGCAGAAAATTTGATCTATGCATTTGAAGGAAATGTAAGATATTAGTATCTTATTTATTATTATTATTATACATCCCTTAAAAGAAAAATCTGTTTTTTACAAAACTTTACAGCTCTCTGTGAAAATGAATTAAAGAGTGATTATCATGTAAGTGATATTTTTTTCCTTAGTTTGCTTTCCTAAGGAATGGCACTTATGCAATCCTGCTTTCCTTTCTCCTCTTTCTTTGCACGTGCTTGTGCCTTTTGATTCCACTGGCCAATTTCAATGAGATTTGATAGAGGGACAGAGATCTTTAATATACTCTCTTCCTAGATACTTCATGAAATTGGGCTCAAAGTAGAAAAAGCTGATACTCTTAATCCTCGTGGGGTCAAATAGCTGCCTATGTTATCTGTCAGAGACAATCTTGGAAAAGAGTTGTTATGAACAACCAGCCACAGGAGATGCTTCATTCAGAGCCTATGGCTGCAGACAACAGTAGGTCTACTCCCCAGCAAAGTTTTCACTCCTGTGTAGACTCTCATTCTCTGGTTGTTAATAATGGGGTTAAGAAGTTCAAAAGTCAGTTATCAGAAGCCCAAAAGTCATTCAAAGTTAGGCTGCATTAGTTCATGTGCTCACCCAGGTACTTGTTTTCATGTAGAGAGATCCAACTAGAAAAAAAAAGTCATGATCAGGATCCTAAGTGTGCATTTGGAAGCAACAGAAGCTGAGAAATCCAAAGGTAAGGCTCTGTGCTCTTGGTTATAAAGCACACATTGTGAAAACAGTCTATTATTATAGTACTTTGTGCTAAATTTTGCAATGATCTTTTTCAAATCCATTGCAATCCAAAGCCTTTCATATTCCTCCTAGCCCCCCACCTTAAGAATTTTTTTTCTGCTGGGTTTTCTGGGTGTGAGGAAAGTAAATGTCACATTGGCTGGCTGCCTCTTGTCTTGGGCATGGTCACTGCAGATTGGCTCTAACCATTATTTGTTTGTTTTTCAAATGTTCTGGGGCAAAACAATGGGACAGGAAATGTCTGAGCCTGTCTGACACTCCTGCAGTATGAGCCCTGCTGGAACAGCTGGGGCTTGTTATTTTGCTGGGTATTCCTTGGCTCAGGCCAAAGTTTCTTGGTACTTCTGTTGTACAGCTCCTCAAAAAACTGCGTCAGGGTCCTGACTGCATTAATGGGCCTTAGTTTCTCTGACCAAACTCATCTGGGGCCTCCGCCCATACCTCCTGCTCAGAGACTCCATTGCAGCTCTAGGTCCAGCTGTGTTGCCTGGCCATGGGCTCTTTTGACCCAGCTGGATCCTGACCTGTGGACTTTGCTCCTAGTTTGGCATTGAATCTGCCTTGTCACTATGGTCTTGTCTGGTGATCATGACAATGTGTGTTACTCTGGCTACCACTGTCAGACCTGGCCTGATCCCAAGCTGATGATTTGAATGTCAGGCTTGGCCTTGAACCTACCTTGTCACCACAAACTGCTTGGGACTACAGGAGGCCTCAGAAGCACCGGGCTGTATATTGTCTTAAAAGGGTAGAGGTGCTTCCACTATCTGACCTTCCCTCTACAAGGAAAATTAGCCAGATGGAACAAAATTTTTGTAATTTTGACCAGCCAGTGTACATGCGTTTGCTGTTATCCCTCATTCTTGCCCATCCAAAAAGTCCTGCTTAAAACCAGGTGCTTACCTGCACATACTTGCACATGTGGTATGGGCACACTGCTGGCAGGGGTGCCACTAAGGCATGGCTTGACCTTGCTAACCCTTTCCCCAAGGAATGGAAATATCCTTCTGACAGGAGATAGTGGGACTTAGATTCCTTGAATTTCAATTACAGGTGGAGGAAGGGAGAGGAGGAAGGAGAGTTGGGTGTTGTTGCTGTCTGCTTCCCTGTGCACAGCACGTATTTCTGCATGGATTTCCAGCAGCAGTCATTGATGATTGCATCAGCAGTAATGTCCCTTGATGCTTGCAGTCCCTCTTAAGGAGGCCAGGGACTGGAGCACTGCATGGAAATGGGGCTGAAAGCAGGAGGGGATGCCAGTGACAGAACAACTGCCCTCTGTGTGGAGAAGTTCCATCTAGCCCAGTATCTTTTCTCTGATTGGAGCCAACTGCAGATCCCTGCTGAAGAACAGAGGAGCTGGCCATTTCTGGAGTTACTGCTCCCTTGTCACATCCTTCTTCCATATCTCTAGCAATCTCTGGGTTAGAGACTTCCTAGTCAAGAATCCTAGCTGTTCTATCTGAAGGCTCCCACTGGATATGACCTTCATTATCTTTCAGAGTATGTCAGGCCTCCCTAGCAGTAGGTGACAGTGGGTGTACTGTGCAAGTCTATCCTCTCTATTTTTTCCATTTGTGCAATGACTTTCTTTCTGAAGATTGACCTAGGCCTGTCAAGGCGTGTTCAGAAAAATATGGTTATATCACATCTCCATAGTTTCTTTCACTGTCTGATGCTCCATCAGTTCTGTACGGTTTTGTTGGTAGAGTTTGGATTGTTTGTTTTGCTGTGCTTGGTGTTCTGCTGTGGGAATGCAAGGTAGAACCTTTTCAGCTGATATATGTTGTTTCAGTTTAGGATGATTTCTTTTGCTGAGTGGAAAAGAAGAAAACACATTATCTTGTGCCCTAGTTTATTTGTTCCTGGAACAAGTAGTTTTCCATGGTTGATGGAAGGTAACTCAACTGCATTTTTGAATTGTCAACTGCATCTTATACATCTAAATGCAGCAGGTAGAAGCTCAGGTTCCTTGTGTTACTCTGTTGTGACCTTCCCCATCTAGGAAGTCTAATTCCTGCAGTTTTCCCATCCAAATACCACTGAAGATTGTCTGACTAGCCATGCTTCTGTAGACAAAACCAGATCCAGCTCTTCTGTTGAAAGCTACTAGATGTATGGCTAGATGGGCTGATTAGATTATTTGGCTATATGAATGAATTTATATTTATTATTTTTATTTAATGTATTATTTCTGATGATTTTCAACATCAACCACCATTATCTGGACCTTGCATTCTCCATCTCCTTCAGTAAAATCCTACCAGACAACAGTGGAGAAAGCAGGAATTTTTTGAGGTTTATTTCCACTGCAGAGATAGGCAAGAGTTTCCATTATCCTGTTTCTGTAAGAGCTGCAATGACAAAGCCATGGAAATTACTTGCATGAAAATTAAACCCTTTGTGGATTCAGATAGGCAGAATAGTAGTTCTCTGGATTCATGTGTTGGTTTAGGATGACATAACGAGTGCTACCATCATTCTCAGTGTGTGACTGAACAACATTTAGGTGTTATCTTTCCTGGCATCCACAGAGGTGGAGGATGAGGCTTACTATTTAACAGCTGTTGGTGACCTTCTTTGCTCACCAATTTGGAGTCAATGATGTACTAATACCCTTGTTTACCTGAAATCTGACATCCTAGAGGCAAAAGAAAGATTGGTCAGTCCCCTGGGCTGGCTTATAGTGCCTTAATAAAATGTTCTTTCATTGGCATATATAATGTTCTGGTCACTAAAGAACGATGGACTTTGCTTATCTGTGATCTGCTCTCTTGCTTTTCTCTTGATAATTTCCAAGCTATTTGTTTAACTGGTGAATCATTTGGTTGCAAACCTTTCTGGGAAAAATAGAATTAATGAAGGTCTCAGGTGTATTTCAGACAAAATCTGCCTCAGACCCCAATGTTATTTTAAAGTCTTGAAAGAAAGTAATTTTTTAAATGACAGAAATACTGAGAAAATAGTTAAGAAAATCAGTTTTCTTTTTGGTAACAGAAAAGAATGCTTTTAATTTTTTTTCCCTTTGTATAACAATCTACATTAACCTTGAAAATGGTTGAACTGTGGATATTTCCTGTCAATTAAAATATGATTTTGAGTTGAATTAAATCAGCACTTAGAATTCCACCTTAAATTCTCCAAAGATGGCACTTGCTTAAGGTTCTGAAGATGGGAATATGATCTGCTAAAAATCAGACAAGTGAGCAGAAACAAGCTATGACTTCTGCCCCAGGGGTAATGGAGATGGAGATGAATCCTGACAAGCACACACATGACAAGACCTAGGCAGAGCAAGAACGGGTGACTCACAAATTGTAGTGGCACGTTCTCTCCAAGGGCCTCAGTGTGCAGTAATGCCTGAAAGATCTCAACCAGGATCACATGATGCATACAGTGGTTGGCTGACTGTTGAGCCATATAATAAAACCCCAACAAATTAAGTATAAAACAGCCTCTGGTGAGCTATAGCCCTAATTAGAAAGAAAATTAACAGGTATTAGACCAGCAGAATCCCCACCAGTAAAGTATGTAGGGGATATCATTAAAGAGACAGACTTTTGGTGTGTGTTTTATGTTCCTCTGAAGTTGATCCCCGTTTTAATTACTTTTGCCATTATGAGAAAGCTAACTGGGTTCTTTCACTGAAAAGACCAGGACAGAGCTGCAGAGAGGTTCATTAATCATCATGGCTGACAGAGGGAGAACAGGGGGAGTTCTCTACCAACCGCTTCCTCTTCTCTTGGAAGTGTTCTGCTGAAGCTCTTTGCAATCCCCCTGTGCTGTCCCCCACCTCCCAAATGGTCAGTGAATGTAGTGCCATCAC
>VYZX01006990.1:129230-190582 GCA_013401335.1 Brachypteracias leptosomus
CTGTCATCAAACTTTGCTGGAGTGAGTTCAGAGCTATATGGAAAGAATGATTAATTGCAGTTTAACAAATCACAGGAAAAGATGGTACCTGGTTCCAGCTCTGCAGATGTGCCTGTATCTGTCTTACTTATTTGAACTGATTTACCCTTTTATTTTACAGTCAACAAACTAGAATAACCAGAATGGTCTGAAGTGTCTTATTTTGATATTTGCAGCATTTTCACCCTAGTATTTTATTTAAACCTTTCTGGTTTTCATGAATATATTCTGCCTGGTCCTTGACTAAAACATTTAACAATGTCAGCGTGGAGTATTTTGCTGCTACAGACTTAGACCTTCTGAAGAGCCTAATCAAAACCAGATTTTTTTCTTTAATTGGAAAAGAAATGAGTGTTTTGCACTATACACTAGCTAGTTAGCGCTATCATAAGCAACCCCCTATTAATCACGTACCATTTTTTGCAGCTGTGTACAGTAACTGACCTGCCTAGATACATTAAAACTGAAGCAATTAAGGATCTTTTGTGTTTTTTATGTAATTACCACTTCTGAGCCAGGTTGCTAAATACTTGGGACATTTGGGGGTATAATTTCAAGGTCATTATATTTTTGTTCATCTCATTTCCTAGGAAACATATTTGTGGACTTGCCTAAAGCATCCCAGATACTGTACATTAAAGTATGGCAAATTAATTTAATCCTACCTCCTTCCACTCAGTAGGTGCATGTCCATTTTTCCAATGTATAATGCATAGTATATTTTAAAATTGTAAACAATTCCTGGTTTTAATGATGCAAACAATGGAAAGACCAAATAAGCTAAAGGAGCTAACACATTTATCTCTACATTCTGCCATCTGTTTGAAACTGCTGATGTAATTCCAGTTTTAAATTACATTAGATCCTGCCTTCTGGACCCCTTTCCCTATTTACTTTTCTTTTTTTTTGTTGTTTTTTGTTTTTATTTAAGGCTTTAGAGAAAGCAGTGCCTTCAGGTTGTTGACTACTTAATAAGAAACCGTGTCTTTGACTGTTTTCAATCTGGAATTAAATGTAGGTTTCCTGGACAAAGAGGCATAATGGAAGTAATAGCTTTATTTCCAAAAGATGAAACTTATTCTCTGTGTACAATTTGATGAGATCTGTTTTCAGCAATAATGCTAGCAACCAGCAGATTTGTTTATATTGAAGAAACAGCAGAGATTAAGGGTTGTGTTCTTGCATACTCTATTGTCTAATGATGGAATTTTCAGTTTTATATCTACATTTATGTTTCAGAATTAGTTTAATTTCCTTTATGTAACCTCTACCCCTTATTTTACTGTCTTAATTAACAGTCTTGTATTTATTTCTCTTAGCACTTCCTTTGCCTTTTGAGTCCACAGTGGTAATTCTCCATTCTCTTTTTCTCGGGTATCTTGTGGCTGGAATCACTTATTTGTCTGGATCTGATACTAATGTTGATCTTTTAAGGATTTGCTTAAAGGGATATTGGTCTAGCTCTGTCTTCAGCAAATCTATCAAACACAGCCTGATTTTTGTGCAGTCACTTTAAAGTGTTGAAATAACAATTCACATTGAAAAATATTTGTATCACAAAAATTAAATGAATGCATTTGGGTTTACTTTTTTTCATTCTCTCTCTCTCTTTTTTCTTTTATATACTTTGGTTACAATCATTATGTACCCACAGAACAGTCAGAAGTACAAGGACCTTGGAAGAAAGATGGAGTCCTGAACTGGAAAGTTCGCAGACTTCTAATTTGTATTGATTTTTAAAAGAGAGAACACATAACTAAAAATTAAGAAAAATGAATTTCAAGCTACATTCTGCTCATCATGGTACAGAGGATTTTCAAGAGCACATTTTCAGAAGTGGTGACAACATTTTAAAAAACTCTACAGATTTTATGATGATTAGAACAACTTACCCACTTAGAATTTCTGAACCACACCAGACAAAAGCCTGAAGAAAATGTGGAAACAGATTGGTGTGATTCTGATCCTCTTATAGAAAATTTAGATTTTTATTGAAAAGTCATTTCCATTTGTCTAAACTTAATTTGGAAAATTCTTTAAAAGTAAAATGAAAATCCACAAAATTAAACTTTTTGTTTGGTTGGTTTGGAAGGAAAATAGACACAGGGTTCATCTGGAGTTTAAACAGATGACTTTATCTTTCACTGTCTTACTATAAATATAGAAAATTTGTTATTAATAAATTTTACTTCAATATAGAAATTGTAATCCAAATGTAACTGTAGTCTGTAGCTGAATATTAACCAGGAGCTATGTCTACTGTCAAATATGCATCTTAACTTTTCTAGTTTAACCAGCTTCCAGAATGCTGGCAGTTTTGATAATCAGTCACTGAACCATACAAGTTTCTGGAGAAGAAGCTTGAGCAAGGTTTCAAAGTTTAATCTTCCTAAATCAAACCTACAAATAAAAATAGATATCATAGGTCCCTACAATGTTCAACCTTGACCTGCATTTTCAGAGGATGGTGAAGAACCACATAAATCATTTATTCCATATTTTCATATAAGACTATATTCTATGGTGATTCATCTTGCTATGAAGAGATATCTGCAGAAAACTTAAATCAGGGATGCTCAGGTAAAACAAAGCACCTACATATTTTAAATAGATCTGAAGCTGATGAACATGCCAAAATATTGTTGGTTAAAACTTGTTATGGGAGATCATGTGAGCTTTTCATGGATACTGATGGTGATGTAGAGCAAGGAGTGTTGATTTTCTGCTTACAAAAATACCATTAGCTTATAGAGTCTGAGCAGTGTTTCCCAAACAAAGAATTTATGACTCCACCCCACCCTACGAGGAAAAAAATAGTTAAAATCACATTATTTCTCCAAATACTCAGATTTCAAATGTTTGGTAGCCAGCTGCCTGTTGTGGTAATGATCCTACTTCTGCACAGAATTTGTATTCTAGACCTACATGAAATTACTGTACAAAATGAACTGAGTGAATGATTTGTTAGAAGAACTTTTTGTTGTGAAAATGTAATGAATATTTCATGACCCAAATTCAAAGCATCTATAAATTTAAAATATCAAGTTTTGCTGTGATGCATAAAAACTATTCATCATAACTGTTAAATACAAACCATATTAACTCCTGGTAAGAACCATAAATATGACAAGAAGTCCCAGAAAGTTGTAGTTATGGTTAAGAAGGAGTATACGTAATGAATACAGTAAAATTCCTCCCAAATGTTTTAAATAATGCTGTCTTTCCTAGGGATAGATTGCATTTCATTGGCATCAAGATTTGCAAATCAGTCAGGGTCACCAAAACTCAAACATTGTCATCATATTCCTAGGACAACATAATATTAAAGTATACGTAAATTCTGGTTTAAAAAAAAGTCAAAGACTGTGTCTTGCCAAGTCCTGTGCCAGTTTATTTGCAAGAATCTCCAAAATTTTCTCCAGTGTGCACACCAGGCCTTTCAACACAGTTCCTGATCTTAAAGAGACACTTCTGAAATGACAGATCTTCCAAAGGAGCCTTTAGTGAATTGAAATGTAATACTAATACCATGCACTGTATTTCCCCTGGAGCAAAATATGTGTCGTGGTTCCTGAGATCTATGCTGTGGAATATATCTGATAATTCTTAAGCACAGTAGTGAATGAGTTTACATGATGGCAGTACTGATTTTTAAACCGATTGGATACATTTTTATCTAATTGGTTAATTCATTTAGTGGTGCTAAGATTTTACATTTCCCTCCAGTTCTTTTCTTGCTACTGATTTATAGAACTGCATTTCTTGAAAGGAGGCCTTTGCAGCAGCTCTTGGTGCTTGTTCAAGATTTTCTAAGACACACGCATTTCAAGAGGAATTCAGTCCAGGTGAATCTCCCTATAAGCAATCCCATCAAGAAAATCTGTGCATAAATTAGATTAAACCACACAAATAACAGAAGTCTCTGTCCCCGATCTACTGTGGTGCTGGGGCCCACCCCATCTGAAAGAGAAGCTCTGCAAGGTGGACGGATGGCAGCACGCTCTAGGCTCTGCAGAACAGTGCCACACTCTGGGTTGTTTTACAGAAAAGCCTCCAACTGGCATCCTTCTGTTGTAAGGAGGGGGGAGCTGCCTGATCTGACCATACAGACAGTGTAAAATTTTGGACAAAGAGTGGAAATACCCTGGTTTCCGTGATGGTCCAGAGATATAATAGAAGTGAGACTTGTAGGAAGAAATAGTCTTTCAGAGCCAGGACTCCAGCCTAAAACTCCAAATAGAAATCTTAAAAAAATTTAGCAGACACTATGAAGCATGAACATGAAACTTTGTTCACATGGCTGAATAAATATAGTAATTTTCAAAATGCATATGCCCAAATGCATTTTCTTTGTATGCTTTCTCTGCTTATACAGCTTGAATCCAGCCTTAATATAATTTGCAATGAGCTAGCTAATGAGCTTCTGGTTTTGAACAACTTGACTCCATTTTTGAAAGATTAGACCCTGTGAGAATCTTATTATTCTTATTTTCATAAAGTATTTGAATCTAGTTACTGTAAGGTTGCAGAATATGGCAGAACAGTCAGATTCAGAGATTATTTAATCAGTAATAAAATGTCATTGTAGGTAGCATAGCAGTACTTCCTAAATCCCTCATTGCGTGGTTGGCTTATTTCATTAGAATCTGTGCTGGCCGTTCTCCAAAGATGCAGAACTAATGCTATCTGCAATTATCGGATTTTGTTAAGCACAGAGAATTTGACAGGTATAGTGTTAATGATTGAAGAATAGCTAAGCAAGTCCCTAATCTATTGCTCATTGTTTAAAAAAAATTAGAGCCCAGCCCTTTCATACTTAGTTACAATATGACACAGATAATCAGAATAAATAGATCTGCACCTTTTCTCCCTGCATGGTAAGTGTAACGCATTGCTCGTTATTTTGCAAATGATGTGCTTTATACTGAAAAATCATTTGCTGAGAAATAAATAAGATGTAAACTGGTTTCTAACAAGTAAGGATATGATATCTACTTATCATGGTCGTATTCCTGCCTGTTGGACAAATAATCTATTGATAGGAAAAGGAGAAAATAATCTAGTCTAACCGTCACTACAAATATAAGTCCCTTTTAATTAGCCCTCAGCAATCGTAAGTTATCATGGTTTGTATTGTACTGTGTAGATAAAGCTGTGAGGGGAAAACACTGCAGCTAATAACCAGCTCTGACTTCAGAATTACAACATGTTCAGTGAAGCTTCTGGATGTTGACACATTCCAAGAGCAACAGAGACGTGGCTTCCCTGGCAGAAGGAAAAAAGTGAGTTTGAATGTAACTGAATCTTGGGAAAGGATTTAAATTTTGAATTTGTAATTGTATTATTTATTATACATGTATACATCATATATTATAAAATTACAGATAAAAATATTAGTAATTCAAACACTTTCCTAAAGAAAAAGAGCTGAAAACTTTCTATCTGGAATATATAGAGATAGTAGATGCATTTAAAATATTTTGGGAAAACAAAAACTCCCACAGGGTATTTTTTTCTTACAAGGGGTCTCTTAAGTGAACATTCAATACTATTATTGATCAATCAAATTTAAAATCTTTTTGCATTTCAAATTACATCATCATCATTAATTCTGATAGTGACAGCTAAGTTTGGCTTTCTATTGAAGCAGTCTGGTAAAAAAACACAGCGGAAAAACAACGTATGTATCCTGAAAATGTCCTTTTCCTGTATCTGCAGTCCATCACTCCAAATTACCCTGCTCTTTTTCCACTGTCTGATTAACAGGAGCTGCAGAGAATGGTATCAAAAGCAAACAGTTTGGTTACTTTTCCCCTTTGGTGCCTTGGTCTCCATCCTGCCGTTATCCACTAACAGAGAACATTTTAGTGGAAAATGGAAAAATGATCAGAGGAACCTACAAGGCAGGACACAGGTACGGCCATCAAGAGCTGTTGCTGGTGCCCATGGCTGAGAAAAAAAAAAAAAGTCCTATCTTCTCATATTTCCATCCACAGCAGATTTTGGGCAGCCAAATTTGTCTTGCATAGCCACCAAAGCAGCTGTCATGGTGGTGCATGTTGCCCGGTCCATTGATACAACACATAGCCAATGTGACAACACTTTTATCGGAATGCATAATGCAAACAGGCTGGGGACTGACCAGTTGGGGGGCACCTTCTCTGAAAACTGCCTGGTGATCCTGGTGGTCAACAAGCTGAACACAAGCCAGCAGCATGCCCTGGTAGCAAAGAAGGCTAAAAGCATCCTGGGCTGAATTGGTATCAGGATAGCTGGTAAACGGAGGGAAGTGATTGCTCCCATTTATTCAGCACTCATTAGACTATGTCTAGAATATTGTATCCAGTTTTGAGACCTTCAGAAGACATGTAACAACATGGATTAACTGGAGCAAGCTCAGCAGAGGGCCAGCAAGGTGGCTGGGGGATGGAGTGCTTGCCCTGTGATGCTAAGGGAACCAAGGGTTGTTTCAGAGGAAGAGATGACTTCAGGAGCACCTAACATCAGTCTTCCAAAACTGAGAAGCATATAACTGGGGAGGTGGATCTAGACTCTTGAGTGTGGTGCATGGCAGGAGGGCAAGAGGCAACGGGGATAAATTGTAACATTTTTGGTTTTGAGCAGGAGATCCCTTCCAACCTGAATTATCCTCTGATTCAGGGTATCATTTGCCCTTTTCTGCACGGTTGGTTCACTGTGACAGGGAGAACTACAGAGACTTTTATCGCTGGTTATGCTGGCATAACAGTTGCAGAGCTGAATCTTTTGGAAAGCTATTTCTGTTTTATGAGTTTGATCCTAGTTGGGCGACCCATTCTTCCAAGAAGAAAATGAACAGGTCAGGTAGTCCTCTCTGGAGAGGGGACATGGTCTTGACTTGGGAATAACTGAGCTTTGCTCTAGGGAGAGAGAACCATGGAAACATTTAGAGCCTCCGGCACAACAGGAACTGGTAAGAAGAAAAAGAAATAGACATGTAGATGTCAGAGGCAATGGAAATAAAAATAAATTCCTAGTGGTCATGAAGAACAGCAAAGTGTTTGCTGTAACTCTGATTGTTATGGAGCTTGTCTGAAACCCACTCTAGAAGCAAAGACCCATCTGCAAGGGCTTCTTATTTCCAGTCTGTCTTATTTAGTGACTTTGAATTCTTTTTGAATAAAAATCTAATTGTTTTACTTCATATTCCAAAATAGTCAATGTTGTAGGTTTTTTTTCATAACTTTACTACAAGGAAAAACCTCCAGGTGCACCTCAAAACTTCGAAACTCACAAAGCTCTTTACAATGAAGAAGAAAAGGACTCTGGGCATCTCATATATGGAGGACATCAGTCATTAGATTCTTCAGTAATACAGGCCTATCATTTGAATGGCTTTGGTTGTGTAAAGGGAATCACTTAGATGGACAAGGTTTTAGAGCCAAAACATGTTAGAGTGTTTTTCTGAAGATGAAGTATTATAAAATACATCTTTTGGTTGGATTAGCTATCAGTTGGTCTAAGAGAATACTTGTGTTCCTATTCCCCCCAAATATTGATTGTAGATTTTTTTCCTAAATTGTCCTTGTTCTCCCTGGGCACTACTCAGGAAGCCAGTTCAAAGCTATGAACCCTGCTGAAAAAAGGAGGGGAATTATGGAGCTCACCATTAAAATTTTACCATTTTTAGCTATTCTGTCTTGGATCTAAAGCCTGGAAGGATGAGGTTGAGGCCTTCCCCAGATTTTAGAAGAAGGGACATGTTTTGAGAAGAGACTGAAGTGTCTGAAGAGCCTGCAATTCTTACTGTTTTCTTTCAGGCTCAACGCAAAGAATGTTTCCTTAACTTTCCTTAAGTTTTTGAGAAGTATTTTTATTGCACAGTGAATCTCATGACGTATTTTAATATTTGGATTGTCTTTAGAAAAAGAGTATTTTAAATAGCCTTCTTTTTGAAGACTATTAATGCCAGGGAGCAATCAGAGCAAGGCTGCATCAGGGTGAAACAGATGGAAGCCAAGAGTGATGACAGTCACCTTTACTGACCAGGGTGCCGTCCCACAGCACCTGATCTGGGTGAGCAGAGTGCTTCTAACAGGTTCATGGACAATCTCAGATAAAACAAGTCCACAAACTGCATCCATTCAGGAGACACAATTAGAGGCAAAGCTGTAGCATGGACCAAGGTCTATCCAGGAACCAGAGCAAGCTGTGCCTGACCACAGTTACAGCACAGCTCGAGGAAGGAATGAAGAGCAAAGCATGAATTTAGAAGGAGCTCCTTGGCCTGTGGACAGAGGATGTCAGTGGAGATCCCAGGCCAGGCTGGACAGGGCCATCAAGGCTTGTCAGTGCACTCAGGGCCCTGACAGATAAGCTGTTCTAAACATTAGAAAAATCTCTGTGATTTGTTATGAATGATTGCTGTTTGATAATGATTATAATACTATATATGTCTTCACTGCAATAAATTCAAATGCTTGAGCATCAAGAACTTAGAAAAACAATTGTTTTGAGGAATTTGGCTTTCTGGATTGTTTTAAATGGTGCTTATAAAGTTGAATCACTTCCCTAAATGGATACAAAAGAAGGTGTGAATTTTAATATGATGGGATTTTTTTCTAAAATCCTTTATTCAAGGTAGAAAGTAAGAAACTTTCAAACTTCTTGTACTTCAAGCAAGAGGGATGAAATCTATGTTGGAAATTTTGATAAGAACACTGCAATTCTTTGTGAGCCAAAGCCATTTTTTGACCATTAACAGCAAAGGCAACAAGAAACTGATAGTCCTGTGGAAAGAATTAAGAATACAATCTGGTCCCAGAATTTAGCCTGCACCATCAAAATCTGCTTTAACCAAAGAGCTTACTCTGAATTTTCAACATATATTTTTTAATTTTAATACTTCACTACTGAATATTTTTGTATAGAAAAATAACCGTCACAAAATAAAATACCAGCTTAACCTGGAAAAGTCCTACTGAGTTTTCTAAACATTAATGCCCAAACATTAGTTCACCATTTGTAAACTACGTAAAGCAGCAGAAGCTGACAGAGTCACACTGGAAGGTGTCAGATGTATTGGTTCCTGTAGCAAGGTAGAACCATGGTGAGATCTGCCATCTGCTGGGATCCCACATGCTAGCACGTTCTCAGGTAATACTTGGTGGCCATAAGATCTGTGTGAAACTGTGATTTATGAAATCAGGGGTAACTTCTATCAAGCTGTAGCAATAAATGCCAACCAGCAAAGCTGCTGGTTTGAGCAGGTCACTTGCAAAGCCTCATGGACTGCTGGTGGTTCAAAGGCTGAGGCCTGGAAACTTCTGCATTTCTCTGAGGGCTCAAGACATCTTTTGTTACACAGCTTTTCACATTTTTAACAGCATTAGTATAAGAAATGCCATGTTCTTCCTTTCTGAAATGTTAAGACAGGTTTTCCTAATACCAAACAAATATCATAGTCATATTTATTCAGCCTTCAAATACATGATTGAAATTGTTGAATAATCAAAATGTTTCAAAGAAAATGTTATTCAGTTTGGTGTTCATGTTGTTTTGTTTTCACTAGGCAATTCTCTGGGTGAAGTAATCATAAATATTACAAAAATTTTAAAGAATATTTATAGAAATTTTTCATAGGAATTCAATAAAGTAATTTTACCCTGAAAACATTATTTGATGATGTGTGTTAAATCAGGTATCACAGAGAAGCATATATCATTTTATCCATGAATCCAGAATACTCAAATTTTTCCTATCAAAAACAGTGCACACACACTATATGTACCAACAGTTATTTCCAGAAATGATCTGTAGAAGCCAGTGCCTTGGAAAAAATCTTAACTTTTCTGAGGTATTTAAAGGTATTGACTGCACTCTTTGATTACAGTATTTAACCACTGTTAAGACTGTTTAAATTGTCCATGCTATGAATGATTTTTCTATATTCTTTTCCAAGTTACTGACGCTTAAAAAAAGACCTACCTAAAATACAGTTTTCACTAGTTGAATTCAAAGCCTATAAATGCATTTTCTTGGATTTTCTGAAAGAGTTTTCACTCTACATGATGGTGTTGCAGTTGTAGTTTTTGATATAAAGTTCTCAGTATACAGTATGAATTGTTTTGCTGATACCAGCCAATTTTTACTGCATTCCTGCTCCCTAAAAGTTTTCTGTTTTGCTCCACAAGATCAGCCAACTTTGCTTTTAGGAGGTTTATTCTTTATAAATCTAGTAATACTTATTCCACTGCTGATTTGAGGACTTGAGGGAGATTCTCTAGGAGGCTGCTGTAACCTGTGTCCAGCTGTCTACATATTCCTGGGAGCCTATTTGCATAGTTGGGGTTAGATGAAGTTCAGAAACCCACTAAGAAGGTCTCTTCATAAACTATGGCCCCAAAAGCAATTCTTCCCAACATAGGAAATACTACAAAAGCTATTTTATTCTTTTACTCCTGGCAGTGGCTATTTTGGCTTGTACCAAAATCATTAATCTTCTTTGCGCAACAGAGATCATCAACTGAGAGAGGAATTTACGGTAGCCTGTTGAGAAAGTTTTCTGTCAGTGTTGCTTTACTCAAAAGCCAAAGCAGCTGGACAGACAGACCGTGTTAAGACCACTTGTTAAGTTCCAACTTAGCACTGTCTCCATGACAGCTTTAGTTGGAGCAAACGTTTAGGTCACACTAGTCAAACAAAAGCGAGCAAAGGCAGAATGTAGCAGTGCAGCAAAAGCACCAATGTTTTAACTCTGCATTTGTCTTCTGTAACAACTTGTAGATACTTTAATATAAATTAATATAAATTCCATGCTTGATAAAGCTAGGACAGTTTGCATTTGGAATGATTGCTGCTCCATCTACAAAATAATTGGATCAAATAGAAAGAAGGAGATCATTAAATAAGAAAGATTTTGCCAGAGTCAAAACTAGGCTTACGCATTAGAGGCTGAAGAATGTAAGTACTTTAAAATTCTGTATTTATCTCAGTAATCAAACTGCTGACTTCTATGCATGTTTGTGCAACAAAAGGCACTATATTTCCACATCAATAAAGAAAATGGACCTTCACAGAAGTGTATAAAATTAAGTTTACTCAGAATACACAGCCTACTGACTGAATGATGCCAAACATCAGGTATAACGTCACTTACGATGGTGACACAAATACATGAAACTTTGTGTTGGATGGATGATCAATGAGAAAGAATGATTAAGAATCCACATTAAAATTTTAATGGGCACTAATGGCCACTAGTGTGTAGCCAACTTAATAAGGAATGAAGTTCCACTTAATTTACCCCAGTTTAGAAAAAAATTCAGGGAAGGTTCTGGCGCAGGGAAAATCAGAATGAGCATCCATTACACGGCAGATAAACCACCTCAGAGTAGACATTTTCCTTATTATATAGAATTACATTGATCCCATTATAGTATTTCAGATAATGTCTGCTACTTCATATAAAGTACTGGTATTCCATTTAGAGCAGCAGCTATATCCACTGGGTTTTCAGGCAAGCTTGTTTTCCAGCTGCTTGTGGAAAATATTTTTGCTGCCTCTGAACCCCCTGGTGTTTTTCCAGTCATCTTATTGCTAAGGCTAAGGCAAATACATACTATCTACTACTTTAACTCCTGTTTAGCTGAGCCATTAAACGCACTGTTACGTTGTACTCTTGCAAACTTCGTACACTGAAATATTTAAGATTAAATGATAGGTCTAGCAGCCTGAGAAAATTTCTGTAGACATATTGAAAACACTTCTTTTCAACAGTCAACTAAGTATCAAGGCTACTTAATGATCAAATCAAGATCCGCAGACACCACAGCCTGCACACTCTTTCTTAGAAGATTTTAATCTTTGTCCTTGTCCTTCAGTGGAGTTTCTTTCCAGAGTATCTTGGCTTAATAAATGCCTGTCAAGAAGGCTTCAGTACAAGTGAGAGAGTACTTGTGGTAGCAATCTTGAGTTCTTATCAGCTGTATAGTGATCAGGTGAAGGAATAATTGATTTCAATCAGCAACACCTGTTTTTATAATTGCTCAAGTGATTATAATTCAATAATAAAAAGCCAATTTAACTATCTTTACTCAGATATTAACCTCTGATATACACCATAAGAGTGAAATTGCATGTGGTTAAATTCCCTTAAGAAAACAATTGATATCATACATTTACCTTATTTTGATCTGTTTTCTTTCTTATATTCCTTTATTTTACTTTTTTTCAGAATCAAATATGTTTATACATTCTCAGTTGAAAGATGCCCATTACTACCTGTTTTCTACCGTTGTCAAATATGCCTCATCTCTCAAAAGGTTCAATTCTTTTCATTTTTCCTCATAGTTATATTTTTATGATTTGCCATTTTCATAACAGCATTACACTGTTGACGCATAACTCAGCTTGTGATTTCCTACAATGCCTAGATCCATTTGTGCAAAACTGCTTAGCCAGTTATTCTCTCCCCATTTTTGTGCACTTTCTCTTTCCTACCCAAGTATAAATATTTGCAGTTGTTCTAGCTGAACTGCACCCAGTCTTTTTTTCTAGTCATTCCTCCATTTTGTCAAGATCATTTGTATTCTAAGCCTGTATTTCTCCATTCTTGCAGTCATTCCCAGTTTTGTGTTGTGTGCTTGTTAAGTTTGCAGGATCTCCAGTCTACCTTCCAGGTCTCTAATAAAAATATTGAATACTAAGAAGTCTGAGGGATGTTACTGCAAATCTCTCCTCAACACTTCTCCTCATTCTACCTACAAAATTAGTATAAACTACTAAGATACTGCATTTCCTTTTCTTTTTTTTTTTTAGTGAGATTTTTGTTCTGAAAACAGAAGTAAAGGTAAGTCTGTGACACCTCTGCCCCCCCCCCACCTTCTTCTCCACAAACTGTCAGGAGTTTGTCTTTTTCAAATCTTCTGGCATCTCCCTCTCTTATGTGGGTTTTCAAACAGCAAATCTCTTTGTGACAAATGTCTAACCCAGAGTATTCCACAGTGATTCTTTTTTGTCATAGTTGATCTGAAAACAACCAAATATGTTCTGTAACTTTCTCTAGTAACCTGTTCTAGCCTTTGTCTCTGATCTGTCAGTCATTGGCTTGCAGTTGTGAAGTATGAAGAAAAAAAAGAAAGAATTAAGCATGTTGATGTTCTCAATCTCATTTATCCATACCATTAATTGTTCTTCAACAACCAAATCAAGACTTTTCTGATCATATGCTTAGCCCTGATACGGTTACAGAAAGCATAATCACTCATATCCCTCAGTAGGTATCTCACACAGGCATTTCTAATTTTATCTGTATGTACTTAAATTGTTTTTTATGGTTGTTCTTACTAACCTGACCTGCTTTCTACCTTCTGTGTGCCTTTTTCCTACTTAGAAAATGAATCTCTACAACTTCTGTTCTCAACAAGGTGGAGAATAACATCACCCACTTTGGCCACCCAGTACTGGAAGGCAGTGACAGCATTTTTTTCTTCCTTCTATTCTGTAATAAGAGACATAGTTATAATTTATCCAACCAGCAGCCAGCCTTAGTGTTTTATGATCCTACTGGAAAAATAACACATAATCCAGGCCTTGGTTTGGCGCCAATCACGAGCTAGAGGAGCGGAGCCGCCTGGGGACATTGCTGTCAATCGTATCTCCATGGTGCCACCTTCCGACAGGCTGAATGCAGCCGCATGGCAGCCAGCAAAACAGGCAACATACTGCAAGGAAAGAGTGGCTCTGGCGGCAGGATTGGCCCTGGGAGAACCCATCTGCCTGAGACTGGAGAGGTGTGGGTGTGAGGATCTAAAGGGGAAACTTCAGGAGCATGATCTGGCATGTCCCTTGTTTTCCATACCGTACACAGAACGAAGTGGGCTCCTTTCAGTCGACTGGGTGCTAACACTCAAACATCGTGTGAAGGCTGGTTGTCAGGTTTATGTCATGTTGCATGACCAGAAATGAAAGAACTACCAGAAAAGCAAATATTTAAAATTTTTTTCTACAGGAAAAAGAATGAAAACATGAGTACTTGTGCAACTCTGTCCATATCAGAGTGAATTGACAATTTGTTGTCAGGACTAGTACATGTATTTTCAATGGAGGGAGAATTGGTGAAGTTGATAACGGAGACTTCCTCAGTGACTTGCCACAGCTCCTGAGCAGTTTATGCAGAGATGAGAGCAAACACAAGTCACTCTGTCATCAGCATGAAATGTATGTCTTCCACTCTTACATTCTTGGTCTCTATTTTTCCTTCTAATTTCCTTTGTTTCTTATTTGACCTCATATATAAGACAATAGGATAATGTAGACCTGGAATGAACATTATGTGCTGACTCAAATCCTTCCTTCAGTACTTGAGTCCTATGAAGGGGAATACCTACTGATACAGGTATTTTAAACTAGGAGAATCTATTGATTCTTCTTACACATTGAAGTGCTCCTTCAATAGAGAAGTTTAAAAATAAACTTCCTTGGAGAAGTTTAAAAATAAATTTAAGCAGAAACATCAACAGATACATCTATATGATGATGCAGGGAAAAGAATCTGCTGGAGGAATGACTCTTTTGAGAAACTGTTCCTTTAGTACGGCTCTCTTCTGTAATGATGTGAAACTCCCACAGAACTGAACGAATTAGATAAAAATCCTAATACTGTTAAGTTTTAAAAGATAATTTTTCTCTGACCTTTCTGTCAGAGAAACCTAAGGGTTAGCTGCAAATGGTTTGCTCTGAGAAGCTGGCACCTGATACTCAAAATGTGAATTGTTTTGTTTTGTTCTGACGTTTCAAATAATTGTGTATTGTTGCCCATTCTATGGGCATAATACTTACAAGGCAGAAGGCTTGAAGAAACCAGGGAGCTTAGACTCTCTGTCCAAGAAAATAGTGCTGCAGGGAGAGTAGCCTAGCAGTAAGAAGTCTTGGCAAATTCTAGAAAATGAAAACTATTCAAGAGGCTTTTCTTTTTGTTTGTTTGCCTAGTTTTAAAATGATATTCTCAGTGGAGATATCTGGAACACTGCCTATTTGCATCAACATGAGGCAAATATTCTGTCATATTATTTAAAAAGAGTTGGATGTGATTGAACAGCAAAGGTACTCCTTGGTGCATGATCACATAGAAACCTTTTTTGTGGCTATGGCTGTACTCTGCCTTTCCTTCTTTAGAAAGCTGGTCTGTCCAAAGGGGCAGCTGCCACTTTGGGAATACTGCAATACATTTTTACAGAGCATATAATCTAGATGTTTTCTATCATATGGAACTTTTGTTGTTGTTTTCTCTAGGTCAGCTTCTATCCTTGCTCAATACTAGATCACTGAAAATGTGTGATCATGATACATGGCAAAACATTACAACACAGGTCTTCTTACACATGGTATCTTTGCTGTCTTACAGACATAAAAAAAAAAGAGAAAATAGCTCATTATGAAGCTATCTAGAGATGATTCTGAAGATCCCAAAAATACACTTATTAAAATATGTGATTTTTTCTTTTTGGGAGGACCAAGTTCTTAAACCAAAACACATTTGTAGGCTTTTCCTAAAGAACAAATTTAAAAAATCAACCCAGAAATGTGGATGTATCTGTTCAGAAACTTGCTGAGTTTTCCAGGTCACAGAAGACCATTTCCTGTCAATAAAAGAAGAGAACTAAACCGCTGATTGTTTATGGGTGAATAAAAATCCTGTGGCTTTAGAGTGCTTTGTGTGTGGGGAGGGGGAGAACAGTGGAAGGCAGGGAGTTGTTGGGCTTTTTTTCCCTGTAAAATAAAATTATGTTATTTATGTGTTTGTTTCACATGCAAGTGACTGCACTTAGTACACCTTCAGGTTTTGGAATAAAATCTTTCTTTAACAAGCCTTACCTGACCAAAGTACTAAAGCATGGACTGAATATAAGTGGGGGTCAGACGTAAACATCTATCTCTTCTATAACCAGGTCTACTCTTCATTTACCAAGGCCTAATCTGGCTCTTCTACTTCCCTAAGCAAGGAAAACATCCAACCTTGAGCTTCAGCTTCCTCCACATGCAGATTATGGGACAGTTGGCATCTTTGGGATTTGTGGAGGGCTGGTAGGAAAGACACGACTACAACTCTGTGTGTCCTGGTTTTCTGTCTTGAAGGAGGTAGGGCAGAAATCAGCTGGGGGTGTGGGTACACCCAGAACCATTCCTTTTCCCATTATCTCATAGAGCATCCTGGTTTAGCTGTGTGTGGCCACTACGTTTTGGAAGGACTAAGCTACTTGATAATATGCCACCATAACAACCGAAATAAATTCTACTGGTCCTAAATAGGGCATTGGTATAGCAATTGTAATCTGAAACAAGACATCAGCCTGAGTGAGTTTGTGAGGCTTTGTGTGTGGGTTTAAAGGGAAAAAAGTGCTGAGATCCAGGAATGATTAATGGAAGTTAATCTAGAAATGTTGCCACACAACATTCCAAGTAAGAAGAGAGGACTGATTCAGCCTGTGCAGTTTGTATGCAAATTGATCTTGCACGGGAAGAAAGATTGTTTTTGACAACTTGACTCCAGCAATGCTGCAAGGCACCTAGAACAGTCGAACTTTCTATTTTCTCCAGGTCCTCATATTCCTTGAGGTGTTGATAATGAAAGACTCCTGTCCAAACTAAATGTAGCTCATGTTGACAGAGACAGCAAATACACATGGTAGCTTTCATATTTCTCCGTGAAATCTTTTAACTTTTTTCATGCCTTTTCCATAGGGCAAGCTGTGAAAAAATATATAATTTCTGTCACCTGTGTTGAGATGTCAGCAGTAGGATTACAAAAGTTGTGCAGGTCTCTAGAAAAACATTCAGAAAACGATGCTTGAATGATCTTTGGACTCCCTTTGAGCTCCAAAGGAACTGCAACACTTTCTCCTTAACCTCAGTAGCTGCAGCTTGAAAAAAAAAAAAAAAGCAGATTTTAAAAAGAAATCTTGCAATCTAGAAACATACTTTCCATCTGTGTATTGCGGCTGAAATCCAAAATAGGCCAGCTGGTCATAGCACAGCTCACATATTCACAGTATCTGTCCTCTGAATAAGTCATATCATCACAAACAGTGGAAAGCAAAAAGTAGAGCCTTAGCTTGTCTGATTTTTTCCCTGTATTTGACACTCAAAAGGACTGGCAGGTACTAAAAGATTCCTCTCTGATGTTAAATTCGATATTGTCATTGCATTTTATTTGCTGCTCAAATATGTCTTTTTAAAACTGTGTGATCCAGGATGTGGAGTGGAATGTTTGTTGTGGCAAATGCCTCTCTTCATTGGAGCAGTTTGGTCTGGCAGTGTTCCCAGTTTGCTGTAGATTTAGCAAGTGAGTTATGCACAATCCCTTGATTTTTGTTCTTGCTTTTTGTGTCACTCTGTATCTTGAGAGCTCCTGGAGTTTTACAGTAGTGTCTTTCAATATCTACATTTTATATCTAATCAACAGGGACTGATCCCAGCAGACTAGAAATTCCTCTTTTCCCTTCATATTATTGATTTTGCTTTGGAGACCAGATGCTGTGCATAAAAGCTGCAGCGTTCCCTGCTCCTTCCTCGGGCTGGAATGTTTTGAACCAGTGATTTTCCCTCTGTGCTAAATCCTTTTAGATAAAGGATAGAGATGATGTGTCAGGTATGGGAGGAGGGATAAAAGGTAAAAGCTGCGATAATTACACCCAGGGGTTGTGAAGGGAAGAGTTAGTCATTGCAGTCTTTTGAGGTTGTCTAAAACAGTTTTGATCAGATCCAATGAATATGGAGCCCATGACCAAGCTCCACCTGAAACATAACCAGGGAAGGAGATATGAACATGAGTGAGGAAACTCCTGGAGTTATGAAAGGTACTCAGACTTTGACTAGCAGTCTGTCAGTGTGAGGCCACCAGACTTTGGGGAACTGGAAGAGGGATCTGGCACTGCTTAAGCTCTTCCCATCTTCCTTATCTGTAGTTTGGAGAGCCCTCCCCATATGTCTTGGTGGCCCTTCACTGAACTTGCTGCAGTTTGTCAAAATCTTTCTTGCACTGGGGAGAATTATGTCGAATGTTCATAAAACGTACAACAAATGACAGCTGAACTTATGGTTTGGTGCTTTACTGTTTCATCTGGTTTTACATTCTTAAAGTATGAATCTGGACAGACTGTGTTTAAAGAGCTTCATCTTCCTAATGGCCAGACTTCTGGATAATTCAGTGATGGAAAGTATGAGCCTACAGTCTGTATCTTCAGTAAGTGGGTATTACGGTTGGAGTGGGAATATATGCAAAGGAATGTCTACTTCAACAAACAAAACCAAACATCTTGCTGCATGTACAGTGCGGTTTCCATGCACAGTCAGTTGTGCACACCTATATTATACCTCTGTGGACAAAAACTTCAAGCACAGCCTTACTCTGAGGGCTCAGAAGAGTATTACTATGCTTTGTTCTTGCAGCTACGTGTTAACGTGATGCCTCCTTCTCATTCACTGTAATTGTTTGCCCTTTTCTGTACTCTTTAAAGGACATCAACTTGTGCCTTTTTTTTCTTTAGTAACAAAAATGTCTCCTTTGGTAATTACTTACAAAGGTGCATTTATTGATACAGCTTTACTAACATTACAGAATCATTTAGGGAAAAGGGAATCTCTGGAGGTCTCTAGTCCAACACCCAACTCAGAACAGGAGCATCTCCAAAGTTACAGAAAGTTGTCTGGGGCTTTGTTCGGTGGGTATTTGAATATCTCCAATGATGGAGGTTCTTCATCCTCTCTGGGCTACCCAATCCAGTGTTTTACCCCTCTCCTAATATAGATTTTTTTCCTTACAACTAGTTGTAATTCCCCTTGTTGCAACTGGTGTCCATTGCCTTTTGCCCTATACTATGCATCTCCTAAAAGAGTCTGTCTGTCTTCTCTATAACCACCCACTACTTATTTATGCTGCAGTTGTTTACAGAGCTGTATGAATGGCTGGTGAAGAAAGACAGGTACACTGAATAGCTGTCAAGTTGAAGTAATTAAAACCAGAATCTGCTGGGCAGAGGCTTCTGCAGACCAGGAAAGAGGTATGGCTGGTCTGAGTAGCTGGATGAAGCACTAACGGCCTTACCTGGGAATACAAAAAGAAAGATGATATAGCTGCCAAAAAGGAAATTTCCCCTTGTGCCAGTTGTGCGAAAATTGCCCCAGTTGTGCCACATAATAGTTTTTCCAAAAGGTATGAAAACTAGAGAAGAGTATGAGTCTCTCCTTGCTGGGATTTTGTGATAAAAAGTTTCACGCAGGGCTGGTATTGATACTGAACTACCAGTCCCTGAGATAAGATTTGAAGTTTCAGTCTCTCTGGAATGCAGATGCAATAGTGATCTCTGTGCATTCTCCCAGATCTCTGGTCTCTCTCTGTGCCTGGCTCACATTGTGTGTTCATTCCTCTCTTACCTTCGTGGCAAGATATTTGCTATGGGCACCTTCTAGGCTTGTATCAGGATGAACAGCTCTGTGCAAACGGATTTCTCTGCTTTTGAACTCCCAATGAGATCAGGTGGACTATTCAAGCAAAGCTGGCAGTCTTTTCATATTTACTTGGACAGTATTGTGTACAATAGATTCTGCTTCCTACCCCAGAATTTGTTTGTTCAAATCTGTTTGTGTGTGAGTGGCTCAGGCACAAAGAATTGTTGCCAGCAGGATTAGGTGTGGTTTATATCCTTCCAAATTTGTTTATTTGTGGTGCGATTCCCTCCTTAAAGATGCCTGATTGTTATGGTCTGTGCTTAATTCTTTACCTACTCATATATTTATCTTTCCTCAGTTAAGTACTACTGCTGAAGTTTAGCATGAGTCTGTTAGATTGAGGTCTGCCTCTGTATTAACTTACTGTAATGAAAATGTAAAATAACCAGAGCAAACACCTATTCTAACTACATATACAATCAAATACGCCCTCGAGTAATTGGATCTGTAGGATAGAAAGCAAAACATCGCAAATGGTACTGGTTTGCAATAATTCATAATCCTTTAAGCATATAAATCCACCAGACAGCTTAGAAGTGCAATTTCTGCCACCAGCTATGTTGAAAATGCACTTGCATACTTAGTACTAAACTATGGCATCAGGCAACAAGCGATGCTCTAGGGATCGTGTAGAGCCCCTATCACTCCGGTGCCAGTCCTGGGAGCTGTCATGTCTTGGGGGGCACAGTGCCTCCAGAGCTGCTCTTGCATCACGATTAATTAGGACGCAGTTTGTGCTGCTTTCTGCATCTTGTCAGCTTCAGCGGCTGGTGTGCAGGGTGAGATAGTCTCGTCCCCTTAGTGTATGCCATAAGAACTGCTACAGTGGGTCAGATTGAAAGTCCATCCACCCCAACAAGCATTTTCTGACAGTGGCCTGCAGCAGATGTTTAGAGAAAGAGTAGCAGCACAAGGCAGTTACAGAGAGATACTTTTTAGTGGTTTGCTGGGAAACCAGGAATGTGGAGGCTTCTTGAGCCAGATATTGTCTCTACACTTTAGCGTATGATAGATGTACAGGCTGGCAGTGAACTTGTTTTAATCTCCCTTTGAATTATTTTCACTTTTCTTGCTTTCCCAATATCCAATGGCGATACATTCCATAACAATTCTCTGATGTGTGAAAAAGCAATTTTTTCTGCTGTCTTTAAACCTATCACCTACTAACTTCACTGGATTTTTTCCCTCCTTGGTCACCCTCCCATTCTTGAACTATGAGAGAAAGACAGAACCCCAGTGGGCAGCAACATCCTTGGTCGGATATAGTCCCTTCCTGCCCACTGCTTGCACAAGGGGTACAACTGGGGAAAAGGATATTTTGTGCCCAGGTTTTGCACAAATGAGAGAAAAAGAAATGGGTACAATCTGGTAGGTACCCTTAACAATGACCTTGTATTGAGGAGTGAAGAAGGCTCAGCTGCATAGCTTCTTGTCATAGATGATGGCAAGGATCAGGGCAGAGATCCCTTTCTATACCAAAACCAGCAAATACCTTTTAGTGAAAGCAAAGCATTTTTCTCACAGACTCGTTCTAAAGAGGAATGTGGAGAGGATGTTTTTCCTTTAAGAAATATCCATTCAAGTTAGTTGAAACATCTGTGTAAAATTCATTACATTGTTTTCTTTCAAAAAGAAATGACAGTTCAGTTCAAAGCTTTTGAATTATACTTAGATTTTTCATTAGAGGAATGTTTTGTTTCATTTCAAAATTAAGTTTACTGGAGTTTAATTTTAAAGAAAACAAAGAAAATGAAGAAGAACGCAGTGAATGCAAGAAAAGTCTGCTTTCCCTTCCATTGTGAGCTGCTTCTGATAAAAGATGCTCCTCATCAAAATAACAAGTCCCCTCCGCCTTCTCTAATATGAGGGATTAGACCTGTTAGAAAAGTGTTAGAGACTTCATCCTTAAAATGGTCTTTGGCAGGCTGTGTGTGCTGAGCAGCCCAGATCTGGTGGCTGATAATTATGATCAAGGTTACATTGTACTATATTTACATATTTTAAATTAGATTCCAGGTAGCTTATTGCAAGAGAACCAGAGAAGGATATTTACAAAACTGCATTTCATTCTTTCCTCCCTTCTATGTTTTATTTTGTCAGAGTTTTCTGAAAAGGAATCAGGATCTTTAACCTATCAATCTAACAGTTGTAAACTGAATGACAAGCAGAATTTAACATATTAATTTTTGCATTTTTTAGTATCTCAGCTATAGAACATCTCCTATTGGCCCAGCTGACATCAAATTCAAAATAGATTTCTGTATTAGAGGAGACCAAAATGTGAGCTGGTACTGAAAGAGTGATGAACAACAATCCCTATCTCTCCACAGTATGAAAAAAAGGTATTACAAAAATCTATGTCTTCAAAGGCCTTATTTGACATTTCCCCCTGATACTTATTTATTTAATTCCAGGTCAGGCACAGTGAAGTAAAATAGGTGTTAGTGCTGCTGGCAGACTTTGCAGCTGCAGGAAATAGATTCTGAGAAGCACTGACTGAATATTCTTGATAATGATCTTTCTAGCAATTGATCATTATTTATTTTAGGAAAGGTCTGAAATATATGTAATATCAATAAATCACAAAGAAGTGTTCTCCTGTAAGTCATTGTGATTGCCAAAAGACTACTGCTACGTAAATTAAAATCTGCTAATTGTTTAGTGTTGCCAAATGTTTAACTGGCCTCTGAAACTTGGCATACACAATGAAAATTAGTTACCAAATGGATAAAACAATAGCAATTACCCAGGAAATGTGATCCTGCTTTCTTAAGTTGTGTGCTGAGATGGAGTGCTCTTCTGCCTTTATCTCACGCTGGGTGGGTGGGGCGAGTGGTGAGATGCCCAGTACACAAAGGTGGCTGTGAGAGGTGCAGAGAGCTGGGCAGCTTGTGACAGCAGATGCAGCTTGGCTCTGTGGCTCTGAGCTCTGGGGCTCTGAGGAAGGAGCACACAGCAGAAGGTGTAGCAGCAGTAACAGCACCATATTTTTCATGATGGGAGGCTTCTGTATGCTAGTCTCCAAATCTCAGCTGAAGGGTAGGGTGTGATTGGGAGAAATTTCTAGGATACTCATGTCTGTCATCATGTTCTGATCTTTGATGGCCTCTGTATGATAGATTCTGAACTTAGGTGCATTGGTTGATTGCCTGGAGCTAGAGAGGATAATTCTGGTTCAAAGAGATGAGACTGGATATATATGTTGGCTCTCTGTCTCCAGCCAATCTCACCTGACCTTAGATGACTACAGTGAGACTCACTTTGGGCCCTCCCAGTGTTTTATCTCATAATTCACTTCATTCCAAAGAAATAGTGCAATAGCAATGCTCATTTCTTTCCACTGACTACAGAGAGAACCTAGATGACTGGCTCAGATATATACGCCTGCAATGTAAAAATACCTGCAAGTTAGGTGAGATCAGGGGCCCATTTATAATCTCTATAGATTGTGACCATTATGAACTTTTGAAGACACACTGACACCACTCTGGCTGTGTGTCAAAGATGTGGCATGATGTTGCTCTAAGGGGAAAAAATAGTCACTCTTTCTCTATACCTACATATAATATACTATATATACATATTACATGTAATAATACACATATTACATGTAATACCTATGTTATGTTTCTAATAAAATAATTACAACTCCAAGATCTGTTCCACAGAAATGGAACAGAACAGAGATGATGGCAAGCAACCCCAGTCTCCATATAGGTTTTGTTCTCAAATGCCAGAAAGAAAGTGTGAGGCTTGAGGGCCTTGCTAGGACATATTCCCTACATCATCCACTATGGCCTTTCTATGTAGAATTACTTCATAATGTGCTGAACAGCCACAGAGTCACGATAGTTTTCTGACAAATGACCATTGGAGGGATCATTGAATATGCAATTTCCAGCTTACTATCCAAATGTGTAGTTAAAATCTATTTATAAAATCCCTCCTTATCTTCAGCGTAGTCTTTTGTGCAACCCTCTTCAGGATGAAGCAATCTTCTCAAGCTGCTGACATGCTTTAAAGAAGAAAAATATACAATTGCTTCCCATGCCAGAAAATGTTCATTACCATCTCTGAAGTATGAATGAAATCACATAATCTTCAAATCATTAAGCTGCTCCCTAATTTTTATAATCACTGATTTTAGTGTGACTAAAACTAGACACCATACATTTGATAACACATTTGCATGGGACACACATAACAGTCATGCAGTTGGACCTGGCTGCTGAGGGTACGATGCTGTGTGTTGGTACGTAGCAGTGTTTAGCTGGGAGATATTTCATGCTGCTCATGCACTGACTTCCTCAAGAACACTGGAATTCCAAGTGAATGATTTTAAGTACAATTTATCTGCTCACAGTATATGTACAAAACTACCCCCGAGGTCTGTCCAAACTGCCCTGTGGTTATGCCCCAAAATATATTTCATGCACCATGTGTAACTCAAACCCAAAAGGACGTAGAGACCAAGTGAGTTCTGATTGAACTAATTCCTTGGGTCAATGTTTGTTGCTAAGAAGTGGCTGAATGCCACAGAGATTAATAATCCCAGTACAAAATATTTTTCAGTACTCTTTCATTCCACTCATTTATTTAGAACAGATGCCAGTAAGAATTAATGTTTAAAAAAGCCTCTGCCCACATCCTTGTACAATATTCTAGGTAGAAGGACCCAAGATTATAGTAAGTGTAGTCTTCTGACTGTGCTGTTAGGTATATGTACACCACTGACCTTCTTCCCTTCCTTCTTCCCCCAAGTGTCCTCTCTACCAAGAGTGCAAGTTTTTTCCCAAATGTCTCTAACAGAAGTAAGATGGACCTTATAACATAGAAGCTTTTATTCTTGACTTTACAGCCTGGGAAGAGACAAAGGTGGGATTTCTGTGGTATAATTTACCTGGATTATTTTACATAGTTGCATTAGGATAAAATGAATTCACCCTAGAAATGCCTCTTTTACTTTGAAGTTTAGGTGACTGGCACAGGTATGGACAGACGTGTGAACCTAAGAAGTGTGAATTCTGATGTGTTGCTCAGATGGGTCATGACTGCTCGTTTTGGGGGGTGGGAGCCTGCATGTATTCTGTGTTACTGTGCTGTTTATCTAATAATGCAAAGAGATAGTTCAGGGTATGGGGATGGTATCCTGCGTGTCTCAGCTGACACCAGCAGTGAAAAGCACTGTGTTTCGTGAGCTGGTCTTATTTAGAAACCAGTGTTGTACCTCCTTTCTGCTACTGCTTCTACACAGCTCCCCCTGCCCAGTCCTTGGCTCAGTGAGAGGCAAACAAGACTGCAGTTCTGCAGAGAAAACACATCACAGACTCTACCAATCCTGTAACAAAATAAAGCAAACTTTTCTGGTTCATTGCTATTTCTATTGCTCCTTTGAGTATACATAACTACAGCAAGAACAACCGTATAATTGACCCTTTTTGAATGTGAAAGGAAGGAAAAACTGAAACCTGGTTTCACTGCAACATGAAGATTACAAATGAAATGACACACTTTGTACAACTGTGCAGAGAAAGCAGCTCTTAAAATTACAGTGACAATCCCTGAGTCAGATCCAGTACTTGGGTGATTGTTTTAATTAGGACTGACATATATTTGTTTCTAGATGTTTCAGCGAGTAGGGGAGAAAGGAGATCTTGGCAGAAAGTGCATGTATCAGGAGGCACCTGATGCTATTGAGCCTGAAGTAAACCTCCCCCAACTCTTCAGGATGTCATTGAAATACACAGATGTAATTATTTGAAGTTCCTTCAGGAATTGATATCGCAGTAATTAGACAACTCATTACATCAAGAAATAAGGAAATAAGACTGGCAGAGATAAAAATGAACACACTGATAATTTAGCTATATGTGAACAAACAGGATTGTAAGAACTGGCTTTCTGAGAGGAGAAACACCTAGGGGAGAATCAGCAGAACCAGGCTTGCTTTCATCAGCCCACCCAAGTTCTGTAACAATAAAGAAAAAGAGATCAAACCAACAAACACTGTTGCTACCTAGCCTAGCCTTTTGCTCAGCAGCTTGCTCCCCAGGCCTCCAGCCTCTTGTCAAACTTTGCTCAATGGTACCTCATGCCAAATGAAAAGTAACATATGTGAAACCTCCAGGACTGGACTTGATCATGTCCTTTGAGCCAAGTCGACAGAGTATTTCCTATGATTTCAGATAAGTTCGAAGCAAGGCTTCAAGTTGTTTACACTGAAACCCTGCCTTGAATGAAGATGCCCATGGAGCTTTCTTATTCTACTGTCCAGCTGACTCTCCCTCTCTTCTGCTACTTTTATGAGCTCTGCATATACTACTTGCTGGAACTTCTGATGAACCGTTTCAGACATCCCATCCAAAAATTGCCCTGTTTAATATTATAAGATTCATTCTAACATCTGTTAGAAGTCAATTATTAAGTAAACATTTTCCTCAGGAAAACCTTGGTGTTAATAACATAAGAAGCAGAGAGGTATTGTATACATGTCAGTAAATATTTTGAGAGTTATGGTGAAACTAAACTTTAAGACAGCATTCTTGTTATAGCAGGAAACTTTAACCATATATGCAGTGCTTAACTATTGTCTTTACAGATGATGTCGTGCTGAACAAAGGTTTTGAACAACAAAAATTAATTGGGAAGTTTCAAATTTCCTATTGCACGGAAATATTCTATTTGATTATCAATCTTAATGTTTTCTATCTTCTGCCTGTGAAGAGTTGTCACCAGTTTTGCTGAGAACACTTGGGTCACTCTTCAGCCCTGCAGGGAGAGAGGATGCTATCAGGGTCTGGATAGTTCAGAGGCTCATGGTATGGGAAGGTCTTATGATCAGTCACTAACCTGAAGCCAAACTTACTTGGTCAAAAGTCACCAGAAGTAATTTCTGAAATCTTGACAGCCATACATAAGTGGAGACTAAAGCTAGCAAAGTTGATTTTGATTATGTTTTTTTGGGTTTTGTTTGGTGGTGTTTCGGTTTTGTGGTTTTTTCTTTCTTAATAGAGCATGCCCTGTGAAAGATTTTTCAAGAAATTACTCCCTTCCCCATCAAAAGTGCCTTAACTGGAGAGAAGGGTGAGAATTTGTTATACTGATGTTCTTCCTTATTCTGCATTATACATTTCCCAACACAATTCAGGTTCCAAATTTTGGCAGTAAAAAAGAAAAAAACCACCCTAGTACAGAGATGGAAAACTGTTTGGGAAACAGGAATAATCCCAAAGGACAGTAGTGACCAGCTGTCCTCAGTGGCAGCCAAACACGGCTCATCTCAAGGTGAGATAAGGTGCTGCCTGCTCCTGTGCCTGACACAACAGAGGTGGGAACACTGAGCAGAGGTGTTGGGAGCAGTAAAGACTCCATTACTCCAGGCCCCAAAACTGCCTCTTTGGAAAAAGAAGCACTAATCCCCAGCGAGGTGAAGACTCGTTGCTGTTGAGCAGCTGCAGTTTCTGAGCAGGATTTCAGGCTGAAGTGGCCTCCAGTGCTGGGACAGGAGCTCTCAGAGGTGCACTGGGAGGGAGTGGGAGGGAGTTTGCACAGCTGCTGCCCATCCTGTGGAGGCCTGACCCAGGAGCCAGAAAACTGGTCAATTAGAGGCTTGTCGTTGACTCCAATGGGCTGCAAATGAGCTCCAGAGTGAATAAAGAGTTTCAGTTCCTGGAGCTGCTCATCTGGCACCTTGCACCAGAAAGGGGCCAATTTTACAGGTTTAAGTAAATAAAGTTTAAAGTAAACAAAGCTGTTTTTCACCAAAACTCTGAATTCTTTGTATGCGAAGAAGTGGAAGCTGCTATTGCCTCTGAGGAAAGCTGACAGCTGAAAGGAGCAAAAGAGGCTTGAGAATGAAGAAAGCTGTATGACACATTGCAAGTCCCCTAAATCATGCGAGGTAGCCTCCTGCAGTAATACCTGAGCTAACTCCAAATCTGAGGAGCGTTATAGCCCTGTCAGCATGGCACTCTGCCTGTGCCTAATGTATTACACTGCTTCTAGGACACAAGCTGGTGTCTCTACAGTACTGTCCTGGGTTGCTGTGACCAGCCATTGCTCCTTAATGCTCTACAGATACATAACATCATGTCTTAGTGCATCCTACCACACATACCTGTCCCAATCTGATGCCATACTTCAATATTTAAATCTGCATAAAATCCATATACAGGCACTAGGTTGACTGGAGAATTCAGCAAACAGGTATTTAAGCAGCTAAATTGTTGTGTCTTTTCTCTCTCTTTTTTTTTTAACTGAAGTGCACTGATTTCAATAAATCAGCCTAAATTCACCTTTTGGGTCACAGTCACACCAAATACAGCCTGGTTTGAAGAGTCGCATTCCTGTACTTGTACTGTGCAGTGTCAGAAGACTAATATCTGTGTTTCTTTGGGACGTGTCTCACATTCCTGTGGTGATTCCATCATAAGAAAAGTGCAAAAGGGAGCTATAATTAACTGTTTGGAAGTCTGTGATGTTTTCACAAGGAGATAACAATTTCCTGTTGTTCGCATCACAGTACGTTAAGTATTTAGTAAATAGTCTGGAAGGAGACTCTTTTGAAGATCTTCATTATTTAACACCTACTGTTTCCTAAACTGTTGTAATAGTGCAAGCTGAAGGAATCTCAGATATAATGACTTTTCTGTTCCTTTCCCCTCACCCCATTCATTCTTCTTTTTCTGGCCAGAAAATCTCAAACTCCAGAATTCCTCCAAAAACACAACTCCGGTAATAATCAGAATGTTGAATTTCTGACAAATGCCATCTGCTGATTTCTTTTTTTTCTCTCTCAGAAGACAAGATTTTGGATATGGCTAGTAAGTACTTTAGCTTCTTCTACTTTCTGATACCAAAATAATCACCATGGCAACTCTTTGAGGGCAGTCTTCCAAACAGATTTATTGTGAATGCAAGAACTCAACAGCACTCTCTAGCAAGAAACAAGACGGCATCTCTTGCAGGTTATTTTGGTACAATGCATGAATGATGACTAATAGACATAGGCATGTCTGTCTGAACTTCTTCAGCTCTCCCTAATAGTTTAACTTGCCATATTTATAGGTGGTGGAGGATGCAAGGGAGGGAGGGAGAAGCAATCAGTATTAAGCTTACCCAGCTTATGTTGTAATTGCCTTTCCTGAATACATTTTGTGCGGCCCCTAATGGCTGTAAGACAAGAATACCAGAGAAACAGCACAAATACTGGAACAATGATGCACTAGGCTAGAAGGAGGTTGAATTTCTTTTGAGATAAGTAATGAAGCTTTTGGCATAATTGTTTTCTCTTTTCCTTCCTTTCTTATTTCTTCTTGATTAGGAAAACAATGAAAGTGAAGGAGATTGCCAAAACTATTCTTTGTCATACTGGAAATGAGAAAAAGAAAAACAAACCAAAAAAAAACAAAGAGAAAAAGATAAAGGTCTCTTTTGTATGCCGGTAAGAAAGACAAACCAGGACAAATGCTAAATTCTTAATCCTAACCAGTGACCTCAGTATTTTCCAGGTAGCTCCTTTTTGTCTCAGGTGCTGGTTGGAGTTAGCTGAAATAATTTGTACGTAAACCAGAATTTTGGAAATCAGCCAGTATTGCTATGTTATGTAGTTGTGTAAGAGGTTATATATGGTTCTTGCTTTGCATTTAGCAAATGGTTCTCACTTAAACACTATTTTAGCATGATTACTTAAGTGAACCAAATAAGGCTATTCCTTGGAGCTGCAAAATTAACTTGTTACAGTGTTGCACTATGCCAAAAGCTAATTTAAGCTCTACTTAGGAATTTATAGCACTTATTTACCATGCCTTTTGAATAAGGCAACTTTGCTGACAACTCTTAGCTGGCTACAACTTTTATATTATGCCGCATCTCATCTAAGACTTCCAAACGTTTGTTTTTCTGTTATGAACTGTCATGCTATTCTTCTCAATGCAAAGTAAGAAGACAAGAAATGCTGTACAGAAGGACACTGAACCCCATGAAAAGTGTCCTTTTTTTGCGTGAGTGAAGGGAGCACTCGGAGTTTTGGGGAGTTTTGCTTTAATTGAATTGAACACTGAAAGAAATAAGAAGTATCTTTCTCACCCTCACCTCTGATTTGAGAGGATCAGAGACACAAAACAGGGACTATTTCTCTTCTTATTGTCAATTCACCTAAAAGAGAATGTTAAAAATATTGAATGATGCCGTGCCTGTAGTATCATGCTTGGAGATAACGTCCCAAGGATGTTACCTAATGTGTATCTGTGTTCCACAGCAGGTACTCTTCCTTGGGTGTAAGATATCCCTCAGGTTTTGTTTGTGGGCTTTCCCAGCCTGATCTGCATTGCAAATCATTTATTAAGTGAAACATGAGGTAAAGCAGATATACCGATTCAGTGAAGCAAGTTCTGCAATCATCGGAAACTCATGAGATTTCCTTGAAAGCAGGGAGTGAACAGGGGCAGGGGAAAGCATTGATGTTGCTTTCTTTTCAGTCAGCTCAAAAGTTGGCTCACTGGCTTACGTTCAGTCAAATGAGTGCATGCAAATTCAGGAGAGCTCCCTCCAGCCAGGTTACTGTACTCCTTATTTGTCTCAGAGGAACTGAGATCAAAACCTGTCCTGTCATCTCTTTTTACATCTTATTTTCGGTGCAACCAGCCTTTGTGCAGAAAACTCCCTGTGTTGCTCCTTGGTGCTAGTTTCAGCTTTCTCCTCAATCCCAGCTTGTTTTCTCTTTAGCACTGTAACAATTCGCAAGTGCTTCTTCCTTTGTCCATTTTTCAAACAACAAGAAAAATAAGAAGGGGAAAAGATAATTTATGTCTCATTGTAGATACTAATTCCAGAATGCGTCGTCTTTCTTTTCTCCCTTTTCTCCCCTTTGCTGACGCACATGCTCTATAATAAGCTCTGTTACTTGGAGCCTGTAAGCCTCTATAGTAAGCTGAAACTGCTACTATATTTACTCACTTTCCACATTTAGACAAAGGCTATTTTTAACTGGAGTTCTATTTGCGGGGGCTGCCAACGTCACTTAATGTTCACATGCATCTTGGGCATCATATGCTTGTTATTTTTATTTACTGTGCCTGTGCCAGGTCTGCTTTTTTGTGGGAAGAAAGAATGAGAATGCTTCTTCGGGCCAGTTCTTGAAAGCTCTTTTGTACAACAGCAGATACACAGATAAGCAAAGAAAAAGCAACTCAGCAGTAGATTTGGCAAACCTGCTTTTTAATGGCTGGAGACTTTTATCTCGGGGTCTAGTCGCAAAGCTGTGTTCTTAGTCCCACTGCATTTGTTAAAGGTAAAGATGTTTCAAAGGTCTGTTAATTATTCTGGTATCTGCTGGCAGAGCCATGAGTTCTTGTTGTGTGATGAGAAACACAGGGATTAGGAAGTTATGATTTCAGTACTGCTACCAGGTAGTTAAAATAGATGATGTGTAAATAATCAGTGCTTTTCTGATCCTTCTTGTTAATAGGTGCATGCTTTGGAGCTTGAATGCAACAGATGTTATTTTCAGATAATTAGTTTGGATTTTCAGTGTAAGAGTCCCCTGAAAATGCTGGAAAATACTGTGCCATGGCCATAAATCAGGTCTGTAAGTTGAGGCCCATACACAGTGTTTTTAGTATGGGTTTCCCTGCATTGCTCTAGTGACCTTAACTTGACCTAGGGCAACTGCCCTTTGGGGAGGTTAGAAACACTTCACTCAGCATGCTGACTCAGGGTGCCTGATTCATTTGATATTGTCATCATCATATGCCCAGTATTTTGAGATACCCACATGCTTTTGTAGGGAATAGGTTATTCTCTGCACACATAGCAACATCTTTATTTGGACCAAAGAATGCATTCCTAGAAAGGAGTGAAGTTAGGGAGCAATCCTTTAATGCCTTGCTGTCAGTGTGCCTAAGCTGGAAAGTTTTAGCAGGAAGCTAAGTTAAGGAAGAAAGCTGGAATGGAACCTCCTAGAAGTGGATTTTGTTTAAGTTTGAAATATTTTGGAAAGCTTACAGGTTTTTTTTTAATCTCTTTCTGTACTTCCTACTCTTAACACTAATTCCCTTTTCAGACTGATTTCAAAATGAGAGAGACTGAATAAGCTTCACACGTCAAGATTTCTGTATGCTGATCACAACAGAATCAAATCGTTTACATTTTCCTGTTACTAATTTTTCCAGTGCTGTTTTTTTCCCCACTACAGTGGGGAAAACAGTGAATATTTTCATTTTCTTAAAACAAAAAATCTTCTGGTTGTCTGTAAAACAAGGTCTGAGTTTTAAAATAAAAACTGTTCTTTTCACATATATGCTTCCAAAGCTGGGCAGCAAAATATCCACTAAGACTTAGACAGGTGTTGAGAGAGTCGGTGAGAACTGCAAGTGTTTAATACTCTGTAGGTTAATCCATTTATTTAGGTGACTAAACATGAATGAATCAGCATACCTGTCTTTAGACTCTTTTATTTTAAAACATTTCACCCAGATGATATTACCTATGTGGGTTTCTTTCCTTGTTCCTTACCACTGGATGATGCATATTTTTGATGGTTTAGAAACTACAAACTGAAACTAAAAGCTAGGGAAAGGGAAGCATGTCTGAAACCCTCCCCCATAACCGTGTACCTTTGATTATAAACTGTCTTGTAAAACACTTGCCTTTTTCAGTCCCCCTCAGTTCCTGCTGGGCCTTAGATTGACCATCAGAGAATAAAATGGTCACCCCAGGCCACCACAGTGTGTAGTATCTGGGCATGGTTCCTGCTGGTGGGGCTCAGTAGCAAGGCTAACTACTGATGTTACTTCTCGAGATAAGGAATCACAGTTTCTTTTTTTTTTTTGTTATACCTTCTAGTCCTGATAGGAGCAAACTTTCTGTCCTGTGGGCAGTCTATGATATCCACTGCCATGTGACAGCTAAAATTGTACAAGAAAAAAGCATATATAAACATTGTTTTGGAAACAGAACCCGTCTTCCTTTTGTCATGCCACGAGCATGTGATATGCACATGGCTCACCCATGACACACGGCCAGTAGCTGTGCGGATCAGGAGCAGAGGTGAGCTCATCTATATTTTCAAGGTAAATCTGTCAGTTACCTTATGCCAATAAAGAACAAGTCTATCAAAATCATAACTCATTAACAGAGCCATTTTTGTTTGCTGTCATGAGCTACAAGTAGCAATAGCTGTGTTTCAGCTGTATGGCATCATTTCAGCCATCTCCTAAAAAGGTACTTTCTCCAACATGTTTACTGTCCTGGCCAGGCAAGTTTTTGTCGTGGGTGTAAAGATGTGGTGTGTTTATGTACATATGAATGGTTCTTTTCTGGTTGGTTCTGCATAGGGAGAAGAGTGGGTGTGTTGGGATCTGTAGGGTTTGGGAAGCTTCAGTAACATCCTCTCACTGCTCTGACTGGTACAATTTTCTATCTCTCTCCAGCAAACAGCAGCAAACTTTGTAATTTATGGTAGTACCAGACTTTGTGGCCAGAAATGGCAGGCAGCTTACAAAACGATAAAGTAGACTGACAAGAAAGCTTATGCAGGCTGCTGCCAACATATCTCATTTTCTACAGTATCAAAAATTTGCACTAGACTGTGGCAGGAGGAGACATCAAAAGCATAGAGAACCCTTTTCATCTGAAGAGCTACTGCGGAGGGGAGAAAAAGGGTTAAGTACTACAAAAGCCTAAGCTGACGGCCAGCCCTTGTGCTCTGCTGCTTAGCAGAGGTTTCCCTTTGATGGAAAATATTTCAGTGACACAAGGCAGTAGCAGCTGAGGTCATACACTGCTGCTGCAGGAACCTTCTGCTTGCCAGTGAAAGTCAACGAGTGAGACAGTTCTAAACAGCGGTGGCCAGCTTCTGTCCCTCCTCATGCACTGCCTGTGTGTGAGAGTGTGGTGAAGGGGACTGCACTGGGAAATGCACCAGATCAGGACAAATTGGGATTAATTATATATTGCTACAATGAAGAGCCTTTCTGAGGCATGGCAAGCAGTTATTCCAACTTTATTCCAATGTTATTCATTATGGAGAGGAACAACAGGACACTACTTATGGATCACTGCAATCAAGCTTGCGCCTTCAGAGCAGACGTTGTAAGGCCATTCCCATTGATTCTCAAACGCACCAAATCTATATATGAGTATATTGTGGCTTAATGCATGAATAGTCAGGAGACGATACTCAAAACCTGTACCACCAGTTCCATTTCATGTGACCGACTAAGGTTGGCACCTTGTCAACAACATCCCTTGTAAAAAGAGCATTTCATGTTAACTCTTAATGTGAAATGTTTTCTACAGTAGTTTGTGCGTTCAAAACATTCATTATGTCATGGATGTCATGGATGGCTATGTCCTCTTTAGGAAAGATAGGCCTGCAGAGCACTGGAACAAGCTTCCCAGAGAGGTTGTGGAGTTTCCTTCTCTGGAGACATTCAAAACCCGCCTGGACACCTTTCTGTGTGACCTGATCTAGGTGATCCTGCTCCAGCATGGGGATTGGACTAGATGATCTTTCGAGGTCCCTTCCAACCCCTAACGTTCCGTGAATCTGTGATTATAACTGACCAGAGCACATGGAGGCCCAGAGCCCCCCAAATGAGCCATAGACCTGAAAGCAGGCAGATGCTAACCACCTTTGGTAAGGTGTAAGTCTGTGCTATTTGAGCAGCGTGAGGAACATTGTTGGCGGTATGGGAATAAGCACACACAGAGTTCACCCTTGGTGCTCTGATATATCTGGACACACAGAGGATTTGGGGTGCTATGCGGGAGATGTATAGGCTTTTTTTCCCCAAAATAATTTTCTATTAACAGAGAAGAAATCAACAAATAAACGTCTTTTGAGCCAAAAAGAAGAGATGAAGTTATTGGTAGACACACCAACAGACGGGAAATTTTTGGTAGATACGTCTACATTCATTAAAATCCTTGGGATTTTTGTAAGTAGAACCAGCTGTTCTTTTTCTTTTGAATTCCAGCATTTGGTAGCTTTGAGGAAGAACAACAGTCCAAGCACATGAATTCAGGAGCCATTTTACTCAGGAAGAATATGCAGTGCTTTTTCAGTTGCTGCTGCACCATATTACTTGTGGCAAAACTTCTGCGACACAATAGGAGAAACCTTTTATTTTTAAATAAACATCCTCAAACTGTTCTATGTGCTCTGTTTCCAAAGTTTGAGAGATGGGTTTTAAGTAGAGATGGCCTTATTTAAAATAGATCCAGAATTCACATATGACAGAAATTTTTGGACCTGAGGTTAGCATGTTCTAAAGAAAGAGATTATTTGTACCATTTGGATTTGGATCTAGTTTGGAATATGCATGAATATTTGGATCTAGGCTTACAGGCAGGGTAAGGCAGCATGAGCTGCCTGGAAGGAAGTTGTGAATCAGGCCCTTCGTTTCCAGGCATTTCCAGGCATTGCTTTTCTTCAGAGAGAGCGAGCAAGTTGGCATTCAGCCCTCAGTCTTCATTCAAACCAAATTCTAGTTGCAATATTGCCAACTCTAAGTGTTAAAAATCAGGAGATTAAAAAATAAATAAATAAAAGTTGTGTATTTCTGTTTGCCGTCTGGTGTTTGAGACTTAATATGGGTTATGTTTTCAGGCTTTTCTCTGCGACCAGAAGAGACAGAAACTCTGGGGGTAAGAGGTTGAGGGCAGCATGAGATTCTCACAAAGCATTTGACTCCAAAAGCACCACTTGAATTGAAATCCCAAACATTAGGAGGTCCACACTATAAAATCCCATGAGTCAAAACACATTACCATATAAGCTTGTGGGAATTTTATTGAATAAGAATTGTGTAAGGACTCCACAAATAATTTTGCTATATTCCATATTACTGGATATGCTTTCAATAAGAGTTAAAAAGATCATTTTCAAGAATTAGAAGCTTCACAAAGAGCTTTTATTCTCTGAGCTGGCTTTTATAGAGACCTGTCAGCAAATATACTAGATTTCAGTGTCCCTGATTCTGGATCACATTCTCTGGATGCCACGTGTCTGTCCCCTGGAATATGCTATAGCACAGGAACAAGCAAGGATAAATGAGGACATTTGTTATAGCCTGTGAATCCATCCAGCCCAAATCTCCCGATACGTAAACAACACCAGATCCAAACATATTGTCACATCTGCTTCGTGCACCAAACAGCTGGGTGCACAGATGCTTTGGTCTAACTAGAGCATCTTAGGCTGAGTGCATTCTTCTGTACGCTTAGTTATTTGTTTTAATTGGTTTTGATGATTTGACTTAAATTGCTTCTGATGTTGCTGGAATACAGGTACTTTTGTGGCTGATTGTGACAGCTGCCACAAGCACATGAGAAGCAATATCAGTAACCTAGAGCTTCTGGCTGAGAGATCACTACGAGCAGGCCTTGAATTTAAGGACTTCAGAAGAAGGAACGTTTCTCTCTGAGCTAGAAATGACACTTCCTCACATTTAATGTGTCCCTGCCACTAGTAAGCAGAGGAAAACCACACTTACACACTTTCTGGGAAAGGAAGTGAGAGTTAAACAGCTAAATAACTTATCTCTATGTATAAATGATACCTAAATATATGTTCACAATTACATACATATGTATTTACCATGAATGACAGAGCATCTTGTTGATTTCTCCCTCCCCTTTCTCCCTAAGCCATTCTGTCTTAATATCTTATAATATCATATCATATAATTTAATTTAATTTCAAAGCTGTTCAAGGGCAGGATCAGGTCTCTCTCCTCCATGTGGTTAAACAGCCAGCATGCCTATGAGGACTGTTAATAATAGATAGCATTTCTTCTGAAAGGGGATATGCCCAGTGGCTTGGTCATTCCCCACACTACGCAACCTTCTCATGATCCATTTTGGACTCACGGGGAAGATCCCTCTTGCAAATGGCACCTCCCAAAGCACCTGGTATGTGTATCAGAGCTCCCAGTGAAACTATTGAACCAGTTCAATGTTCCTCAGCTAACAAAAGCATAAATAATCTCAGGCCAAGATGGTCTGGCTTCTTGCCAACTTTAATTAATTAAGTTCTACCAAGCATCACACATTTACCTCTAAAAGAAATTTCTGTTCATATTAAATTAAAATATCCAGGGGAAATGAATCACCAAGTCCCTGCCAGAACCTAATCCCAGCTTCTTATAGTGCAGGACAATAACCCTTAACTGCCATTTCAACCTCAGGCTGCTTACACATGGTGATGAGCTCTGCAGCCTGCACCAATATCTCTCATGGAGTGCTTCTTGATGGCCTTCCTTTTGGGACATTTGTATGCAGACTGCCTGTTGCACGCAGCTCAGGAATCCTGGGCCTTCCCTGCCCCTGCCCACTCCCTCCCCCTCATCTCTGCATTCCCTTTGGGAAGCTTCGTACTTGAGGATGTACCACACAAGTCCTCTGTGACATAACCACCTTCAGAAATGACCCAGCTGGCACAGACCCTTGCAAGCTTTCTTGCAAGCTCCGGAAACACGTGAACACTTCTTTGCTCATTTGACATCTTTATTTTAAAATCTATAAAACAGAGGATAATGCAGTAACTGGCGGGTCACGGAAAATGCTCTGTGTCTATCTCTAGCAAGCAGGCAGGAGGGAATCCTGTCCTTGTGTGACCGGCAGGACATTGGCTCACCTCTAGTCATTCTATATGCATCATGACATTTGCTAAGTCAGACTTCTCTCTTATGTCTCTGAGCACTTTCCACGAGGCACCAAACTGCTCACTTCTGCCTCCTGGGAGTACCTCCCTGTCATCTGTCCTGGGCTACAGTGATACCACATCACGAGTCACTTGTGATTAATTACAATTGCTCCATGTTTACTGAGCCTTGGAGAAACAGATACTGGTCCTCCTCCCAATGCCTTGCTCTGGCAGGGAATTTACACCTTCTGAGACCAGCACAGCTGTCAAATAATCTTTGAAGTTACCTGCGGTTCTTTATAAATTTAAGGATATTTGTAACATACAACTGAATTTTACTTTGCCTAAATTTTTCATTAAATTTCATTTTGCTGATCTCTGACCCGAACCATGGGAAAAAAATGTCTTGTTTCATTCAGCGCCAGAACTTGCACAAGTAAAATGAGCATGATGTTGTCCCTTGGTATAAACAGCTGAAAACTCCCTTTGCATTCAGCACTGCTTGTATAATATTTTTTTTTAAAACATCAAACAGTGCAACCACTTAATTGTTGAGCTCACTATGTTACAGGAGCTTGTACTATGCCAACAAATTAGAAAGGCTGATAAATATTTTTGCCTCGGGTAAAGAATTTGCAATAAGAAATGTATTCCCTGACTGTAGTTTCTTTTCTGCTCAAGGAATATCTCTGGGAGTGTGGCTGTTTCCTGGAGAAGGTTGTAATAAAAGCTAAAATTAACAAAATAGGCGTTACTGTAGGCATTGCCAATAATCTTCCAGGAAATGAATTAAAACCCCTCAGTTTATGCATATGTGTTCATGTAAGATCATAGTTTGATTTCCTCCCATTGCTCAGGGTAGTTAACCTCCATCACCTGAATAATCATGCAACTCAAACAGGAGCCTTGCAAGAATGCTAGTGAAGTATCTTGAATCTGTTCAGACACTGTAGGCTTCTCTTTATCCTTCAAAAGGTTGTATTTTGTGAGGCTGGAATTGTGTTAAATGGCAAAATTTCTACTTCACAGGGGTTTGAGTGCCAAATAAAGGTAATATACAAGTATGAATGTTTGCTATTTCCTGCTGTGGAAAGAAGATGACTACATTTGCAGTGCTGGAGGTTCAGATGGGAATGGCAGAGAACGTATGGTTGATATTGTACATCATCATTTTGTGTCAAGGATTTGGAATGCCATTTCATGGGTGATGGGGTGGGCAGGAGGGTGAAGATAGAAGAGTGTTAATAAACAACCTTATTGCTTCCTACTCCTCGTAATTTGTTTGCTTTTTTTACAGAAGAAATCCTCTTCGTACCTTATGTCAATCATAGCTGAGAATATGAACTATTTTTCATGTGAATAAATGAATGTGAATGTATGAGAATAAAGTAACATGCCATTTCCTATCTGGAAATTATGCATACGGTTCATATGGTGAAAATCCATTTTCTCCTTAAGCCCACACTGGTGTTTCAAATGCTGATGTTCTTGTAGAAACGAGGAAAAAAATTGCTGGTTGGAGTCGGCTTAAAGGAAAACAGTCAAGATTTTCAAGACCACCATTTGGATTGAGTGAAGTCCTTTTCCTTTTTCCTCCTTAGTTGTATTCAAACAGCCTGTCAGTTTTTAGCCTTCTTTCAAAAGTAACAGTCAACAGTCATAGCTCTGCCATGCCCAGGGACCAGCAGCTCCGAGCCGTCTGTTGGCCGGGACAGAAACAAACCTGGGGCTGGTATAAGTGTGAAAATTCTCAGTAGGGAAGCAGCTGTGTTTTGATCCTCCCAGAGCATCTTGGAAACTAGCAAGGGGAATGATAATTATGAAGACGATAATATAATATTCACATTTAAATATATAGGTTTTGTAGTTGCTCCCTTTTCAATATGCATTTGCTTAGGCACAAAAGGTCACGTGTGTACTAGCTGCATATGCTTCACCCTGTGCCACAGCAGATACGTGGATCACATGGATTGCACGTGATCATAGCTGGGACACAATAGATGTCCAGAATAGGGTTTGGGGAAAAGTTTGTTTCTCTGTCCCTTGGTACGTGCCACAGTCATATCAATATTCAGCCAGTACCTACTGTTTCAGATGCTGTGGAGCACCTTGGAGCCTGCTTACTACACGGAGGATTGTTCTGAGTGTAGCTGCAAAACCCAACATACTTGCAAATGGTTGAAACCTATTCTATCTGCAGATAATATTGCACTGGGGTAATGGGGTTATACTTAGTAAGAAGAAGGGAAACTATAGTGATTGCCAGTAGGGGAGATAGGACATTTTGTAGGCACTGTAGACTACTGAGTCAGATTTTAGATATCCTCATTATCTGATAAAGTTTCAGGGCCTAGTCCACCCATTTAGAAAGCAAGTGAGGTTCACAGTTGCCCGTTGAAATACATGAACTAAAAGCATGCATATGAGCTGCAATTCATCTGTCTATAAACAACACAGATCATGTGATCATGTGGACAATATTTTCACAGGCCACAAGCAAAGGTGTGGTGGGGTCTACCTTGGAGGTGGTAGGGCAGAAGGGCTGATGCACTCAGCTTCAGTAACTCCTAAGAAAACATTTAGTACCATATAATCCAATGGATCTATGGCTACTTACAGCAGTAGATCTGCCCTGGTATTTCCCTCAGTTTGATTTTCCGTGGGTTTTTTTTTCCCCTCCTGATTTTACAGTATGTTAGTTTTCGGTGCTTGAATTTTTACACCTGTTGTTTGTACATGGAATATTAACACAATACTCCTATATGTGTCTGACTTTAAAAGTTTATGTTGCCATTAAGCTATTTTCTTTTCTTTTTGTGAGAGACGGACAATTAAAAACATTCCCACTATTTGTAAATTCTCCTTGTGAGGAACACAGCAGATTGCCTGGATCTTCTGCTTGTTGTTCTGGCTTCAGTTTCAGAACTGAATGCACTCCTTCTGCTCCGTCTGTTTGAGTTTTGACAATGCAAAGGATGAAGCTGGAGGAAGTCCCATATATAAGCGAGGTCTATGCTTCTGCTTTATCTCATTTTTAATTGAATTTCAATTGGATTCTGCTCACTTTTATGTAATTTGGTGCAGGAGGATACAGAGTTTTTGTAGTACACTTTCTGCATCTACGAGTTCTCTCTAGTCACAAAACGATAACACATAATGGGCATTATATTTAAGCACAGCTGATGTTGTTAACTAGTACCCTTTTCCTGCAAAATAAGTTATTTTGCACACATTCAACTGCTGAAACATATATAGGAGTAGCTAAAAACTTAATGATTGAATACATTAGCATACATTTTTACTCTTAATTAACTGCATGTTAATTATTCATCAAGCAGAAAACAAAATAGTGCATTTCCTTCAGCTGATTAGGCAGTGTGCTTTTGTAATATTCCCTCTTTTTATTGGACAAAGGAACAAGTCTTCACTTGGTTGATGTATGTAGGTGTTTTCCATCACTGCAATGTCTCACTAAAAGCTTTTTCTTTCAATTGCATTTTCTTTACAAACTTCCCACTTGACATTGTCTTTTCAGCCTGGCTTTGTCTTGTGGGTTAAAATTCAGCATTCTTGAGGTCCGTTTTATTTTGATGATAAAACCAGTGCTGCAATAAGTTCTTTTATTGGAAAAATCATTCCTGTAAGCAAGCCTATCAGCACAGATGTGCTAATGTGCCTATGTGGTATCTTTATGACACTTTATACAGATGAACTTACAAGATCTGGGACTGTGCAATGAGTCTTCTAGTTATTAATTAAATATTAATAGCATTCTTTTGTAGCTTTGTATATGCAAAGTATTTTTTGGCTAAATATCCTGCAATGTATTGCAGATGAAGTGAGGAACAAAATGTTTAAGTTTGCTTGTATAGCCCAGTGACACATTTCTGTCTGTATTATGAAACCAACAAACTTTTATTAGCAAACAACTTCTATTGCTAAGGGCTGGTTCAAAGAACATATGTCATTATACACTCTTTTTATAAACAAAACAGGCAAATGTAGAAAACTTTATAAGCTCATCTTGCAGCTTCTTTAAGTGTATAGCTTAGCAGTTTGCAGGATTGAATACTATAAAAGAAAATAAAAATTCAATTAGAGCACAGCAGTACAAGATCATTAGAAACGAAGTTATTGTATTGTGTTAACAGAAAAATTCTGCTGCTTTGGGGTGTTGTAACAGAGGGCACAATACGCCTGCTGCCAGCACTGGGTGGACTACATGGGTGGACCTGTGAGTGAGAAGACAGCTGTCTGCCTGGGAAATTCAGAATGTCTGCTCTGCTGGAAACACATAAGCCTAAAATTTGTGACATGAAGTGTAAATTCTTACCATATAATGAGTTCATGCCATTTATAAGAACTACTAATAAAAATCTCTGCAAAAAAAATCTGCTACAAAGCCAAGCCAGCTTATCAAATTGAGACCAAAAATGCTGATCTGGTCAAAAACTGGGAGTGAAAGAAAAGAAAGTTCACTGAAGATGCTCAGATTGAAGTGGAAGAAGCAGAAGGATCCATCTCTCCTCGTCCAAGCCATGTAAAATCAGATATCTCATCTGAACCAGAATCTGAACCAATCAATGGCAAGGGAGAGAAAGTCACCTCCAGAATGGTGACTGATGTGACCGTTGGAGAAGTGGTCTGCATGAGATGGGTCACCTCACAGTGCTGCTGCTTGATCCTTGGCCCCTGCAGAGGAGGCCTAGGCTGCTGGCTTTGGTGAAATGCCAAGCTCTTCTGTGGTTAACCTGCAGGGATATTCACCTGTCCTTGGACCCAAGACCTCTAGGCTGACCCTCGATTCTCCAGGTACAGTAGTTTTATTAGCTTGTAAATCTTTAATTTCAGGTCTTGGACATCCTCAGGAAGGATATAAATTTTCAGTGAGGTACTTTTGTATGTTTGTGTGCTGGTGTTTTCACCTGTTGTCATCTGTACTTCAGGTGGAAGAGTTTGTACATAGGATGAGGTGCTGTCTATGCAAGTTGCAGCTCTGGGCTCTTTTCTGCCTTCAGGCCCAGCTTCTGTCCCTGCACCAGTTTCTAAACGGTTGCATTATGCAACCAAAAGGGAGAGCGTGCCAAGCCCTTTGGCATAGTCCTGCTGACAAAGTCCTCCTTTCCCAGGACAGAGAAGGGCAGGGCTGCGCTACAATGGCCCATTCAGACTTTGCTGCACAAGGCTTCACAGCGATGCCATCTGCATGAGAAGGAACAGTGAGGATGGCTTCTCTCCCTGCACACCCCAGCCTGCCGTGCATTTTAGGGTGGACAGATGGAAGCCCCACTGGATCTAGCTGTGGAGAGAGTGCAGAATAATTGCTGTCTGATTGTCGCAGAACGGTACCAATTTCACTTGCCTGGGAAGTGGTGTCTGTTCCAAGGCAAAGGAAGAATAACATTTGCCTGATGCTCTTACTTCTCTTGTTCTCCTGCCTGCAAGAGGAGGAAAGAAGCATGGTACTGCATGGAAGTCTGTTTCCCTGCTGAGGAGAAATAAAAGCACCTCATCCTGGAGGCACGTAATTTTGTTAGTCTGCTCTGCCAATTACCTGTTTTTAAAGCACTTTAAATTAGATTCAACTTAATTCTGTTTCACTTTCAGGTCATAATATTGTTTAGTAACATTATGGAAACACAGACACAATAAAAGTTCTCTGTGGTTAAAAAAGAAAAGAGGGTTGCTATCTCCATCCTTGCTGCTCACTGCTGGCCCCTTTGCTTGGCTTCAAAGGAAACCCAGCACATCAGCCCCGAGTACCTCTTAGCACCTCTGCCCCCCGTGCCCACTCTGTGACTCCACAAGGTGGATGCAGTTGCCACCACATTATGGGACCCGCTTAGCTGGCAGCAAAGGAGACCTCCAAGCCATAGCTCAAAATGGTGATAAAACTTTAGTAAACATGAACTGAAAGAGCGTGTGAGGCAAGAAGGGAGTTCTGTGCCTCTCACTGCTGTGGTGCTTACTGAGCAGTGCTAACAGCAGGTCTCAGCTGGGATGTGCCAGGGGAAGGAACGTGTTGCCCCTGCTGTCTCCAAGGGATAGCTGCTGATATGGCAGTGACTGGGTACGTCTGGCAGATGGGGTCCTGGAGTGAGGGCGAAGCTGGTCTGCTGTGCAGAATAGATATGAGGCGCAGTGCTAGCAGCAGAGCAGAGAAAAGGCCCAGTTGTGTGAATTTCCCTGTCTCTGAGGCCTCTAGGGTCAGCATCTATTGAAAGCTGCGTTGCCTACTGTTTTGGCTCCCAGGCTCCTTTACTGACCGTCTTGAAGATATTGCTTTGCAAGAGTGAAATAATATTTGCACAATGCAGGATAAAATTTGGAACTCTTAGTTCTTTAGACAAGCCCTAGTATTTTTTCAGAGCTTAGACAAAAGCTTGGGAGCATCTCTGTCAGTTTAAATTGATGGATGTGTGCAATTACTCCTTTGAAACTTATCTCAATGTAAATGCGGTTATACCAACATAGAACTGGTGTAAAATCAGAATCAGGTCCCAGGTAATTGTTTGAGTCTTGAAATTGTTGCATAAGGGTCTGTAAGCCCCACCAGTTTATTTTTACCATTATCTAATACAATAACGTATTTCTTTGAATTTTTTTCCTTGTAGAGGCATGTAATGTGCTTTAGTAAAGTTAATCATGTGCAGCCTCAGGTGACTACTGCTTGTATTTCTAGTTTATTTTCTAGCCTTCTTTTCATTCTCCCTTATTAATAGATGTGCTGAGGTTTCAGAGGAAGCTTAACTTTCTAGAAGCCATTTCTCTTCAACAAGCTGTGACACATGCCTGCCTGATGGATGTACAGCACTCACTGTCTCTGCAGACAAGTATCTGGTTTCGCTGGGAGTCCTCGCAGACTCTAATATTGCTGAGACAGCTGCTCATCTTTCTTTTTTTTTTGCCAGCGAGGAAGCACCATGTACTCACTCTAATTACAAACCCTGTGATCTGGCCATTCTTCAGCTTTCGCAGCCTGCCTGTAACTCTCCCTGTTGAGGTTTTAAAAATGATCCAGATGCGGAACACCTGATCCCCCCACAATATTCCATTTCATTTATTGCTCAGTTTTGCACTGATCCCACTTTGGTGTCTTTACTAGGGACAGAGGGGTAAGAAAGGAAAAGGTTTTGCCTTTTTTCTGTTTTGATTGTAGGGAAAGGGGACTGAGAATTGCAAAACCATAGCTCCCTGGACACCATTTCATGTGTGAGGATGTAATACCTGATGTATGCTTTGTGGCTGGTCCTAACAGCTTTGCAGAACCTCCTTGTTTTTGATGGTGGGAGGAAAGCAGTGGTTTTCATTCACAGAATCTGAGTTTGATAGCTGCTGGTGGCTTTGGTGCACAATGACTTACAAATGGTGTCCATAGACACCTCGTTAAGGATGAACATACAGAAACAATTAGTGACTTTTCTAAACAGTTACTATTTGATGACTACCTAACTTAAACTTAAAAAAATTGGTGGCAAATACTGTTGGAAAGCCCATCCCAGCAAGATTTACATTATTGAAGTAGTTATAAAAATTGATGCAGGTCTGCAGAGAAGCTCCACTGAGCCAGTGAATGTGTTCAACCAGTGGTCTCCCGTGGTGTGGGTCTGGGTGCACTAGTCTGCACAACTGCACAGGGCACCTACCTCCTTAGCTTAGCCTTTGCAAGACCCTAAATTGATACTATAAAATACTTGAGCTCTGAGAAGCACTGTCTTTGTGAGCTACCATGTTCTACTCAACACATTTGATTTGAAGAGGGAAAGGGATAAAACCAGAATTGCTAGAGATAAGCCTGGGGGCAACATGCCAGTGTTTGAGGGATGGTGTGCTAGAGAGTTTCTAAGGTCTGCCATGTCAGTGGAGGCAGGGCACATACATCCATGTGGCAGCAAAGATGCAAGGGTTGTTGATTTGTTAGAAACCATGGAAGTGTCTGAGAAAGGTCATGTAGGAATTAGAGCTTCTCCCCACAAAAAGATGGTGGGATCAATAGCCCAACTGAAGTGCATCTACACCAATGCACACAACATGGACAACATACAGGAGAAGCTGGAAGCCACTGTACAGCAGGAAAACTATGATATAATTGCCATCACAGAAATATGGCGGGATGATTCGCACAACTGGAGTGCTGCATGGAATGGCTATAAACTCTTCAGAAGAGATAGGGAAGGAAGGAGAAGTGGTGCAGTGGCCCTGTGTGTCAGGGAATGCTCTTGATTGTCTTGAGCTTAATGATAGTGACAATAGGGTTGAGTGTTTAGGAATAAGGATCAGGGGGAAGGCAAACAGGGCAGATATCACAGTGAGAGCCTGTTATAGACCACCTGATCAGGATCAAGAGATAGATTAAATATTCTAGAAGCAGACTGGAGAAGTCTCACCATCACTACCACTTGCTCCTGTGGGTGACTTCAACTTATCAGATGTCTGCTGGAAATACAATATAGCAGAGAGGAAACAGTCCAGGAGTGTCCTGGAGTGTGTGGAAGATAACTTCCTAGCACAGCTGGTGAGTGAGCCAACGAGGGAAGGCTCCCACCTAGACCTGTTTTTCGCAAACAGAGAAGTACTTGTGGGGTGATGTGAAGGTTGGTTGCCATCTTGGGCATAGCAATGATGAAATGCTAGAGCTTTCAATTCTGTAAGGAGGGAGGTCAACAAAAGTGCCATCTTGGACTTCTGGAAGGTGGGCTTTGGTTTGTTTAGGAAACTGGTTGACAGGGTCCCTTGAGAGGCAGTCCTGGGGGTCAAAGGAGTCCAGGAAAGCTGGACGTTCTTCAGGAAGGGAATCTTAAAGGCACAGGAGGAGGCCATCTTAGTGTGCCGAACAAGGCATTGGTAGGGGAGAAGACTGGCCTGTCTGAACAGAGAGCTTTGGCTGGAACTCAGAAATTAAAAAAGACAGTTTATGGCCTATGGAAGAAGAGATGGGACTCTCAAGAAGACTACAAAGATTCTGTGAGGCTATACAAGGAGAAAATCAGAAGGGCCAAAGTTGAACCAGAACTTCATCTGGCTACTGCCATAAAAGACAATTTAAAATCTTTCTGTAAAGACATTAACAGCAAAATGAGGACTAAGGACAATGTTCATCCTCTACTGGATGTGTGGGGAAACACAGTGACCAAGGATGAGGAAAAGACTGAGGTACTGAATGCCTCCTTTGCCACAGTCTTTAATAGAGGACTAGTTGTCCTCTGAGTGCCTAGACCTCTGAGCTGGGCCACAGGGGTGGGGAGCAGAATGAAGCTCCCATAATCCAAGAGGAAATGGACAGTGACCTACTACACCACTTACATGCACTCAAGGCTGCCTGGTGGGAAAGGACCTGGGATGTTGATCGACAGTCAGCTAAATATGAGCTGGCAGTGTGCCCAGGTGGCCAAGAAGGCCAGCAGCACCCTAGCTTGTATCAGAAATAATGTGGCCAGCGGGACTAGGGCAGTGACACTGGTGAGGCAGCACCTCGAATACCGTGTCCAGTTTTGGGCCCCTCACTGCAAGAAGGACACTGAGGTGCTGGAGCATGTCCAAAGAAGGGCAACAAAGCTGGTGAAGGGTCTGGAGAACAAGTTTTATGGGGAGCAACTGAGGGACCTGGGGTTTTTTAGCCTGGAGAAAAGGAGACTCAGGGGAGACCTTGTTGCTCTCTACAACTACCTGAAAGAAGGTTGTAGTGAGGTGGGGGTTGGTCTTTTCTCCCAAATAACAAGTGATATGACAAGAACAAATGGCCTCAAGTTGTGCCAGGGGAGATTTAAGTTGGGTATTAGTGAAAATTTATTCCCCAGTAGGGTTGTCAAGCCCTGGAGCAGGCTGTCCAGGGTAACAGTGGATTCACCATCTCTGGAGGTATTTAAAAGACATATAGATGTGCTGCTTACTCACGTAGTTCAGTGGTGGACTTCACAGTGCTGGGTTAATGGTTGGACTTGATGATCTTAAAGGTCTTTTTCAACCTGAACAATTCTATGATTCTATTCTATATCTCTCTAAGTGATGGCTCACGGGGTTTGTACAAATTTCCCACTGATTCTAGTAAGTGTACATAAAACGATGTGCATGTATTCTTTTCAAATACAAAATCTGCCTTGTTGCATGGACATGGGTATTCCTATCTCTTTACCTCCTCTAAATTCTTCTCTCAGCACCTGTGTAAGCAGACAAGCCTGCAAAAGTAGAGCATCCATCACTGTAGAAAGATGACCAGATTTTAACTTTGTAAGGAGTTGGAATATGTTGATGTAAAATGAATATATCTTTTAAGTTAAACCTTTAGTATATGATTTCTCTGTAACTCAGGGATTTCTCTGTAAGTCAGTGAAGGTCTTGTAAAGTCAGTTTACATGGTCAGCATTCACTAATACAGTTTTGTTCAATTTGGTTTGTTTTTAGCTAACAAGATGATGGCATTTCTTCCAATATCTTTTGGGTATATGGAAGCCAAAGCCCTTGATAAACAGAATCCTCTTTTGTGCTCTTACTTCATCTTCACCTCTGAAATTTGAAGTAATTTCTTTGTTGAAATATGTATATAGCAGAGACTATTTAGAAGGCCTTTGGTTGGCCTACCCCATAGCTCTGTGTTTACTTACAGTCCAACACAGCAAGAACTTGAGGGTGTTTATTTTCCAGGAGATAGTGCTGACTGTCCACCTGAGGATGTGCAGAAAAGCATGGTCTGAAGAAAAGATCCACTCAATTAGCCGAGACCAACCATGTTTTTAATTTTTTTAATTGCATTGTTTACTATAAAGACTATAATGATACAGTTTTTAAAAATCTCAGTCACGTGGCTGAACAGTGTGAAAGATGCACTAAAAATACCTTCACTTTGGATGACCTCCAGGTCCCCTAAATCAGATTCTGGCCTTGGTTGCTGCTGTTTCACACCCTTTGTTGTTGTTTGGTCCTGGCAAAATTCCATTTCTTCTAACTGATAAAAACTTCTAATATGTATATTTCTGGGGAAGTTACAGTTCGATCCAGAAGACTCCAAAATTGTGCTATTTGTCTAAGATATGAAAACAGCCCTGTGCTGGTGCTATACTTTTGACCCCTATCTTTTAAGCATGCATGACGCTACAGAAACATGTAGTTACACTCTTAACTACTTACTAAATGTTTGTGTGCTATAAATCAATGAGCAAAAATCAAATGACTGAGTGAAATCCTCACCTCGCTGAAGTCTACAGTTAAACTCTTCCTATAGAATAGCAAAACTGCTTTATTTATTTTGGGCTTGGATCTTTGTTTTGCCACTTTTGAGGTACAGGGAAGCTTTTTGCATTGACATCACTGTATCAAAAGCAAATACTGTGTCAACGAAAGTGATGTCTTTGAATGGTCGATGACATGATTACCGTTTCTACCCCATTATGTGAAGTTCATTTTGAGTTTGCAAAGAGCTACACAAGTCTCAGTTAAATCACAACATAAGGGAAATATCAATGTACATGTTTTAAATGTGCATATACTTCCACAATAAGCATAATACTTCATCCAGAAAGAGAGAGATGCACCATATCACATGTAACTGTTCTCTAAGACTAGAATAAATGGGGACTGTAAACTGGAATATAATTTTCCCTATTATTGTTTTTAATGTCTTTGTATCTGAACTTAGAAGCACTACAAGTATCCTTTAAGTTTTCGTTTGCGCTTTGCTGCTCTCTGCGAGGGTAACAAGCAGCACAAAAGGGGAGTGTTTAAGAATACTCCCAGATGTTTGCCTTGCTAAAGCACTGCACATGTACCGGCTGTATTTGGTATTTTTAGATTTCTCTGAGATCCAAAACACTATCAAACCCCAACAGCTTTTTCTTTTTGAATCTTCAATCCATGCTGTGTGGCACTCGTTCATATTGTATGATGCCAAAGCAAAGGCTGAATAATCAGATACCCTGGCATTTTGATACATTTTCTGAAACCACAGAAAAAAAAATTGGGTTTAGGAATGCATTCCTTAGCTCCTCTGGTAAAATTCTTAGCCAGTAATATTATCTCTAATCTGTTATGGGGTTAAAAAGAAGAAAAAAACTCCTCTTAACCACATTCTTCTTCCTTGTAAGCCACATAATTTTTTCTACTCATTCTGCCCTGATTCCTCAACGCTTCCCCCCCAGTCCACCCACTCTTGTCTCCTCTCTTGTAAGATATAAAAAAATTATAGTGTTTCTCCTGGGCACCATGAGGTTGAACTAGAATGCTGGTATATAGCACATTCAAAGATGACACCTGTTTCCTATTTAGAGTAGGTTCTGAACTTCAGCAGATACTGCTGTTAATAAATGCACTAATATCAATTGTCCAAGACTCTGCATCTCCTTTCATATTAACCTTTCCCATGGTCTCATCCTGCCCCTTCCCTCACAGGACTTCTCCGTTAGGCCTTTCTTCCCATCTGAGTGCGACACATCTAACCATCTCCTTCCAACTCAACAGCTTATCTCTGGTATGAAGCACATGGTGGTGGTTGTTTCCTACGCTGCGAGCATTAAATGGCTGATTGGATCACCTTGTTATATCGCTAGTAAATGTTCAGTGCCTCCGAGAGAACAGTTTCAGCTTCAGGGAGCCTGCAGCAGCGTAGTGGAAATGCAAACTGACAACGGGGAGTGTTAGCAAGGAGAGGTTCCTCCCTGCCGTGCTGGCCCCTCTGAACCAGCATGGGAGGTGTTTTCTCTGCTATTTCCAGCTTTGGTGTGAGGAGTCTCCCGAGTTATTTTTGTGTGAGATTCTTTTTTAAAACCTCTGCATGTCACTCCTGTACACTCTCTGCTGGCTGCCCAAGGGCTGTTGAGTGACAGACAGAAGGAGGGACCACGGCCAGGGCAGTGGCAGGAGCCAGTGAGACATGTGACCCAGATGGAGTCTGTGTCACCAAGAGAAGCATGCCTTGGCAGGCCTGCTGGTCACCAACCCCACATGGGCTCAAGCCACTTCTTGGTAAAAGGTTCCTTTTCTGGGAAAGGTTTCTTAAGATCCAGGCTGTCCGGGTGTTGTACTCTGATACCTTGTCTAATTGCTGCTGGCACTACAGCAAGTGCTATTTGCAAGGCAAGTATTCATGTACTTTTCAATGTCTTAATTAAACTGCTGATAGGTGATTCTTCTATGCATGCACTGAGACTGGGACTGCTGGTTTGAGCAATGCAGCACATGTAGCACGTCTCATTACATCAGAGTTTATGAGTTGAAACAGTTTTAAAGGAAAATATCTGGTACCTTAGTCCCCAAAATAAGAAAGCTATAGGGTCATAAAATCATAGAAAAAATTACATTAGAAGGAATGTTTGGAGGTTTCTAGTCCAACCTGCTGCTCAGATCAGCACTAGCTTCAGAGGTAGAGCAGGTTGCTCAGGGCTTCAACCAGTCAAGTTCTGAAAACCTCCAAAGACGGAGATTACACAGACTTTGGATGCATTTTCTCAAAATCAATGTGCGATTTTTAAATATCTCTCAGGTCCTCAGGTAAGAATAGGATATATTTTGCTTCTCTGCTTGAAGAATCATGTGGTGTCTCAGCTGCAAGTATTCAGGCCAAAAGTTACTCCTATGACAACAGCAAACATATGTGGCTAAATTCCAGAGGGTTTTCCTGGAGCTTTTGCCACCAAGGTCAGGGGGATTATAAAGCTCCCAGCTATGAGTGCAGTGTGAAAATATGCCCACGTAACAGAATCTGGCCTCACTTTGCCTCTTGAATGCCACCAGCCTGCTGTGTGAGGATCCAGGCACTGGATCTTTCACTTGAGAGTGAAAGAGAGTCCATGCAAATGCCCTTGTTGGTTTCCTCTACCTACTCCCTAACACCTGCTTTGGAGAACTCATGGTTTGACTCCTTAGCCTAGGTCCAGTGCTGACTCTCCTGTCTTTTCCCGTACCGGTATTTCCATTGTAAAGGTTAACTTTCAATTTCCATCTAATTCTTCAAGAGCTAGAAACTTGTTAGTGAAAAATACATACATGTGGGTGCATAGAGCCTTTGTGTAGAGTTTCTGAATGTAACAAAGTGCATTACCTAACAGAAAATTACAGAAGAACTTAGTAGTTCTTGGTGACTTAAAAAGCTCTAAAACCATGGTGAGTGCTGCCTTTCCTTGGGAAGCAGGCAGAGAGTTCAAGTATCAGGAAGGCAGGACCTCCCATTGCCCCATGAGCTTCCCACATAGGCCTCCTGATCAAGAACTGCTGAACCAAGCCTTGAACTGAGAGCTCAATTCGGAGCCTATCACAAAATTCTTCTCAAATCCTCCACCTTGTCACAGTTAAGGGTTTGGCTTGCAAAAGTTTCAAGTAGCAGTGGGAATGCACAGCTATGTTACATTTTTAAGAAGATACATTAATTTAGCAAGTCTATGAAGCATTGGGCAAGAAAGGAATAGGAGTGCCACTTGAATGCAGCAAATAAATGTTCAGCAGTGTTAGGGTGCAAATGGTTCACGCCCTGATTTCAAAGTGAGATGTTTGTGCATCTGTAGAATTGCGAATGAATGAGCAAATGAAGAGACAACTCAACGCCAGGGAGAGCCCAGAGCAGTGAAGGCAAAGCTCAGTGCCAAGTGCTCTTGTGAAAAGAGGCCAGATGCACTGTGGCTGGTGAATTCGCCAGCTGCAGTGTGTGCTGAGCATCAGGAAGCTGGTGATGCTCCTTAGTCTGTGGTCTATTTCCTCACATGCAGAGGTGCAACCTAGGGCATAGAAAACAGTCTCTTGGTTTTGCATTCTTTAAGTGTGAGTTAACATAAAGAGTCAATCATTTACATCCTTTGATCAGGAATTGGTATGTGGAGAAAGCTCCATGTTTCCAAGGGGAGTGGGATGAGTAACCAGCTGGATCTGCTGTAGTCATTTGCTTTGTGGTTCCTAAGATAAAATTACTAAGAATTTTATTTGCCGCAAAACATTTTGGTTGTGACTAAGTTATTTATTTTTTTATCAGAGAGGCAGAGGAGATGAAGTCCTCAACACCATGCTACCTGCCAAATACACAAAATAGCAACATGGAACATGTGTTCTGATTTCACAGGTGACCTGTGACATCTTCAAACACAAACAATCTGAGCTGGACCTCAGACTCTCTTTAAACCCAGCTCAGAGCTAATCAGAACCTAGGGCATGATCCCTCTGTAGTGGGTCTGTCTGAGCTGATTTTCCCCATACAGACTGGAAGCCAGAAGGTGTTGATAANATCCTAAGGGAAGTCTATGCTGGTCAGATGCTGTCCACTAAACTCCAGTTTCTTTACTGACTTTGTCTTCACTGATGATAAAGAAAGAAAACAGGAAGTCCACCTAGTAAGTGGACTTTGGAGACAACATCCGGCATCCTGCTTCTAGTTTTAGAGTATTAAAAATGACTTTGTCCCACTAAGACTTCTGTGAACTAGGGCAGTGTCCTCTGTGGCAAACTGTGGAGTGTAGGTCCATAAATGAATCAGAGGAGAAGGAGAGTTTCCCCAGTAATTCTCCAGATAAGAGTAACTGCAGGAGAGAACGCTGAACCCCATGATGGGATACTTTCATCCTTCTTACTGAAACAATGATAATAAAATACAAATATTTAGAAACAAGAATTTGCAGAAATATTCTTTAGATGAGCTTCATATATGCAGAATTGTTTTTTTTGTTTTGTTTTTTGTTGGAAAATATAATAGAAGCAGTATCTTAGGAGGCCTTAAGAAAAGCAGAAACATCTCTCAGTGTGCTTTTTTTTTTTCTTGGTAGGTGATCAATTTAAATGTCAAAGGAGACCAATTGGAAAATTCTTTTAAAAAACTTAAATTGAACATACTCAAGTGGAACTTGTTCCCTTTATATATTCATATGTTTTATATTCTGGCATAATTATTTTAAAACATGACTAAAATACAATGAGTTTGATTAAGATGGTTTTAATAAGGAGCACAGAAAATGTGTCTGTATGTAATAATAACAATGAGCCTCATATTTTACAGTTTAATTTGCTGGGTCAACATCTAATGCTTTTCCCATTAGCATTGGTGTGATTTGATGTGGAAAATAATCCCGTTTCCCAACAAACTTTAGGAGATAACAAATATTTAATGACACCCTACGTCGAAACAATAAATAAATTTGAGTCGCTCTTGGACTCCTGTGGAAAGAGGTTGTGAAAATTTTATAAGTTGGGAATTAATAAATTATAACCTGGCTGTTAAAATGTGAATCACTAAAGACTCTTGACACCCTTTTCCTTTCTCTAATTAGAATTTAAAAATAAATAAATGAACAAATAAACTTGTCATGTTTAGAGGTTAACTTACTTCTCTGCACAAGTTACAAAAGTAAGAAAAGTTGATCACATACAGTTTGCATATTTTCATTTACAAATCAGAATTTCTGGAAAGGACAGGAGTGAGATAAAGGACCAGCAGCATAAAACATAACTCATTTACAAAAACATGTTGTAACATACCAAACAATTACCCACAAAAACTCCTGGAGCCTCCAGATTCTTTGCAGTGCTCTATATATTAAACAGTCATAGAATTGTTGATGCTGTTTTCATTTAGTAAAGCACAGTTACCCCAAAACACTTCTCTATGTGCCATTAGCTATGAACATTTTGCATTCAAATTCAGAATGAGCAGAAATAAACACCATAATGATGATACAGGGACATTGGTCAAAACATTGTATGGGCTGAATATTCTGTGGAGCTCAGATATTTGGGAAGGATGGGAATTATGTAAGTGTCTGCATGGCTCTGGCAGCCCCTTGGTCCATCAAAACCTTTCTTCTGTGCTCAGCTCTCCCTGTGCCTCTGTGCAAGGGGCAGTTGATCCTTCCAGGGCCATGAGGGTTTAGGGGTGAACAGAGGGAAAAGGAGTGAAAGCAGACCCTTATTCCTCAGAGCAGAAGGAAGGTAGGCTTAAAATACAACTGACTCTGCATTCCCTTCTGGGATCCTCTGCCTGTCTTGTGAGCAACCTGACTTTCTCTGTTGGCCTTGGAGAGTCTGTGGGCAATGGGCAGCAGGCAGAGCCAGCGTGCTGGGAGAGCACTGAGAGGAATGGAGATGTGCTCACTGAAGTGTCAGTGCTTTCGACAGATGCCTCTGCCTGCTTGTTAACCTCCCTGGGATATCTTGGCATAAATGACTTAACTCCTTGGTCTTCTCCCTTTCTACAGCATCTCCGAAAATGATAGGAGAATTCCACGAAGGGCAATATAGGTTTTCCATCTCCTAAGCACATATTCATCTCAAGCATGTGGATATTTTGTTCAGAACTCTTATTTTGTTCATGCTCTTATTTACTAACATGTCTCTGCTAGATTAAAGTCCTTAATCTTGTCTACTCCCACTTTCTTTGTGTTCACTGTATAGGGCAAGATATAAAGAAATGTGCAAATAGATAATCACAGGGTGCCTCACCTCCCTCAGGGTGAAGACTTTTCTTCCTTATGTCTAATATAAATCTACCCTCTTCCAGTTTAAAGCTGTTACCCCTTGTCCTATCACTACAGACTCTTGGAAAAAGTCTCTCCCCAGCTTTCTTGTAGGAGCCTCCATGAGATACTGGAAGGCTGCAGTAAAGTGTCCCCAGAGCCTTCTTTTCTCCAAGTGGTACAACCCCAACTGTCTTGGTCTGTCTTCACAGACAGGTGCTCCAGCCCTCTGCTTATCCTAAAGGATGGCTGGGCAGGCCTTGTATCTTCCACTTACAACTAATTCTGTTATTTTGAATGGCTAATCCTCATGGCCATTTTATTGTCTCTTGTTCCTCTTTTCCTCAGTATTTATGACTCATGATGTCATCATGTGTAAAACTGGGCAAGATTAGATTGGCTGCCTCTGCTGAGTTGGAATTAAGTTTAGTCTTTTGCTGATCCCACATGCAGAAAACTATTGCATAATCTGACTGGGCTAATGACTCCTAGTATTGGCTTTTACTGAAGTATCTCTTATTCATCTCAGCAAGTATATCCTTCTCCAGGTTTTGAAAATTCATCGTATTTTAACTCCTGTTTCAGATTTCTACATTTACAAACCAAAGTTCTCTTCTGTTTGGTAATGTTCATTCTCTGGCATTGTTATCAGCAGGTAGAACCAGTCAAAGCCCAGTCAGAACAGCAGTGCCAAAATCAGAGATGGTCATTCTTTTACCTACAGAATGATTGTGGATTTTGCTGTCTCATATTTCAAACAAGTCTGATAATCCTAGAAGCCACCTGAAAACCAGGACTTTCCTGAAAGACAGATATTACTGCCTGCCCTCCTTTTAGTAGATGCTGTGTAGGTGCTGCAGCTAGAGTTTTACTGCTCCCCTCGTATGGTGTTCATCTTTTCTGAAAAGATTCTTTGTCTGAAGAATGGCTGATGGCCTCACTTGCCTATGTCTTTGTCCTTCTCCACAACATGACACCAAGTGCTCATATGGGTGTATGCACAGGAGAGGTCCCCGGAATTCCCCTCCAGGATGTCCATCATTCCCAAACCCTAATCCAGCTCAGGAACAGCAGATTTCCCCCTAGCATGATTCTCCATGAGACAAAGAAGAGCCAGGAACCAGGGTGGAAGCTTTAGGTCATCCAGGTGTCCCCTTCACTGCCCCTTCTGTGGTCACCTGTGCTCATGGAAACCTGTTGAACAACTGGGTAGAATCAGGCTTTAATTACACCATCCTGTGTCACTTTCTTTGCATGTCACAGTACTTGGAATGGTGGGTACAAGCCTTCTGGCATTAGGATCCAGTCATCCTCCACAAAAGTGGTGATGTGGGCTCAGCCCAGACTTGAGGAGCGGATCCTATTCTGATCTTCCCTGGTCTGCTCTCTGTGTGGCAGTCCTTAGGTCAAAGAGACCATTTAGGGCAATTGCAGAAAAGAGGACAACTGAATGCAAATACAATATCCAGCTCTACCAAAAACATAAAGTTCTTTTATCTGATATTTGAATCAGGTCTACTCTTTCTGGAGACACGCAATCTATTTCAGATACATATTTTTTAATGGAGCTAAAAGAGGAGAAAATAGTTTCCTGTGGATTTATTCTGCTTCTGCTACTGTCTTATTATGGTTCTAGGGGTTGTCTGGGATTTCACTGATGAGCTGTATCTGATTATTGTTCAGGTCTGGACAAGAGGAGGACTCTGTTGTATGTCATAGGAGCATGGAAAAAAGTCTGAGAACCTGTCATGGCTGAACCAACTACCTAAGCAGTGATTGTTTCTTTTAGTCATATATTTAGTATATTTTTGTAACATACTGGAGCATTTTCTGCTCTTGCATGCATGAGTGCGAGCTTGGAGCAAGCCAGCTGAATTAACGTTATTTTCTTCAGAAAACAGATCAGAGTCTTCAAAGACTTCTCGGTTGACTCAAAAAGTTTTCACAGGAGAAGGTAAATGAAAATACATACTTGTTTATTCTAACCAGACTAAATTACTCAGGAACTTTGCATTCATATTTGCTTCTATTGCCAGAAAATGCAGAAATTCAGAAAGGGAAATAAAATTAAAACTTAAAAATATCAATATGAATTAATTTCATGTTTGGGGGAAAATAGAGGGTCATTCTTGATTAGCCTGCGTTGTTTCATCTCTGTTTTGTTAAAGATGAAAGCATCATATTAACGTTCACATTTGACTACAAAACCTCTCCCTAGAAAAAATCTGTCTCCCAGCTGGCCGTTTTTTGTAGAGGAACTGGGCATACTTGAATTTCACAGGACAATCTATTGGTAAGGCTGGTAGAAAGCCATGCTCCTCTGGCTCAATTCTCATCATTTTTTTCTGCCTGTAAGAGCTTGCACACAATGACCTTCCCAGCAACTAGCCACTTGTTCAGGAATGGGCAAATACAATATCCAAAATTACCCAAATCTATCCAAATGTTCAGGAATGGGCACCATCAGTCTGGGAAGCCATTTATGATGGTCATCATTTTGACCCTGCAACATCTCACAAGGCAGGCCTAAGACTGAATGAGCCAGTAGTCTCCAGCTCATAGCTCACAGTTTTCTATGTTCAAGCCCCTTTACAGTGCTTATGATCCTATCATCTCCTGAGGTTAGCGGGAAGATTAAAGCATGTAATGACTCTTGGCAGCTTACTGTCTCAGTGACAGCCCAAGGGAAGGCAAAGCTAAAGACCACTGGAATGGTCCTCGGCACCCAAGAATTGCTGCACACTTCTGTCACCAGGTCTCTAGCTAGTGGGGTGATAGGCAGGGTTGATAGCGTGGGGAAGCTTTCATTTCTCATATCTATGCCATTGTTTGTAATGGGTAAGTAGATGTCCTCCAAAAGTGTCAGCATCTTTTTTCTCAAAACTCAACAATTGATGAAATAGGAGAAAAAAGATCTGGCATTTCCCAGACTGATATAGGAAATAACAGCGTTGACCAGAAAGTATTTTTTAAAAGCATGATTTAAGCCTTACTGGTATATTTAAATTCAAGGATTAATTTGCTTCTCACCAGAGTTTTGGTACCACCCTTTTTGCACAGAGTAATTACAAAAATTCATTAGTGGGGATGGTAACCTCTTCTGCCATTCCAGTCAATATTGTAAGGTAATGCAGCCTGGAGCTTTGCACAGCTTGGCACTTGTTATAAAAGAGGTTATTTCTAATAAAATTTACATTTATTAAGACTACTGTGGCTGCCCCAATCTTGATCTTCTTGAAGTTAAAGGAGAATTCTTATTGACTTGACTCAGGATCTGACCCAAACAGCAGGACATCTTGAAATAAAAAGCAGCCTCATTTTACTGGGACAAGAAATAACTTAAAATCAGTTTTTCTCACAACATTTTGTTCTTGCTTGGATATACAATGCAAGCTCTCATGCACTTATGCAAACACTCGGCATGGATCTTTTAAATTAAGTTACCTTAAAATAAGTTACCTCTGTACAAAGCACGTATGAAACAAGACACAAGTGAAGGCACTTGATTTAGGACAAGTACAGGCTTCTCAGTAAATTACCGTTTTCTTTTAGCAGCTGGCCAAAACTCTGTAACTTTGGATCCCTAATACAAAAGTTTTCCCTATTAAGCATAACTGTATAGATAGAGACAAACTGAGTTGCATTTGTGCCTATGTCATGATGTGCATTTGTTGCATTCCTTTTCCTGATCGAATAAAACTATCTGAGAATGACTTGATCATATGAGGTGTCCTTTAGGCCACAGCCTCTTACCTTAACATGAAGAATGAATTTGAGGGCTGAATTGCTCTAAACATGCAGCCATCCAAGTTAAACCAGGATATCTCACCTAATTAGAAAAGTATAGCTTCTAGCAGACATTGTGAAATGGAACAGCCACTAAGGTGTCCTCTGCCTTACCAAGGCCCTTGGTGTGGTCATCATATATGTTCTTGCAATCTTCACTGATGTCTTTTCCTTTCATGGTTTCCATGAATACCAACTGACAACAAACTGAAAGTCTTAATTATTTGGGTTGAAAAGAACTTTGTGATGTTCTTTTGAAGGGTTTGCTGTTTTCAGCCAATACATTCTACAAAAAGCTGCTCAGCATTCTTAAAACTAAATGACTTGCATGCTGAATTTACTCAAATATTTACATATTTAGAGAAGATAGTAAGTAAAGACACCAGTGGACTTTTCATACCAAGTCAGAGTATTTCTCCTGATAATGTAAGTTGATTACAGTTGTGTGAAATGTCTTTTTTCTTAGGGTATTGTCTTGTGAGAAGTAGAAGCACCTGGTGTGTCATTTTCACTCTTTGAGAAAGATCATCAGGTAATTTCAGGGAACCTTATTGTTCTTACAGAGTTGAAGGGAGCAAACAAATCAACCCAGTCCATCTGTATCATTTATGGTTTTCTTGGCTCTGAGCATTTCCTCCCTTGTTCATTTTTTCCTGAATAATTTTCAACTGTTTCATCTCAGTTCATACGAGAACATTTCCACAGTAATTTTGATTATGTCTGTCTGGAGTGCTTTTAGTTTTGCCTTGTTTCATTTTGTCGTTGTTTTTTTTAAGTTGATTGTGCCAGAGATGCATGCAGCATCCAACATACAGCATATCACAGGGTTTTCCACCTGCAGTAAAGGGAATGAGCAATCAGTAGCTTCATTGCAGCTAAACACTGGATTTCATAAAGGCATGTATGTATAAATAATTGTTTTAAGTATCACAAGTCTTTCTGCATGAAGGCCTATTTTTCATTCTCAGTAAAATAGCCAGACTGGTATCTGCTCATGAGCCAAGTCACACACTTTTATTTCTATTGTGAACAAGAAAGAGCTTACAAACAAAGATTTAATTCTTTAGCTGAATAAATAGTTTCTTGGCAGCAATTATAAGGGGTGAAAAATGCCTATTATGCTTTGATTATAATTATAATTCTCACTGAATCATCAACTCCTATAGCAAGGACTGGTATTTTTTAATAATGAAGAACTGAATTTTTAGTTTTGAGCAGTCATCCACCCTGGACTGCAGAAATGTATCAAGTATACAGCTAATGTAAATGTGTGCTTTTCTGCATTGTTACTATTATTGTATAGTTTGGGGAAAGGAAATATGTCTATAAATGAGAAAGCTGCTTATAGCAAAGATATAATTATATAATTCAATACATTTCAGTGTTAAGTTCATTTCCAAATTATCTAGGAATGGTATCTTTGGATGTTTTTTGAAAAATTACCGATTTTAGAAAATCTGCTGCGTGATATGAGGATGGATAACTTTGGTCATGCAAGTAACTCATTGATAACCAATTTTTTAGTCTAATAAGTTGCACACTATTCCTCCTATTTCCTGATTGCATGCAAATATATCTTGGAATCNCATTAATTCTTTGTCTCTCTTTTAAACCAACATTGGATTGACATTAAAAACAACACTCTTCCTGCAGACAGAGTATTAGACTGTGGCCTCAAGCCATGACCATCATTGGCTAGGGAGCAGAGACGGAGCAGCACGTGTAGACCTGGAAGCTGTGTTATTAAAGGAATCTGATCAGCTGAGCCAATATGTCTCTTGGAGATCCAGAGCAGAACATAGAGGAATGCTCTGTGCCAAATCACTCATTACCTCACACCTACCCCATCTCACCAGACCTCTTTTAGGAAACAATAGCACCAGCAGTGCTACTACCCTTGCATTTTTATACTTGGACACTGCCCCAATGCTTCTCAGAGGTAACATGGATTCTGCAACAAGTCCCAGAAGATGGAAGGACTCTTTGCATTTCCTCTCTCTCTACCCCCCTCTCATGCATACATACATATGTATGCACAATCAGGTCTTTATTTAATGGGACTTGAATTTACAGCATATTAGAACAGTGTGTGGTTTGTACAGAAAGTGATAATACGGATTTAATTAGTTTGATCTTGCTTTCTGTGCTAAAACTGAGTATGTTTAAATTATGATTGTGGTATTTCTTCTCTATTTGCTTTGTATGTATCATAAATAATAATACAATGAGTTTTTCAAATGCCTTTTCTGGTGGCTATTAGGCTATGAAGCAAAATGGGAGTGCTCAGTGGAAGACTAACAATAACTTTATTGTTATAGTACATTTAATTCCAAACAAATCTGAAATCTAGATGACTTTACAAATTTTAATCCTTTCATCCATCCTGGAAATGCCGACACTTTTTGTATATAGCTGTTATTTAACAGAAAAGCACAAGACAACTGATTGGGACAGAAATTCAAAACCTTACCTAGTCAGCCCAAAGTTAAGCGTGTGGTCTAGGCTAGCTGTACCAGCTCCTCTTAGTGAAAAGCTAATCTAACTCTCCATCCACCTCTGTCCTCACCCAAAGGAAAGGGCAGGAACACATGGTCAGGATCAGAGAAGTGTGGGAAAGCTCTTTTTCAGGACAATATGGTTCTGAAGCAAAAATCTCACCTTTTGAATTTGGAAATCTCCCCTGGCTGTCACATCTAGAGAAGCCCCTTGTTTCATTTTCAGCTCTATTTTTATCCCTTTTAAGTTCCTTGTATTTAATTTTGAAAATTAACACAAGACAGTATTAGGATCACCTGAGGAGCATGATATTTATAAAAATAACATTTAATTCTGTATTTCTTTGCAGATATGAAGAAACAAAGATGTAGTATCAATGTTATGTTGCTCAACATAACAGAGCAGATTGGCCAGCTGAGAAGGTTTCAATATGCCCAATAGAATCAAACAAAAAGCAGGCAAATCAGGAAAAAGTAAAA
>VYZX01006990.1:204333-284885 GCA_013401335.1 Brachypteracias leptosomus
TCCTAACGGCCTTTTCCTAGGAAAAAAACATTCTCCATCCCAATCATCCCATGCTCCACCTACCCAGTTACCAAAACTTCCTAACTGCTCTTCCAGAACGACATCCCTGCTATAAGCTTTATCATCCGAGTTGAAAATATGAAGTGAAGCAAAACAGATGGAATTTCATAACCAATTAAATACTACAGAGGGAATCATAATGCGTAGGCTCCTCATTTTCAAACTGAAGTCAGTCATCTTGTTAAGCCTTCCTGAAGCTGTGACAGATCCCCTACATTCTCTTCTGCAGTCCCAGGAGGGGATCCTGCACATTGGGAGCATGCTGAGATCCTGCTGCAGAACTAAGATGTTGCTCCAGAGAACTCTAACCAGTGGCTGAACTTTCCCTTGATCTAACTGCTCCACATGTCCTGTCTGCACTGAGTCTGTTTCTTTTGGTATTACAGAACCATCATGGTCTGATTTTCTGTGTGTGCCTGGTAGTACTCTCTTGCTTCATAGCTCAATGAAAAAGTGGAGTAACTATTAGAGAAGACTCTTCAAACAGCTAGGCGATGTTGGGTTCATGGTCAATAAGTGTTATGGGCTAGTAGAAGATAAATCCATGCCAAATACAGGTGAGGAAATTCTATGGCAGAAAGGCATAATTAATGGGAAGAGGAGCTCCCTTGGTCCAGGCTTTCACTCCTTTTGCAGCTTGTGGAAATCAAAGTTTATAGCACTCTTAAGTGAGAGGAGAACCCGGCCCAAGCGAATTACAAGATAATAAGATCAGCACATAAACAGTGAGAATTAGGCTTAAAATATCAAGGGCCTGGGGATTTTTTAGTAAAGTGTCTGATAGCTAGGTCTCACAAAATCTTACCCACCAAATTAATTCAAATGGGCTTGTGCAGATTTGCCATGTGGATATAAATGTGGTGATGCTGCATGGAACCACCCTGTAAAAATCTGCATAGACCATCACTTTTGGCATCGCCAGCAAATTGGAGAAGGGTCAAAGAGAAAGCTTGATCCTGCAGAATGAACTCCAAGTGTGCACCACACTGCCTGAGACCTACAGGTGCCACCAGCATGGGCTACTCAAAAAAAAGTGTGAGATTTGCAGCACTACCAGATACTAAATAGGTGGGAAAAACTGAACCTATTATCCGACCACAGGACTGAAGTATGTTGCATTGGCAGGTGTCTCACTGAGGACAAAAGAAGCAACTAACTACTGTAGATAAGTGGAAAAGATGAAAAGTGTGTGAGGAAGGTCTTTCAGAGGGATATGTTCCCTGTTAAGGAGCTGATCTTTGGCTCTGCTCACATGGTCCATCTGAAGCCAGTGTGCACCAGAGGGGAAAGGAAAGAGGGGGGGCAATGAAAGATGGTGAGATTAGGGAGGGATGGATGGACACTGTTCCTTTCAGAGCTGCATGAACTTCCTGTGCCTGCATATGTGTATTTGTGAGAGAGGAAACATCACACTGCGCATCATGAAAGGTTACAGGAGTAAAAAGAACCAGAGGTAACGTAAGAGGTTTCTAGTTAGTACTGGTACAGCAGTCAATTGAATGTGTGTCAATTCCCTTTCTTCCTCCCTGTGCTCAATATATATATTTAGATGTGAGCAGAGACATTGTTAATCTCAGATCCCAAATGCCACTTTGATAACTGCCAAGATTTTGGGGGGGCTGCTGTAGCAGCAATAATACAACGTTATGTTTTCTGTCCTGATGGACGATTGTATGTGAAGTGCTCCTGTCTCCAATATGTACAATATTTCAAACTTTCCTGCCAAAAATAAAAATGGAAAAAATCAAGAAAGCCTTGAGGCAACAATAACTTATTTGACATCAAGTTACATGGGTTTTACATGTTTATTTCCTCAAATATTCAATTAAAAGCTTACTTACTGTGGCAGATGTCATATCACATGGTGCATATGCTCCCTCTCCAATACAGAGCAGCTTTTTAGAAATGACTGCCAAAATGTTGTAAGAACTTTTATAATGGTTTCAGGATGAAGCATAAAATGTAATAAGTCACATATTTTTGTGTGTACTTTATTGATCGTTTGGTACGAGCTTTCTGGTTAGGGCGGGGCATCTTTGATTGTCTCTGGGAGGAATGATGAATTATTTCCATGCAAAGAGGGAGAGAAGGAAACTGTCTGGTATTTGGAAACTGGGCATAGGTGCTTTGCTGTGAAAAGACAACTGTGGTGACCTGAGGGAGACAGGTTTATTTCAGCATGCTCTTGTTCCTGCATGTGCAACACAAAAAGTTGTGTAACTAATCATAAGAAATATTTCAGTAAGTTTAACTCCACTGAAAGCATTTTACTTCTCTGAAAACATCTCTGAAAACTCTACTGTTGGCCATTTGGTTAGCTATTATGAGGGTAAAAACAAGCTGTTTTCCAAAACCTTTGTCTGACTTCCATTCATAAATTAGTGCATGTGTTAACCAAACTTAGATTAAATATTAAATAGATGTAAGACACCTACATCTATCCAAATTTGGTATAGCCACCTGCTATACCTCACAGTGTAAGCCAGTCATTAGTGACTTTCAAGAAAAAATATGTTTTCTGGTTGACAGAGTCATCCGTACTGGAGGTACTGCATGCTTTGCCATAGCATTTAAAATCAAGCCTTGGTTTCAGGATGCTGGACAACCTACATAAGGGTCTAATCAGCTGTGATGGTCTCCATGTCTTTCTTTGACTGGCACTAGTAAAACAGCTCTGAGAAAACCCCAAAGCATCACGAGAAAAAAGCTGCAAAAAAGAAGACTGTTAGATAATAACACTCGTTGTTATTTGTTTGTGCCCAGTGGAGCCGTGTGTAATCCCAGGGAGCAGGGTCCCTGGGAAGACATTGCTGTCTTGTGCAGCAGAGGAGCGTCAGACCTGGGAAAGAGGGCGAGTTTTTACAACATGACCATAACACATGCCAGCTGACATGTAACACACAGGACAAGAGTGAGGCAGGAATATGGATCTGTCTTCGCTAGCATCAGTGCCTGCTCCAATTTCTATAAACAACACATGTCAGCGCTGGATCAATATACTTGAAATGACAGAGATTTATGGATTTTGAGGAGCTTTTAGGAAAAAAAAAAATTCCGAAGTGTCTTCACTGCAGAGTAGATCTTGACTGTCACCTGAATATTGCACTTAGCTCTCTGTAGTTTCCCACTGAGAGTCTTCAACCCTAACTTCACAGTGCTTTCAACCCAGGACAGGTGGTGTTTAAATTAAGCACTTCAGCATCAGCTTATGATCCTCTTTCTTCACCATAAGAAGACAGGCTAGTCAAAGCCCATAACTGTAAGGCTCCCAAAACATTTCTCTCTCCCCTTCTGGAAATGATTCAGAGCTGAAAGTCCATGTTTGACTCCTTTCTGCAAAACTTCCACAGCATGCAAGCAGAGATACCATGCAAAAAAAAAAGACTGAGCAAACTGCTTTTTTTAAGATGAACAGGACAAACTCTGTGTTAGGGGNCATGGGTTTTACATGTTTATTTCCTCAAATATTCAATTAAAAGCTTACTTACTGTGGCAGATGTCATATCACATGGTGCATATGCTCCCTCTCCAATACAGAGCAGCTTTTTAGAAATGACTGCCAAAATGTTGTAAGAACTTTTATAATGGTTTCAGGATGAAGCATAAAATGTAATAAGTCACATATTTTTGTGTGTACTTTATTGATCGTTTGGTACGAGCTTTCTGGTTAGGGCGGGGCATCTTTGATTGTCTCTGGGAGGAATGATGAATTATTTCCATGCAAAGAGGGAGAGAAGGAAACTGTCTGGTATTTGGAAACTGGGCATAGGTGCTTTGCTGTGAAAAGACAACTGTGGTGACCTGAGGGAGACAGGTTTATTTCAGCATGCTCTTGTTCCTGCATGTGCAACACAAAAAGTTGTGTAACTAATCATAAGAAATATTTCAGTAAGTTTAACTCCACTGAAAGCATTTTACTTCTCTGAAAACATCTCTGAAAACTCTACTGTTGGCCATTTGGTTAGCTATTATGAGGGTAAAAACAAGCTGTTTTCCAAAACCTTTGTCTGACTTCCATTCATAAATTAGTGCATGTGTTAACCAAACTTAGATTAAATATTAAATAGATGTAAGACACCTACATCTATCCAAATTTGGTATAGCCACCTGCTATACCTCACAGTGTAAGCCAGTCATTAGTGACTTTCAAGAAAAAATATGTTTTCTGGTTGACAGAGTCATCCGTACTGGAGGTACTGCATGCTTTGCCATAGCATTTAAAATCAAGCCTTGGTTTCAGGATGCTGGACAACCTACATAAGGGTCTAATCAGCTGTGATGGTCTCCATGTCTTTCTTTGACTGGCACTAGTAAAACAGCTCTGAGAAAACCCCAAAGCATCACGAGAAAAAAGCTGCAAAAAAGAAGACTGTTAGATAATAACACTCGTTGTTATTTGTTTGTGCCCAGTGGAGCCGTGTGTAATCCCAGGGAGCAGGGTCCCTGGGAAGACATTGCTGTCTTGTGCAGCAGAGGAGCGTCAGACCTGGGAAAGAGGGCGAGTTTTTACAACATGACCATAACACATGCCAGCTGACATGTAACACACAGGACAAGAGTGAGGCAGGAATATGGATCTGTCTTCGCTAGCATCAGTGCCTGCTCCAATTTCTATAAACAACACATGTCAGCGCTGGATCAATATACTTGAAATGACAGAGATTTATGGATTTTGAGGAGCTTTTAGGAAAAAAAAAAATTCCGAAGTGTCTTCACTGCAGAGTAGATCTTGACTGTCACCTGAATATTGCACTTAGCTCTCTGTAGTTTCCCACTGAGAGTCTTCAACCCTAACTTCACAGTGCTTTCAACCCAGGACAGGTGGTGTTTAAATTAAGCACTTCAGCATCAGCTTATGATCCTCTTTCTTCACCATAAGAAGACAGGCTAGTCAAAGCCCATAACTGTAAGGCTCCCAAAACATTTCTCTCTCCCCTTCTGGAAATGATTCAGAGCTGAAAGTCCATGTTTGACTCCTTTCTGCAAAACTTCCACAGCATGCAAGCAGAGATACCATGCAAAAAAAAAAGACTGAGCAAACTGCTTTTTTTAAGATGAACAGGACAAACTCTGTGTTAGGGGTTGCCCAACATCTAGTATCCCAACAGTGGTGAGGTTGCTGCAGCTCCATGCCTCCAAGTCCTGTCAGTAGTGAGGCCAGTATGTATTCCCAGGAGGGAAACATAGACACGTACACACAATCATAGAAATATTTAGGTTGGAAAAGACCTTTAAGATCATCAAGTCCAACCGTAAACCTAACACTACAAAGTCCACCAATGAACTATGTCACTAAGCACCATATTTACAAGTCTTTTAAATACCTCCAGGAATGGTGACAACACCACTTCCCTGGGTAGCCTGTCCCAGGGCTTGACAACCGTTTCGGGGAAGAAAATTTTCCTAATATCCAACCTAAAGCTCTTGAGACTATTTCCTCTTGTCCTATCACTTGTTGCTTGGGAGAACAGATGGACCTTCACCTTGCTACAACCTCTTTTCAGGGAGTTGCACAGAGCAAGAAGGTCTCCCCTGAGCTTCGTTTTCTCCAGGCTAAACAACCCCAGGTGCCTCAGCTGCTCCTTGTAAGACTTGTTCTCTAGATCCTTCAGCAGCTTCATTGCCCTTCTTTGGGTATGCTCCAGCACCTCAATTTCCTTTTTGCAGTGAGGGGCCTAAAACTGGACCCAGTATTTGAGACGCAGCCTCACCAGTGCCAAATACAGGGGGACAATCACTTCCCTAGTCCTGCTGGCCACACTATTTCTGATACAAGCCAGGATGCTGGTGGCCTTCTTGGCCACCTGGGCACACTTTCAGCACATCTTCAGTCAGCTGTTGACCAACACCCCCAAGTCCTTTTCCTCCTGGCAGCTTTCCACCACCCTTCCCCAACCCTGCAGTGTTGCATGGGATTGTATTGACCCAAGTGTAAGGACTCTGCACTTGGCCCATCAATCCAGCCTATCCAGGTCTATCTGTAGAGACTCCCTACCCTCAAACAGATCAACACTCCTGACCAACTTGGTAACACCGAGGGCACCCTCAACCCCCTTGTCCTGATCAGTGCTAAAAATATTAAACAGAACTGGCCTCAATACTGAGCCCTGGGGAACACCACTTGTGTCCCACTGCCAACTGGATTTAACTCCATTCACCACACTCTCTGGGCCCAGCCATCCAGCCAGTTTTTTACTTAGTGAAGAGTATGTGTGTCCAAGCCATGAGCAGACAATTTCTCCAGGAGAATGCTGTGGGAAACAATGTCAATGTGCACACGTATATACCACTGGCCACACAGAGCAATGTACACAGGAAACACCCACCCAAATAAAAACATAACAAGCAGCCTGATCCTGTTTCCATCTCTGAGTGATTATGATTAAAGTCCATTAGTGGAAAACATGCATATATGCAGATATATGCAATATAGAACCCTCCTTAGATACTCAGCCTATCTAGTAGCAGGCACCTCAATCCCAGGTCTACCCAGCTGCTGGCACCTACACATACCTACACATACAGGCATGGGACACCCACGGCCCCACTCCAACTGCTGGTAGTCAAACCTCCTCTCTGACAGATACCCATACCCACATATGCTCACTGTAGATCTCCCAGCAAGTGGCCTTGGACACTCCAGCTATCCAGCTGCTGGACCCTGGATCCTCCTGCCACCTCGTGCACAGGCACACACACATAAGCAAAGAGGTGTCTCTGGTATCAGATCCAGAGCTATAGTCTCTCCAGTGCCTGACCCTCAGACTCCTTGTCTCTCCAACAGCTGGCTTGCACCACCAGTCCCTCCAGCATTTAGTTCCTCTTGTTTCTCCAGTATCCATCCCACACCACCCAGCCTCTCTCATACCTGACTCTCATGGTTGGACAGCAACCTCTCTACACGCAGCCAGTCCCTTCCAGCACATGAGGAAGAGGAACACCATGGCAGGCATGTGGTACTTGCAATTTGATTAAAACCAGATTAACCATAACCTGGTCAAGTGCCAGCTTTTTCACTGACCATTCTTTGGGAGGATGTTCCTGGAATTCTACAACTTGGTATGTGCTTTTCACTGCTTGCCATAGCAGGTGTTGCAGAGAAAATTACCTTGCAAAGTAAAGATATGTTTTGAAAAACACACAAGGTAGACTCATTCCCCTTTTAGAAGAACTGGCTATACTAGGATCTGGAAAAGGTAAATAAAAGCTGCAAAATGGTGTGCTGGCATGTAATTTCAAACGGTGGTACAAATTTCAGAAATGAACAGAAATTCTCATCTTCTTAGATATTGCAGCTTACAACTTGATTCATTCAGATCAGCTGGTAACATTCCATGAGGGACTACAATTAGACAAACAAGGACCCTTGCAAATGCAGGAGTGATGTTCACTTTGTAGAACCCAGCCTATAAGACTTATTTCAGGTCTGACACAGCGATGAAACAAATCAAATAAAGCATTTAAGGTTGAATACTACTTTAAGCATAGAGAAACAGACTGGAATTAAAGCACAAACCCCACATTTTACATATATACCAATCCCAGTATTACTGATTGCTTTTTAATGAATTCCAAGCTTGCAACTACTATAACTTGGAGACAATTGGTTCTTTGTCATTTTGATAGAGAAACATACAAAAGAGACATGGGAAGCCTTTTCCATCCACCCACGTTTCCCCATTATTGTTGGACTGCTCCCTTCAGCAAGTTTTGAAACACATTTTCTGGTCCAGTTTCACACAAATCCAGCATTTGTAGTTCCATTACTGATTTTTTACACCACCATCTAAGGTGCTTCAGGGTTTGGAAATTCTTCTGTGACACTATGCTATTTTTGAAATTGTTTTTCTCAGCCCACTTATGCCACTACTGTAGCTTTATTGGGTGTGTTGCTCTAACCTACTGATATTAAGCCATACTCAAGAAAACTAGCTGGTGGTCAAAAGTTGTTCCATACTGACCAGTGCCTTTATTTACAAAGCTGATGAGATCAATACCAGCAATCTCAGAAGAAACTCTGAGAGCTGACAGAAGTTTGATTACACAGTAACTTTGAGAACTGTTCTTCTGGGCTGCCCATGTCCCTGGGATGCTGGGATGGGATCCAAAAATGTGCATTTTTGCCAAACCTTGTGAGGAACAAGAATCTTACACAGAATATGACCCAGAAGAGAGCTCCTCCACAAATGTAGTTCCTTATAGTTACTGCAAAATCCCACTTGCAGAGCAGAGCTGTGAAGGAAAGAAAGTGCTGGCATTTAATTTATTGCACAAGACTGAAAAGCAGAGCTCCTTTGAAAGATTTAATCTGACAGCAAAGCTTCCACAAAAATTAATGGTAGTTTAGGGTCTCTATTGACAGCAAAAAGCAAAGACCAAGTATCAACACATGTGTACTCTAAAATGCGTCCTTACAAGCTTAGTTTGTTGAGAAACACAGGAAGTTCCACTTCAACATAAGGAGAAACTTCTTTACTGTGAGGGTGACAGAGCACTGGAACAAGCTGCTCAGAGAGGTTCTGGAGTCTCCTGCTCTGGGAACTTTCAAGACTCAACTGGATGCGTTCCAGTGTGACCTTGTCTAGATCACAGAATCACAGAATGTTAGGGATTGGAAGGGACCTTGAAAGATCACCTAGTCCAGTCCCCCTGATGGAGCAGGATCACCTAGATCAAGTCACACAGGAACATGTCCAGGTGGGTTTTAAATGTCTCCAGNACCCACCCAACCCTCCTGCTTTGGCAGAGGGGTTGGACTAGATGATCTCTAGAGGTCCCTTCTAACCCCTACCATTCTGTGATTCTGTGAAACCAAGAGCAGCATCTTTAGCAACAGCAATTTCCCCCTGGGCCTTTTGGAGAAGACCCTTTGCCTTCATCTCCACTTCCTTTTATCAAGCAATGGCTACTCCAGGCTCTGTCCAAAGACACATGCTGGTCAAGGAGAACAGGTGCCTCTTGATCTTGGAATCTCTAGTCTTAGAGGATCACGGTGGTTGCACCTACTGCATAGCTCAGCCCAGCCACAGGGGGAAAACTCCATTCCAGTCTCACATGAGAAAATTCCTGACCAATGGCAACTACAGAGTGAACTTAATGAATCTGGAAAATAAATAAATAAATAACTAAAATAGAGCTGAAATATTGGCTGGGTTCTGTGAGGCATGAGGAAACTGTGTGACAAGTCTTCTGTTATCACAAGCATTTGTGGAAGCCAACAGACAGTTTTCATCCCCTATCCATACCCACATGGCAGGATGGGAGCTAGACTTAAAGTCAGCACCAGCAATTGCTCAAAATTACTCTGAGGTTGCTGAGAACTAGTTGTTTGAGGTAGCCTTTGAACTGAAGAAGCAAGTAGCATGCAGGCAATTTTTCTTTGTAAAAATCTCAATCCAGTATCTAAAGAGAAATTTGGGTCCACACAAAGACATCTAAACTTAGGTTTCTGCATGTGAGCCAGATGCCCAAGATACCACTGCTATCACTGGAAACTGAAGGGCTATTCAACTCAATTGCTACATTTGATCAGCTAAATAGCTGTAGAGCTACATTAAATTTTAAAGTCTAAATCTGCAGGCTGAAACTCACCCCCATGTCTCTCTGCAGCAAACAACTGTAACTGTGCAGCAAGAAATGCTTGTAGCAATAACCAGACATTACTGGCTCTACCTTGAACAAAGAACTCGGTCTGGGAAAGGCTGAACATGTGCTCGTATGCTAATGGAACAGGTGACTCCTGCCACAAAAGATAAAATGAACAAACAATCCTCCCTTTGATTTGACAGGTCAGGTTTAAGATCTTGTTACAAACACACTTTTTGATCTGGTTTATGGCATTAGGTTCAGTGTGTGAATAACTAAGAAGATGGTGCTACCAGCCATCCAGAAGTAGGAGATTGAATTACATTAGAGCTTTTGGGGATTTGTTTTTAATCAATCAGTGTCTAGAGACATCACTTTCTGCATGGGGTATGTAGTAGTTCCTCTCTTTGAGCTTGCCTATGACAATCACTACTCAATTTCAGCTTTTCTGTGGAATATTGGGACCTTCCTGCTCAATCTCAGTTCTTCTGTGAAATATTGGAACCTTCAGGTATGTCCCTATTGCAAACAGGATTGATCAGAAGGTTGATTTTTCCAGAAATTGTACACAGTTTGTTTGAGGGAGAAACCACTTAATGGTCCTGTGGGCTGGAGATGGAAATGTGGACACTGACCAGAAAATATTCCTGGTGAGAAATATTGGAAATCAGAAATAACAGTTTCAGTAATTTAAAAATTAGATTCTAATAAAAATCCCTAAATATATTGTTACAGAAATGAAAAGTAACTTTCATATATTCTTGTACATTGTTAAAACTCCACAGAGCTAATTTGTTTTACATGTAAAGTGACCTGTTCCTGCTGTTTCAACCGATTTTATTAATAAAGGTTTTCTGAGGTGAATGTGTCTGATATCAAAGACAAAGCCTTTAGGAATTGGGATAGTTAAGTGAATCATTCAGGTCTTTTAACAAAATTCAATCATACTTTGCTGGAGAAATTTAGCTATAGTTGACTTAATTACTGTAACCAAGCTAGGTGATCTAGGAGATGGCACCTCTAGGTCTGTGATATTGGCCTGCAATGGTTCACAACCAAAGGGAAAACATTTCTTTTTTGAAAGATGCTATCTTTTGGAAAACTTTGTTTGTTTCTCTGATCAATAATTAAAGAGGATGTGTTTTGACCTGTCAAAGAATATTAAAAGAGCTATCTGAAACAACCTTGCAAAGTACTTTAAACATGTGCAGCAACAGAAATGATTTGGTGCACTCAGACCTTGAAGTCAAATACTCATTTACTGGAGTCCATAGTGAAAGATGGGGGCTTCCAGGGGCTGATTCCTTCTCAGCTGTTAGAGAGTTAGCTACAGGTGGGATGAATTGTCTCCTGTTTCTCTGCATTAATTAAAGAGGAAGCCGAGATCCCTAATATAGACTAAACTCCAGTTTTAGACAGTCACAGCTGAACGAGTTCTTCCCTTACAATTATCTGATTTGGAAACCAAACATTCTCTTTAGGGGCAAACTGTTCCAGGTATACACTGTAGGTATGTGCATCTACACATGAGGCTGCGCTGTCCTATTCACTGATACCGTGTTAGAGTAGCTTTGTCACAAGGTAAGTAAAAGACTGCGCTTTCTTTTGATGTCTGAGACACGGACTGAAGTGAGCCTGGTCCCCAGCAGAGCCCTGGCACAAAGCATGCTGTTGTCACACGTGTGAGCTCCCACCACGTAGCACAGGTCTCAGTAGTTGGTGAACATGCTTGAAGTAGAATTGGGCTTGGGCACCACTGATGAGACACTACTGTATCAGGCAGATCCTTTCTTTTTCCTGGTTTTTGGGCCATGTGGGTCAGTTTAGAAAAATAAGGATTGGTTTTCCTGCCAAATATTACCAATATTTATGTTTGTATGAATATGTTCAGAATTATCATTGTTTCGAGCCAAAAGACATTCTCTTTTTGGAAACACTTAATTGTCTAAAAGTTAGAGCTGACATTACTCCCACTCTGCTCCCTGGATAAAACTGTTTTTGGAAATGTAAAGGCTATGAACTTACATCAGGAAGGAGAGAAAAGCCCTTGGAAACACAGCATGGGATCTTGGCTCCACTGAAATCAATGGCAGAACTTTTAACTGACTTCAGCAGGGCCAGAATTCCAGGCACTGATCATGAATTTGTGCATGCTGCTGCTGAAGCAACTGAGAGCATCTCCAGTGTGATTCTGAACATGAGAAAGAGACTTCTACAGCTTGATTGGTACATGCTTTCACTAAATCTAGTGTCTTCCCTTTTGTTTTCTTTTAAAAGTATTATCCTTCATGAGGAACATACCACAAATGAAAATTGTTCTGCTGCTGTTCTTTGTAAAGCTGGATGTGAATTCCATGTAATGAGTGGATGATCCACTCTGTAGGAAGTACAAGACAACAGGGAATATTTATTTGTCATTGTAAAGTAAACAGAGCTAATTAAAGATGAAGTGGCCAGAACAGGGAAGCGTGCACTGAATTGACTGAATAACCTGAGCATCATGATTTTCAAATCTACCTGTTCTGTAATTGTGATTAAAGCTATCCTTAATTCATCCCTGATTCACATTTACCTTGTTTGCTTTCTGCCCATGCATTTGGGCAATTTTAAAAACTGCTGTTTTCAAGTTCACTGAAATGTGAAAAAAACATGTCAGTTAAAAAATAAACGATATATGTGGTAACAGAACACAAAGATACATTTGGGAAAACATGAAGTGAATAGTCAAGTACATGTCACAGGGTTAAATTAACACACAGTGAATATGCAGTTATCCTGAGGAAATGAAAAATGATCAGCAGATCCACTCAAATCAATGCCAAAAAATCGACTCTGATCTGGTGTCTCTAAGAAAAATGGGTGAAAGCCCGTCCATTCAGAGATGCTCTGAACTTCCTAGACACAGACACTCTAGAAGTGATTAACCACAGCATCAGTTGATCTTCATGCAGTGTTTTAGAGATCAGTCTTCTCACTAAAGAGCGAGGTTAATAGATGCATCCCGATTACTCATTTTCAGCTGTTTCTAGTTTAACTAACATGTAAAATGCTGTGTACAACAGCCACGGTTTGGAGGCATTGTTTCTACATTCCTTTTTTAATTTTAGCAGCTATATTTTTTACTCTTAATCCCTATAATAATTCTGTTTCGAGACATGTTTAATTATTTAACTTTGCCATTCTCTCAGGGAAATTATGGACTAAATTGCACGCATGTTATTAATACAAAGCACCATTTTGTTAGCTAATTTAGAATTTCACACCCACATCAAACGGGCACATGCCTATAATCTATTATTTGTGATCCCTCTCGGCTGCCCCGGGCAGCCCAAGCCCAAGCTCCTGCTCTCCCTCCCCACCCGGTCCCCTCGGAAACCCAGCCCTGCACACGCTGCTACAGCAGCCACCGAATCTCCCCATTCCACAGCCTTCCCCCCTCCATGCCATGCTCAGTGGACACAGCTGGCTCCTCTTTTCTCTTTGGAAGTTGTTTTTTTTTGTCTAAGATTCCTTTACTACTGCTTGATTGCTGTTGGATACGCTCTGGCTCAGCACATGCTCCTCAGCTTAATTGTGATGATTTCTGGCCCAGCCTTGGGCCCCACCAAACCAACTGTCAGAATTTCTCCCAGAAAGGGGGGAAAAGGCAAATTTAAACTCTTCTCTCAGTTGGTTTTGCTTTTAATTTAGAAATGAAGAGCGTATATTTATTTCAAAAGGTTACGTGTCCCTTTCCTTCATCCTTGGCTCTCACATTCATTTTGTATTGCAGCGGCTTCATTTTAAGCCTTGTGTGGTACAATCTTGTTTCTACTGTAATGCTGTTTAATGTAGCAACACAAACCTGGCAAGTGACCTGAATTTCACAGATCAACTGCAACCACACAGGAGACCTGGAGACCTGCAACAAGAATGTTTTGTTTCCTCTCTTGATGTTCTAATTGCTGCCCATGATCCAACTGCTCCCCCATCTGACCTTGCATGCAATTTTCATCGCTTATTCTTTTGAGGCTGTCTAGATGTATGACATGTCTGCAATTCCTCTTGGTATAATGCATATTCAGCACCTGATCAGCTGCGTGTCTCCGGGTGTGAGACAGTCTAAATGGAGCCATATCAAATGAATTATGTGATGTACAGGGTGTCTTCAAGTATGTCATAAGCACAGTGTGTAAGCCAGATTCAAAAGCTCTACTCTCTGTTGAATATTTTGCATGGACCATCTGAGAATTCAGATGTCTTAATAGAGGCTGATTTTTAAAGCAAGTGAGACTCTTTAGATGATAGCCTGAGTGGCTGGAATATTGGTACAAGCTTGTAAAACCTGATGATAGTAGGAATATGTCATGCATGTTTGCTGTGATAGTCTTTTTTCTAGCACAGACAACACCTCAATTCACTCAGAGACATGGAAAGAGTGAGGATGAGTGTAGGGGATGTAGCTGAGAAGCTGAGATAGTATCAGCTATCTTTTGCCAGTACTTTTATGGTTCTATATATGTTCATTGTACTCTGCATGCACCAGTCACTTTCTCTCAGGGCCAGAGCAGAGACTGCTACCCACAAAGCTGGGGTGTGCTCTTGCTGAAACACGTTACAGTTCTCCTTTCATTTCCTGTGGTTTTTGTGAACTGGAGGATTAGATCATTCTGGACTAGAGCCTTCACTTTCATTAAAAGTTCAAGATCACCCCATGAGTATGGATCAGCCTAGTGGAAAGACTTAAAACTCTTGGTGACAGCTTTATTTACTCATGTTTCATGCACAGTATGTTCCTTATATCCCATATGCCTTCTCCCTCAGAAGCAGCAACCTTACATTCACAAAAAATCAAGCTTAACCAATACATTTTTAGTATATAACTATACATTACTAAATGTAGGTCTGACCTGGAAACACTGCTGCACAGTTAACTTTGGGAATGAACAAAGAAATTTAATGTGACTTTTGGGGGAGGGTCTATTTCTAATTTGTGAAGGTGTTCTTTTTCATAACAGGGAAGACCAACTAGTGACTGGTTCAAGTGGGCCGGAGCTGTCTGGGAGAGCTTTCTTCAAGATCACCAAAGGAAGAGGGGCACCCCTCAGATGCACTTTCTCTAATTTGTCCCTAAGCCCAGTCAGACAAGCCCGCAGAAGGGGGAATACTCTCAGAACTTCTGGTCCTCAAGGGTAGCATCCGCTTCCTTTTTAGAGCCACTGGACAGATTCCCTGCAGAGAAGATCTCTTCTTTTGTTAACTTCCCCGTCTGCTGCTGGCATGGTGAACCTAGAAGCCATCTCTGGCTGTTACCCTGCTTGATGGAACCCGTGTTCAGTGGCAAGGGGCTGTGAAGGATTTACAGATGCTTCAGCAATGGGCTGGAAAGACCTAAACGTACTAGATGCTGGGATATGCTTTTTGAAAGTTAGATGCTCATATTCAGTTCCACCAATTGAAAACTGATAGGAGTTAGTTCTGAAGTGTGTTTGCTTACCCTGTCCTGATATGTATCACAGACTCAGCTTTAGATATGACCCACCTCATTCAAACAGAGGAAGATACGCTGAAACAAACTTGTCAAAGACAACACTGATCTGAATGAGTTTTGTATCAGTTCTATAGCTGGCCATAATTTATCCTTAAATGAGAAAGCCACAGGGGACTAACTTGACTCCTTCCCCAAAGTCTCCTATTACACGATTGCCACTACACAGAGCAATCTGATAACACTAAAATCACAGCTCTGTCTGTGGGACATGCTTTCAAGATGCAGAGATGTCCACTGATAGAACCTTGAGCACCTTGAGCTAAAACATGCAAGTGCATCTGACATCAGTGGCAATCCTACTATTATTAATGCTAACATTGGAAGAACTTAACTAATGGAGCAACACATCTGGATTTGTAGCAGAAAAACATAAGGACTAAGGAAGTGAAAATATATTCTCAGGAATTAATTATTCACTACATGTGTACAACCAGCAGGAAGAGAACCGCAGGCTGAGGAAAATATGTTCAAACTTACCAACAAAAATAAATACATGAAAGTGTGATGTGAACATCAGCTACATTTCCTAAGCAAAAACTCCACATGGGGGCCTGAAATCCAACTATATTTGCATTTTGACATATTATCACCAGAAAAGACATAGCATTGCAGCCCCTGAGGCAAGGGAGTTCAACATTGCCAGGCCATCTGGGCTTTTTTCTCATGGGTGGAAAATTCCTCTTTTCCCAAATGTCCTACAGGATTGTATAGAGGGAAGTAAAGAGGGTAAATGGGGGATGTCCTGACATAGAAGCAATGAAGCTACTGAAGGAATCATCCAGACAAAAAGCCTGTACTCTTGAAGAAAGTAGAGATGGTTTTGCACTGTCTCCCTCAAACTAAGTCATCCACTTGCTTCCTCTTTCTTCCCAGTCTTCCTGAGCTCACTATCATCTGCCATAACCCTTCACAAAGCTGTTCTCCTTCCCCTCTTTCTCATTTTGCCTCTGATCCCCTCTCTTTGATTTGCCATTACCCCTTATCCCAGGCACATCACTCCTACACACACACACACACACACACACACATGTCCTGAAGACAGATTATGATGGTGCACATGAATTAGTCTTCTTGAAGGCTGCAAGGAGTGGGATAAATGGGAAGGGTGGTAAAATGCTATGGGTCTAGTTTGATGAGGAAATTGAGGGCTGCACAACGTTTCCCTTTAAGGGGATAAAGGAAAGAGTTACTGTGCTGCTCACAGAAGCTTCAGAATTTGGAAAAACAAAAAGGAAATCACTTTGAAATGCTGTCATGGGAGTGCCCACTTTGAAGTTGTGCTAGGAAACCCATCCTGGAGTGTTTATGCTCCTGGGAAAATTCAGCCCAGATGTGCCAGCAAAAACTGTGATCCTCAAGCCACAGTTACAAGACCTTGTCATGAGGGAGCACTACATAAGTGGGAATGAATGGAACCAAAGTACATTTCAATCAAGGAACCTATGTTGATATGCTTTGAATCAAAGAAAGAAACTTGGGTCTCTACTGATGCCTCCAAGGATGGCCCTGGGGCAATGCTGTTCCAGGAGAACAGATGAGACGCACTTGGGTTTCTATGGCATCTGTTACAAGACTGATGGCTGGGTCTGAACAAAAACATGCCTGACTCTAAATAAAGTTTAGGCATGGCTCACGGATGTATGAAATTTTCTAGGCATATGTGAGCTCCATAACTAAACAGAGACTGGGCTTCAGAAATATTTTTTGCTTGTATACAATATACCGTGTATATATGTGTGTATATATACACACGTATATATTAAGGAATCTGAATCATAGTTTTGTATAATCAAACTTAATGATGACATTACAAAATTAGTTGCTTGACTTTCAGACAATGCACAGGAGATGCTCAGTAAATGCAAAAGTCTGTGGCAGATGCAAAGGCAGGCTCTTATTTTGACTTCATTACAGAAAAGTGGATGTGAACTTGTGTGTTCACGTAGCTCACCAAGGTGATGAGGGAGCTGAAACTCTGTGCCCTCTGCTAGCTTACTGAAGGTCATCAGAGCACAGCACAAGGCAAATTTCAGCCAGGCTTTGAAGAGGCCGTCAGTAAGGTGGTTTCTATTTACACAACCGTGTGCCACCACTGTAGCTAAAGGGAGCAGCTGCTGGGCAAGTGGTGGGCAGGCTACAAACAGACATCTTCAGTCAGACATTATTCATGGTAAATAAGAAGAAAAGTCACTTTACAGATCTGCCAGCACTTGGAGCTGGTGGTCAGCAAGTTCGTGTCAGACTGTTCAATGGGATTTCTTGAATGGGAACTATGATTAGTGCTCTTTCACAGTGTAAGCCTGCAGTTTAAAAGCAGGTCTTTTGTCATGGGGATTCTGCCAGTTGTGAAGCATGGTGCCCACAGACAACCTCGGAAGTCTCAAACTGGCTACTTTGATTTTAATGCTACGTAAGATCCTCTCAATATCATCTTACATAGACATTTCTATCCTTAACTTATTTTTACATACAAGAGTCTACGGTAAAGACCAGATGGTAAAGAAACCATTTCAAATTCTATCCACCATGACTGCCTTTGTTTTATACATCTAGTGGACATAAATCCCTGTCATCTTGTTTTATGCGAATGGGAGGATTTATTAGATCAGACAGGTCATTAAGTAATTTTTTTCTTTAATAATGTCTTTGATTCAGTGAACTCAAATTTATGCTCTGTTATAGTGTGCTAACAGCTATTTTTTGGCTAGGAAAGTCAGCAATAAATCTGAATTTAATAAACTGACAAAAGATCTCCATGTGAAAGAGATTCAAGGCACTCATTTTTCCAGTTATTTAAAAGCAGTGAGTCCTTGCATAACTGCAAGACTAATTCCAAACTAAATGCATATTCCTTCTAAAAATATCTCATTGATCACAACATGCAATCCTGCTTAATGTGGTGACCAGCGGCAGTGTCCTCTTTTCATCTGCCAAAAAGGAAGTAGAATTTGGGATTATTCTCTCGTGAACACAGCTCTGTTCACAAACAAGCACATGGACACCTCTGTGTGTACTCCCTCCTGCTCCTGCCACCTCCATTCTCTGCATGCACACACACAAACACACACAGAGAAAAAAGACTTGGAGCTGGAGAAGCATGGTAGAACAGGTTGCCCAGTGAAGTTGTGGAATCTCCAGCCTTCAAGATTTTGACAACCCAGATGGACAAGGACCCGAGCAACCTTGCCTTGACCAAAGGGTTGGACTTGTGTCCACCAGAGGTCACGTCCAACCTAAATTATGCTACAATTCTGTGAGCTTGTCAGCTACCCACTCTGTCCTTGTGAATGAAAGTTTTCAGGAGCTCCATGCACACACCCACAGCTTGTCTACAAAGGGAAAATCACTGGCAAAGACATAGTTTTATCTATCTATCTATTTGTCTTACCAAATATAGTATGTACATATGCATATGTATGCGTGTGTGTATGCTTGTAGATGTGTCTGTGTTCGTATGTGTCTGTGCAAATGTTTTTGCACGTATGTAAACAAGCCCTCTGCAATCATATTGCCCCACTGGAATATCAATGCTCCCACCCCCTAGAAGATAAACAAATTATCCTGCAAGGGATGCGGCTGGGAACTAAGACAGAATGGCCCTGCATGGCACTAACTGGGCAGGTCTCCCAACAAGCTGAAGCAAAATGCAGCAGCAGTAAAGACACAGGGCACAAGTCCACCACAGAAATGTTCATACACAGGCCATGCCATTCCAGGTTCTGGTCACCACAGTGCATTGGGCAGTGAATAGTTCATCCCATCCTGTCCTGGGCTGAAAGGACTTGGATGAGGTATGGAATGATGGAGATGCATGCTGGGAATCACTCATGACTAGCTGTTTTAATGACCTTGTTCTAATTTCTGAAATTCCCTCTAGCTACACGCCTATCATGAGTACTTGGGGTCTACGTGTCCCAGCCCAGTCTTAAGTAGATCTTTTAGGTCACAGATGAATTAAATACTTCATGTGCATCAAAGAACTGTATGAAGCTCCATAAAAACCTTGGTTGGTAGAAGCCTTTGTAAGCTTTTTTTATTAAAACCTGCCACTTTGTTCACCATCTTCCATGGTGTGGCATCTGCCACTTAAACAGCTTTTAAGATAGAGGGCATGTGGTGAGCTGTTTCAGAGCACTGTAAAACAAATGCACCAGCACAAAAATCAGGACACCAATCTTTTCCTGTGTGTCTTGCCTAGATTAGATTCCTGTGTGACAAAGGCCAAAGAGGCAGAAGAACTGCAGTCATAAGGGAATTTTCTTGTAGCTATGATGGAGCAGAAGATGAGGTACTCATTGCTATGAATGGGACCTACCCTCACCCTTCTGGAGACAGTCATAAGGGTAGGAATGTCACCTTCTGATACACGAGCCCTACACTTGAATTTTCTTTTCACACCTCTCCACTTTCAAGAAGAACCTCAGTGAATCACACTGTCTGGCTATAAAAAGGGAAACTAAAAGAAATGTCAAATGTCACGGTGGATTTTTCACGTTATCTCTCTGTTGTTCAGACAGGAAGTAGGAGTGCATCCTACTCGTGGGGCAGAGAGGGGAGACAGCTGCCTCCAGAGTCTCTTTATCAGGAAGGACTGCCCCTTTCAGAGAACCACAGGGTTGGTTTTCTTTTCTCAGCATAGTTTTGTTTTCTGGCCTCTGTTCTGCCAATCTAACCCCTTCTCTGAGAGGCAATGTTTTGGGGTGTCTTGTCTGAGAAAATTTGGTCTCTTCCATTTCAAGCCTCATTTTGAACTATATCCAGCTACTCTGAAACCATAGGGAGTGGTTGACACGAAAATTATCTGAGCTGAAAAGATTGATTGTCATCTCATTTAATGCAGTAGATTAGGAACTGGTTAAAATCCATGCTACATTGGGTAAAAGAGCTCAGAATGCATCAATTCTTGAAGTGAAGGAGTAAAACAGCCTCTCTCAAGCTAGGCTCAGACTTCTTCTTAGCTAAGGTCAGTTAAAATGTTTCACACCACTCAGAATGAGTATTGTCACAGATCCTCCATGACTATTTGTTGCCCCAAATACACAACAGGAAGGCATTTTACACATGGAGATGGCCTGTCAGATGCTTTTTGGCCAAATCCTTTCACTCTATTTACAAATACATCCCCACTTGGTAAGACTAAAAAGCTGCATGCAGTCCAAAAGCTAAAGTACTTGGCAGCTATAGCAGATATGCCATAGTCCATGTGCTAATAAGGGTTACAAAGAGCTGGAGCAACCCATGCAATAGCTGCAGGATCACCTCCTCACATCTGTGACTGACAGGTAGAAAACTATCAAGTATTCTCTGACAGGCAAAGTTATTTCTTCTCTTCAGGGAGATTGACAGTTGTTGCAAAGTGCAAATCATCCTTTTTCTAGTCACTACAAGTAATAATATGAAGAGACCAGTTAGTGATTAGAGCAGTGTCTCGAGCAGATTCCTTCCTTGGTTTTGGCTTTTCTTTAACACTGAGGTTGCATTTCTCAGGGCTGTAAATAAGTTCCTACAGATTCCAGGGTAGTGTTTGCAGCCCAATTAGCTAGTAATGGCTCTTTAAGCAGTTGTTGGTGATAGTAATCTGGACTTGAAGTCTTGGCATGTAAGGGATGCTTGTGATTGTAGCTCACGTTGTCTCGCGTTGGCTGAAGGCACATAGAGAGGACAGGGGTCACTCAGTGGTATCACAAACTAAGGCCTCTGACATAAGGCATCCCTCGGCTATGTACCCTCCTGCCCATGTGCTGAGCTTTGTTACTGAGATCATGCCAAAGCTCAGGCTGGAGAATTATCAGCTTTCTGAAAGAACAGCATTATAACGCTGCGGACAAAGCGCTCTTATGTGCTTTGTGCTGTGCAAACTGTGAGCAAGTGGTAAATGTGTCAGTTTAGGAGTGTTTTGGACTCAAGAAGCAATGGAATGTCCTTTATATCTTTCGTAATGAGAGTCTGTTTGGATTAAAATGATCTCCATGTAAGCAAAAAAATTACCAGCCTTCCCATTTCAAAGCTGGCAGGGCTTCTTACACAGGCCTCTATTCAAATAGTGTAGGGGAAGAGGAATAGGGGACTTTTTTGTTTAACTCAAATGACGTGGTCTGTATTTCTAACATAAAAAGCAAGACAGAAAATGAACTCTGTCTGAGGCAAAAGATTTAGAAGAAAAAGGAAAGTATGAACGTAGGAAGCTGTCTGAACACAAAGGCAAGGAAAATGAACACTTTTAGTCATTGACAGAACAAGCATTTTTATGAGTGTTAACAGAAATTTGGTGTGATGATTCCTATAATGACATCTTAGTGAGTACAGCTGGTCTACAGGCAGAAAGCGAAGAAGCTGAATGAACAGTGGGATCTATGAAGTCTTTAGAGCATGTTTTAAGAACAATTTGGGGCATTTTTGGAAGATCTGAGGCTGACAACCTAGTAGGGTTGAAAGCCATGGTTGAAAACAAGAACGAAATTCCAGCTAAAGAAATGCAAATCTATACATCGTCTGAAAATAACTGCAGACAGCTATCCTACCAAAGCCCAGAAGCCCAGGAAAGCACTGAGGAATGGTCCATGTTCCTTTTCTCCAAAAGTTGACAAAGTGCAGTGCTGGAGAGGAAACTGTACAAGGTAGATGTAATATAACATACGTTTAAGATAAAATGATCAAATACAGTTTATTATATCAGGCTCAATTCTCATGTCCCCCTGCTAAGAAATCTCAACCACTCTTTTCCGTCTGTGCAACTTCCATTCTCCTCACAAAGAAAATACCACCCTCTGGCTATGCAGGGAAGTACCATAATAACCTTCACAGTGCTCCCCTTTCCCTCCAGGTGAATCTCACTCCACTTTCTAGTTTTTGTGTTACCCTCACAAAGAGCTTTCCCCACATACTAACAGCACTCACCTACCTGCTCGGCTTAAGCCCTTTGCTTTGGTTTCTGCCCAACTCACACTTCTGTCTGCTGCTCTTCCTACCTCTCACCTCACCCGGTAACACCAACCCAGATCCTACCCTGGCCTTCCTCTGTTGCACATCTGACAACACCTGACCCAACCTGGCTGCCTGTCCATCTCCACACTCCTCTTTGCGGCCCTCAGGAGCTTCTTCTGCTATAAACTCTCATAGCAACATGCCCGACCTGAATACTTCTCTACTCAGTTCTTCCCTTCTCTCCCTGTCAGTCTGTTGCATGTCATTTCTCCCTCTTCTCTTCCTCTGTCCTTTCTGCTCTTTTGAATAACCCTATATCCAAGCTCTTACTCTACACTCAGCCATGACTCTCCTTAGATTGTGTCTCCTGAGAAATTTTGGAAAGTCCCTTGTCCTCTTCCCACCCTCACTCATCCTTGGATGTGGATGCTTGTGTGCTGATGACAAGCCAATCTTATAGATGTTGGTTTCTTTGCACTTGTGTCTTCATGCTGTCTGCAGGCATGCCTCAACTTTTGTCCCAACCTAAATGGCTGCTCACCAAGCCATGTTCTCCCTTTGCTCCCTCTGTTGTTAAATACACCCTCTCATGACCAAGTCTCTTCCAGCATTATCCACTGCTCCTGGATACAACTCCTCACCTGGCACTCACGTGTCTTCTAGTCCATCAGCATCTGTGCTCAACCTTTTGTCCTTTCCCCCTACGAAGAGCTTTGCTGATGCTCTCTTGATGCTGTGATTCTTTTCCCCCTTTTCCCACTGCAAGTTTTATACTGGCACTGACTCAACTGCAACAACTGTTCCTCCAAGAGCAGGCTGACAACTGCCACTATGAGTTCTCTCCTTTTTCCATTCACCCATTTCATGCAGCACTTATCACAGTGGGCTTCTGGCCCACAAACGAGGCATCTTAAGCACTGCACTGAATGCAAATATAATCACATGGCTGTGGAAGTTGTTCCTGCCATTCATATGAATGGTTAACTGCTTTTTGTTAATTAACTTTTTGCTGCCATAAAGTTTTGTAGCAATCTTTATGCTGCTTAAGACCGACCCTCTCCTGCAGGAATGGCTGAATAATAGCACCAGCTGGATGTGTCATAATTATCACAGCCTCAGCACTGGGGAAATATAAGACTTCTGGTGGGTGGAAGCCATTGCCTCTTTCTTTTCCTGTGTGCCTGGGCTTACCACAGGATGTCATTCAAGGTTAAAAAGCTTAGCATCCCTGCTGATCATGCCTTTCCCCCTGGAAAAAACATGTGATGGATACGATCAAAAAGGGTTGTGTTTCAGCTGCACAGTCTGTTCAGGCTTGTCCTTCTTTACCTTACCCATGGTGTCCCAAAAACAACATGTGACCCTGTGCACATGAGGGATTAATATCTGGGATTCCATTTTAGTGACACTGAGAGCATCAGATCATTGTTGAGGGCCGCTTGCTCAGAAAGCTGGAAGCAAATGAGCAGAAACACAGCACTACTGCTTGCCTCACACCATGGAGAGGGAGACTGACTTCAGTTTTGTCACTTCAGTGTTAAATCATCAGGGAACGTTGACTCCAGTCACGTTTGAGAACTCCTTGCCCTGCAGTTGCCCTTTTCTCTTCTCTGTCAGTCATGTCTTCACAGTATGTTATGGAAAAGGGGAATATATATTTCTTGTTCTTAGATGCTAACACATGGGATTTCCAACCCTGTGTCTTCATCTCTATTTATAAAAAGCTGCCTCTAGGCATTTCTGTTTGAATGCTACATTTCCTAACATGAATATGGCTGACCCCATATTTACACCTCCTTAACATCCCTTTCTAGTCTACATCTGCTGTAAAATTCAGCCACAACCAGATAGAGAGAGAAAATGGTTTAGACTTCTAACCCATATTGGTAATGGCATTAATGTTTGGAGAAAAGATAATGTATTGCAATTCCCATTAGACATTCTGTACCAAGTATATTTTTAGAAAGACTGCCTTGTCCTCCTTCTTGAGGAAATGGTTATGCCTCAGTTTACCTAGATTTGGGACTGAGGCCTCACATACTCCACAGCCAACTCCACTGTAATTGTATTGGCAAAGTCCCAAGGTTCTGCAACAACCTGGTGGAGGCAAAAGCCAATTCTGCCACTGCTTCTTTTCTACTGTAACAAAAGATATGTTTAATCAAACAAATATCAAGATTAACAATGAGGACAGTGCAATAGTATCTCTATTAATCCCTCAAATATCAATTTTCCTTTAGTTAGTAACCTGGGTTTTCAGTACACCACAGTATTGGTCTTTTTTTACCTCAGCAGGTTTAGCCTGCGTCGTGGAGTTTGTAAGAAGGACTCTCCCCCAGGCAAAATCAACAGGATACTTTATAAAAAGGACATGGCTGTTTAAAACGAGAAAGTGCTTATAACACAAACTGGTCTAATAATGTGTCCTCATTCCTTGGTTTAAATATGAGATCTCTACACTGCCTCTGTTCTTGCTGACGATTTGCACATCATTGTCTCCACTGATGGAATGTGTTCTCCTGTTGGCATATCCCCCATTTATTTCTTCCTTCTTGTCCTATTACCAGGGAAATTCAAAAATACAAGCAAAAAGATTTCTGTTAGATAGCTACAATGCTATTTAGGTGAAAAAACCCCAGAATTGTGAGCTAATTTCTGACCTTCTGAATGCAGGATATAGTCTCAGATTTCTGATTGTTAAAAATGCAGATAATTTTAATGTAACTTCCTTGGACAAAATTACTAAATGGGCTGCAGTATTCTTTTGCCTGGACTGACCTTATAACTAAAACACTGCCAAAATTTTACACGTTTTCCTGTGGTCTGTTCTCCAGAAAATGAGATCCAAGCTGCCAGATTTTTCATTAGTTAGTTTTTCAGTGGATGGTAGAAAAGCAAGAAGAATACAAACTTAAATGTGTTTGTTTACTTGACATCTGCTGCCCCTCAACCTTCAGCTTCTGCATTTCTCTAGCAAATAAATTTTCTTCCATTATCTCAAAACTACAGTCTATCCAGTTTTTTTCTTTTCATTCATTGTACGCTTTTTGTCCCTTTGCCTTCCCTCTCATTACTGTTTCCCACCCTGGTGCAGTGACTGACCCACCCGCTTTCCTTGGGACTGCCCTTCTGTGGGGTGAAAGGATGGCTCATGAAAAAAAGCTGATCTTTTGTCAACATAAAATGTGCATAAATGTGGCTCTGTTAAATGGGTTGGCTCTGGAAAGGTGGAAAAGCTTCTGTCAATATGCTAAAGAAAAGGGATTCATCCTGATGACTTTATTAAGAAAAAAAAACTGCCCAGATCTCTCCTCTGCCTCACTTTGTGGCTAACTCCATAGGAGTCACTGCTGTTGTTCATGTCCCTGGGGAAGAATAGAATCATAGAAACATTTAGGTTGGAAAAGACCTTTAAGATCATCAAGTCCAACCATTAATCTACCACTGCAAAGCCCACCACTAAACCATGTCACTAAGTACCACATCTATATGTCTTTTAAATGCCTCCAGGGATGGTGACTCCACTACTGCCCTGGGCAGCCTGTTCCAGGGCTTGACAACCCTTTTGGGGAAGAAATTTTTCCTAATATCCAATCCAAACCTCCCTTTGGCACAACTTGGGAGAACAGATTGACCCCCACCTCACTACAACCTGGGACCTGATGAGAGTGAGAAGGTCTCCCCTCAGCCTCCTTTTTTCCAGGCTGAACAACCTCGGTTCCCTCAGCTGCTCCTTGTAAGCCTTGTACTATAGAGCCCTCTCCAGCTTCGTTGCCCCTCTCTGGACACTCTCCAGCACCTCAATGTCTTTCTCATAGTTAGGGCCCCAAAACCAAACAGAGTATTTGAAGGGAAGAGAAGTGAAAGGACTCAGGATATGTTAAAGAAGAGATTAAAAAAAGGGGCAGGGATGGAAGAATAACTGTCTGAGCCATAAAAATGGTATACAGAGAAAGTGGGAAAGCAGAATCTGTGCCTGCTTCAGAGAACATAGTGGGGACACAGGCGGCCAGGGGAATGTGTGTGGGCAGAGCAGCCAGAGGCTCGCTGATACTCTTGTGAAACCCTTCCCAACCCTGGCGCGGCAGCTGCCGTGTTAAAATAGCACAGCCAGCTCTGGCAGCCTCTGCTGCCGCCCAGCCCCAGCCCCTGCGGCTCCGGGGGCTGCCCCGCCACCCCCCGCTGGCTGCCACCTCTGGGACAGGTTGTCCAGAGAGGTTGTGGATGCTCCATCCCTGGAGGTGTTCAAGGACAGGTTGGATGGGGCTTTGAGCACCCTGGTCTTTTGGAAGGTCTCCCTGCCCATGGCAGGGGGGTTGGAACTTGATGGTCTCTAAGGTTGTTTCCAAACCAAATCATTCTATGGTTCTATGATTTGCATCCAAAGAAGAGCAACAAAGCTGGGGAAGGGTCTTGAGCATGAAGGCTCAGGAAGGCCTTCAGGCTCAGGAAGGAGCTTTCATCACTCTATCCAGCTACCTGTTCTCAAGCAGTGTGCAGAAACTTAACCTCTTTGAAATTTCCACCTTTCTGTCCAGCTTTGTTAGCACTGACCAATAAGAACAGACACAGATGTGCTCACCACAGACCTGATCACAGGCAGCCTCCTTCCTCTACAAGACAAAATCAGCACCGAAGGCTCCTAGTGCAGCAATCACTACAAGACAAAAGTCACCAAAGGTTTCTATGCATTTACCACCCCTGCTGTATGACCAGCCACCTCATCATCACATACGCCCTTCATCTGAATATGATCTGGTGAGCTGATAGTGCTTTGGGCTCAAGGAACCCCTTGCGGGTGCCGAAAACAAATGATAAGGATAAAGGCAGATCAGGGTGAGAGATGTCAACACAGGAAGATTTGCATATCCTGATTTATGATGTATACTTGATGAGGTTTGGTGGGCAAGGCACCACTAAGACAGGCAGACCTTATACATAAGTCAAGAGGGATGAATATTTGAGCTGCCCGAGTTTGGCCCAGGGTGCTGCACAGACCTTGACCAGCAAAGCTGACACTGCTGCCCTGCTGTGCTAGTAACTACCTGTTGCCAGCTCCCTCATCCACCTTCTCTGCTGTCCAGTGGTTTCCTTCTTCCCAGATACCACTCCTCTTCCAGGCTTTGCAGGCCTTCCTTTTTCCTTACACTACTTTTCCTTCTTATGTGCATGCCTCTTGTCTCCCCCTTCCTACTCAGACATAGAAAGTTTATGGTGGAAGGCTGAAAGAGGCAAAAAGAAACTTTTAAGAATCAAGTAGAGACCATGGGGAATGAGGAGGGAGGCTAAGAAGGTGGCTGTCATGGGAACGACAGGCTGAAGGGAAGAATTTCTCTAGTGCTTCCTAAAGATTGTTTCCTTCAAGCTGTCCCATGTCATTGAAGCCACAGAATGAGCAATCCAGCTCATGTACGTCCCTTTTCTGGGCGAAACATTATGTACTTGGTTAGCAGCCCATAAAGTAAACATAAATGCTTAAGCCCAGGAATGTCATTTCAGCTAGGAGCATCTGTATCAACATCAGGGTGACTTCACTTGCTTCCCGTTAGTGTGTCCTTGAGGTAAATACATATATTATTTTTTATTTATCTTCATGAGTTTGGACAAGCGCTGTACCCAGCCCTCAAAAGTCACTGCAGTTCCAGCTCTAGAGCAGGGAGGGTATGTGAGATCAAACAAGGTAAGCTCTGAGCTTGTAACAATTAATTTTTTAGCTTTATTCAGAAGTAGAATAAGCAACATTAATCCAGGAAAGCTAGTTACCATGTGGCAATACCTACAGGGCCCACAGCTGTTGAATAATTTAGAGTAAACTTTGCATTGAGTGCCATGAATTATACTCTTAAAAAAAAAAAAGCACACAGTCAAATCAGTTAGTTCAGCTTGAAATATCTGGGTACTGATCCAGGACTCATGCCTGTATCTAAATCATATTATCTTCAGTCTACATTTTGATCTCCAGAGAGAAGTGCCCATCTGCCCTGGTCCACGCAGAGCAAAGTCCAGCAGAGCCTGAGCTGCGCATTCCAGCACAGGGCTCGGGTTTCCTGTGATGTGCATGTGTCTCCTCCACACGCACCAGTCCTGTCCAAATAATACTGCAACCCTGACTGACCTTTCAATATTAATGACAACATACTCTAGAAAGCACTGGGAGAGAGGTTTTCAAAGCTGCTGAAAGACACAGATAGGTATCTCGTGGGATTTTCAGCTGTGACTAAACAGGCCAATTGGCTGACTCCCACTGCTTTCATTAAATCGGTAAGAGCTGGGTACCTAATTCTTCAGTCATGTTTGGAAACCCTGTCACAAGCCTCTTTGAATAACTACGAATTTGGGGGCATTTGGCTTACATTACTTACACGATGAGGTCTGCCCAGGCACACAGTAAAACCAAAACTGGTTAGAATCACAGGATCATAGAATGTGTTGTGTTGGAAGGGAGTTCTAGAGGTCATCTAGTCCAACACCCCTGCAATAAGCAGGGACATCTCTAACTAGGTCAGGTTGTTCAGAGACCCATCAAGCCTGACCTTGAATGACTCCAGGAATGGGGCCTCCACCACCTCTCTGGGCAACCTGTTCAGGGATCAACCACCCTCATAATAAAGAACTTTCTCCTAATGTCTAATCTAAATCTACCCTTTTCTAGCTTAAAACCATTACCCCTCATCTTGCCACTACAAACCCTTCTGAATAGATCTTCCCCTGCCTTCCTACAGGCCCCTTTCAGGTATTGGAAGTTTGCTATAAGGTCCCCTCGGAGCCTTCTCTTCTCCAGGCTGAACAACCCCAACTCTCTCAGCCTGTCTTCATAGGAGAGGTGCTCCAGCCCTCTGATCATTTTCATGGCCCTCCTCCAGACACACTCCAACAGGTCCATGTCCTTCTTGTGTTGGGGGCTCCAGAATTGGACACAGTACTCCAGGTGAGGTCTCACCAGGGCAGAGTAGAGGGACAGAATCACCTCTCTTGATCTGCTGGCCACAGTTCTTTTGATGCAGCCCAGGATGTGATTGGCCTTCTGGGTAGCAATTGCACATTGCTGGCTCATGTTCAACTTTCCATCCACTAGTACCTCCAAGTCTCTTTCCACAGGGCTGCTCTCTAGTATGTCTCTAGAGCTTTGTACCTTGTACCTCAGAGTGCTCAGAATAGCTGGGTTGCTCCAGACAAGACATACTGATTCAGCTTTAACTTTGGTTCCATATACTTTGTATCCCAGATTCAGACCCAGCAGAGACTGGGCCAGCACTATCCTGAGTATTCTTGAGGCATCTACATACCAACAGCAACACGAACATGAAGCAGGAGTGATGAGTGGAGAGCACCTGCAATTGGAAGAGTTGCTTCATATACTTGGCTTCTGAAGGAAAAAGAAAAAAAAAGCAAGGATCTGCATCTCCACAACTTGTTCTCTCCTCCCACCATAGCAGCCTGGAGCATTTCTGGCAAGGACTGACAGGTAGCCTGCAACTTGAAGCTGGGCTTCAGAGGCCTCTCACCTGGGAGTGCTAACCAAATTGTGAGCCGTGGTCCACTCACCATCATTTTGCCCATCGCTCCACCTGCAATGCAGGAGGCTACACTTCATCAACAACCTCTTCAGCAAAGATTTTTACCTTTGCCACAGTAGATAAACAAAGACTTGCAAGAAGTGCAACTTTCGGTCAAGTCAGTTCTGTTCTGAGACCTGATTGTTCACATAGGCATGGTAGGGGTGTCTTCATCGGGAAATCTGCATTTACTTCAAAGGTTGTATTAAAATAAACAAATGTCTTTTTCTGTTCCTAATTTCTGTCTGCTGTAGAAATCACAGCTCACCACTGAACTTATCACCAGCATGTGAAAAATGTTTTGGGAAGTCACATCACATAGGTCTCACCCAGAAGTTAATGTACTGAAAATAAAGTATATCGTGTATATTGCTCATCACTTCTGCACAGATCTGGGTTCATGAAATTTGAGCTTTGATCCATTTTAACCACATGGCCAAAATGATCGAATGGATCTGTCCAAAATTGTCTGCCTTTCTCTTCCAAGCTCACACCTACATCCAGAACCAGATGCTGATACTCAGTTTCTGGTTGCTCAGAACCAAGCCCCCACCTCCAGCAGTATTTGCATTCAGGCTGGAAGAGGAGGCACCACCCCAGCCGGGAGCTTGCTGTGAAGCTTCACATTTACAACCCTGTCACCAGACTAAATCAAACGGTATGTGGTCCATAACGCTGTCAGGAAGGTGGGGTATGTCATTCTGCATCTGATTAGGAGTGATATATTCAGTCAACCCACATAATGATGTAGTTTTAGGACTAAAAGAAGAAACTACTGGTGAATGCAATAATCTTTTTCAAATGATGAAGAGGATGTGCAAATACACCCAGAGGATAAAAATCTGTCAATCCTAACAACGCAGGGGTACCAGGATCAGGACTGGGATGCCTATGTGCCTTTTGCCTTCTATTTGTTGTTTAAGCTTTGGAACAGAGCTGCGGGGGACGGGATATTTAGGAACTGTCACCGCACGTTTGACATATGGGTGCTGCCTGGCTCATGGCATCTTTATGGTGGTGTGACTTCTAATCCAGACATATGCAGATTAGCAGCGGGTTCAGTCATGCTGAAAGCATCCAGGGCTTCCTTTTAAGCACCGATCCCTTTGTGACTGGCAGAGATGTGACTGTCAGCTATTGCTCCCCGCTGCCCCCCTCACATGACTCCCGCAGCGGTGATACACCGCGCTCGGACGCCTCTCCGGTTTCCAGCCAGCGCAGGGCAGCAGCAGACAGTAACGGGGGTTTCTGTTCCTGGCCGGGAGCCACAGTGTACTTGGAGACATTTGCTGCTCGCATGTGAGTGTTGGAATCCCCTTTTACAATCAGGAGGTCGATGGAAAAAGAAATCCCTACGACAGCATGAACATAATACTGGCCCCGAGTGATGCCAAAAACATTAATCTCCTTCAGCCTCACGGCTGTGTGCCTACGGGCTCCAAATGTCCCAGTTCACTCAGCACATTTCTCTTGACCTTATGCATGATTTTCTGATAATTATAACGTCACATGATAGCTCCCTGCACTGACTTTGAGTTATGAAACAGGGGCTTCACAGAAGTAGAAAATTACAGGTGTTTTATTTAGTGAAGAAGCCGTTACTGGGAACTGCAAACCTGATGGTACAGAAGTTTCCAAAATTAGGAATGAGTTGCCTTTACCTTGGTCAAATGATGCTCTAGTTTAAATTAAAATATCTCAATTTAATTTTCATCAAAAAAACATGTACTCTTGTCTGCACCTCTGACACTGATCCCACAGCCCCACTTAAATCAAGCCAGGACTTCACTTAAAATGTGCAACAATTTGTAATAATTTTATAATAAAGGAGCAACAGGTGACTAAATGCTATGCTGAGAGACACATCAGAAATGCTTCCAACAGACAAAAAAATTGGCTTTGTATCACATACCAAGTGCTGAACAGGTTTTGAATTTAAAGGGGTGTTTGTAAAAATGAAGGTGAAGAAGCCATTGTGCTGTGAGCCCCCCTCCTCCTCTGCTAGTGTCCCTCACAACTGCTTGGTTTTCAGTTTTGGACTCCTTGTTCTGCCTGTCTGGGGAGAGGGCAGCCCTCTCACAACACTTGTCAAGATAGAGTTCATCCAGTCCTGTGGTCAGCACAACTTTCAAAGCTGTAAGAGGATTCTTGACAAGGCTCCTTGAACTAAAGGAAGGAATGAAGAAAATAGAGATGCTTCCAAAACTGCTAATACAATTTTCTTCCCTTTACCATCTCTTACTGAATTTTTTAAAAACCTTTTTTGTATCATTCACAGCATGCGAATAGGTCACTGTCCCTGGTTGTTCACTGAGCATCATTTAGACACACAGCTTGCTGCAGAGAAGGGAATCTGAGCTGATGTCATGCAAGAGTGTTAAAAAGGACCATGAGAAACTGAAGCCATATTTTTTTGCCTCAAATTTGAACATGGCAGAAAGGCTGGAGTTGGTTGGCAGGTCATGAAGACTCAGCAAATTTACGAGACTTAAGGAATGTAGTACGGATGGGATCAATGTGACCATACCAAGACTTGTGAAAAGTCAGTAGAATTGATTTTTTCGATATAGAAAGATGTAATCTCTATCGAATTTCAAAAATAACTGGTCTATAAAACCTGTAAATTCAGTCACACAGTTTATAAATGGACTTGGAAGGGTGTACTCTTTGCTGGATAAAACATTGGCTGGTCAGCAGGGTCCAGAGAGTGGTGGTGACTGGAGTGATATCCAGTTGGCAGCGGGACACAAGCGGTGTTCCCCAGGGATCGTATTGGGGCCAGTTCACTTAAATATTTTTAGCAATGATCTGGACGAAGGGATTGAGAGCACCCTTGGTTAGTTTGCACATGACACCAAGTTTGGCGGGAGTGTTGATCTGCTTGAGGGTAGGGAGTCTCTACAGATAGATCTGGACAGACTGATCGATGGGCTGAAGCCAATTGTATGAGGTTCAACAAGGCCAAGTGCTGGGTCCTGCACTTGGGTCACAAGAGCCCCATGCAATGCTCCAGACCTGGGGAAGAGTGGCTGGANGCTTTGCAGTGATGATCTTAAAGGTCTTTTCCAATCTAAACAATTCTATGATTCTATAAATGCTGCAGGAAAAATACCATTTTCTGCACTTTTCTGTAAATGTAGTTCCTGTAGGACTGACAGAGAGGAAGCTTCAGGTTTCTCAGTTTCTTTTGTATTACTGAGAAGGGACAATGATGCTGGATCAGCTGAGTGTGGTTCACAAGAGCAGCGACAGTGAGGTTCACCATAGATCCTCCTGCCTGCTGTTCTGGTCTGCCAGCTGTGACCAGGGCAGGCACAAGACCACAGAGCTCCTTCAGTTGGAAAGCCCCTCAGGGGGTCATCTACTCCAACCTCCTGCTCAAGCAGGGCAGCTTCAAAGTTGTATCATCACTAATTAACAATACAATGAAAGGGAACAGAAACACTGGGGATGTGCACCTGCATTGGATGTGCAGCATCAAATGGAGAATTCAGAAGAATTTCATAAATACATTCTCAGTTAACCATTACCATAACTTTAAAATCATATTTTAATGTGCCACCTATTCTTGATCAGCTTTCTCAGATAAATACACCACACCCAGAAAACAGAAATTGTAAACTGCTCAAACAAATTGAAAAAGGAAACTTAATGCTTTAATCCAAACACAAGCAGCAGACAAAAATCCTGACATGGTTGTCAAACATAGCATCATCTGGGCTTTTACTTTATTTCAGGTGTTGGGTTTTTTTAGGAACTGTAATTTAACCTTGTCAAGTAGGAGTGGCTGGGGTTTTTTGGGTTAGCAGGCTCTCTCCAGATCAAAGCTGAGGCGTACGAGGAGAGAACTGAGAGCAAGCATGTGCTCTGGCAGCCGGTGCCAGGCAGCTGAGGGTGACCGAATCTGCTCCTCATTTACTTCCATACAGCTGGGGATCTCTGAGGGTGCTCTGCTCGCTCTGTTCATATTTCCTTTTTATAAGGGAGAGCCTTTCATCAGAAAGCTGGAACAAATTGCACCTTTGGTTAAACCCTCATGCATGCTAACCGTAGCTTCCTCTTTCCCGGTATCTGACATCAGAGCCAAGCTGTTTGAGGAAGCCACAGTTACAGCAAATGTTTCTAAACACTGCTCCCCTCTATTTTAAGCTGGCTGAGAATGATCCCATCCTTTTATAAGCTTCTGGCTAAATACACTCATCTCTGTAACCTGCACGTCCAGGAACATTGTTTGAGAAGACCAGAGGACAACCAGACATTTCTCTGCAGAACAAAGGAGCAGGAAAGGGAAGCGTGGCTCTTTTTTATATATTTATTTATTTTGTATCGATTTGAAATTCTTTAACAACAACAGCACTTTGATTGATGCAAAGTCACAATGAAGTCACAGTAGACTTGGCAGTGTGATGAATGCTCCTTTGACCTTTAGAGATGGTTGGCCTCATTCCCCCACCGCTGTGCACCCAGGGTTGTAATTTATACCTGTGGCAAAGTGGTTACCAAAGCAGCAGGGCAGCAGTTTAGAGCGACTTGTGCGAAGCACAACACAAGGAACAAGGCGGGGGGAAATCAGGCCCAGTCCCTTCTCCCGCAAGGCATCAAAGGCAGCATCTTTTATAATTTACTGCAATACCGCCTAAGTACCAACCTAAAGTGAGGCCCTGCCAGGCACCCTGCAAACACAGAATAGCAACGGCTGCTGCTGCAGCCCGAGGGCTGGCCTATGGGGGGAAGCTTCTCTCATTAAGTGAAGGTGTGTGCCGGGAAAGGGGCTCTCTGCGCGCCGGGAGGAGCTGGAGCAGTTCGCAGGTCCCAGGCTGACCACAGCTGCTGTGCAAACCTGGGTAGCTGCACAGCAGCCAAGTCAAAGGGCTGGAGCCCCACCAGTACCTCTCTAGATCTACCCTGCTTCCCAAGTTGCAAAAACCTGGGAAACAGGCAGAAGAATTACACAGGGGAAGAGGTTTCCAGAGCTGCGCACATAACCTTGAAAGAACAGTGCTGGCCACATAGAATGGTTTGGGTTGGAAGGGACCTTTGAAGGTCATCCAGTTCAACCCCCCTGCACTAAGCAGGGACATAGAATCATAGAATCATAGAATGTATTGGGTTGGAAGGGACCTTTGAAGGTCATCCAGTTCAACCCCCCTGCAATAAGCAAGGACACCTCTAACTAGGTCAGGATGCTCAGAGCCCCATCAAGCCATCATGTTCAACTAGATCAGGTTGCTCACAGCCCCATCCAACCTGACATTGAATGCTTCCACAGATGGGGCATCTACCCTCTCTGAGCAACCTGCTTCAGTGTTTCAGTAGATTTATTCCTTATATCTAATCTAAATTTCCCCTCTTTTAGTTTAAAACCATCACCCCTTGTCCTGTCACAACAGGCCCTTCTAAAAAGATTGTCCCCATGTTTCTTACAGGCCCCAAGTACTCAAAGGCTACAATAAGGTCTTCCTGGAGCCTTCTCTTCTCCAAGATGAAAAACTCCAATGCTCTCAGCCTTTCTTCAGTCCTTCTCCTGGCTCTATAATTCCCCCATATGTACCTAACATACTAATTTTGAAAGACCCCAAGAGGAACTGGGATTTCGCTTATTTGCAGTGTTGTGACAGGCAATGTTGTGTCCCCAGACACCAGTGGCTCCAGGACTAGGCAGGCTGTGTGTGAGCCCTGGAGTGCCTGCACTTTATGAGTTCCCTTGCAAAAGGCAGGGTATGTTACAATAGCCAATGTTGCACATACACACCCACAGCAACATAGAAAATACAGCAGTGGATATGCTGGGAGAACCAGCTCTGACATACATGATAAAATGGTCTTCATGGAGTACACAAGACACCATTCTCTGTGTAAGAGTATGCCTAGTGCTACCCCATGCCACTCTTCAGTCCTGTCACAATTAACTCCACCAGCAATTTCACAGAGCTCCCCAAGATATGCATCCACAACTACATCTCTGTCCCTCAAGTCTTGCCTCCTTTGCGGCCAACGAAACCTCTCCTAGGTCTGAGTGACCCCCTGCATTGCAGTTCTTGGTAAGGAAATGGAGGGGCCAGCTAACTTCTGCTTCCACAGGCTCTCCCTACTTCCAAGATGCCCTCTTGCTTTTACAAGCAGCCTAGGGACAAGTGCTGTTTATTTAGCAAAAACTCTGGAATTAGCTAACTTCAACCAAATAGTGTGTTTGAGCCAGTTACTTGTTCACAGTCCCTACTGAATAGCCAGAGATGATGAAGCCTAGAATGTGTCTGAAGCATAACTTTGTGCAGGGTTTGTCCTGTGTGGTCCTTACAAGTGATGGCGCGTGAGTCAGCTGGCTAACCACTAGAAAGCAAAACCATGGTCCTCATAAGCTTTCAATTAGAAACAGTAAATTAACAAAACCACGATGACTTCTTAAAGGCTTCTTTTTCAAAGCAAGCCTTTTCTGCTGTCCTTTCTGATTTCTTTCAGGATTCCAAGGTGAGGATGGGCTCTATCTCCTGAGAGATTGGAGGGAAAACCAGGGCAGGCAGCCAGGTGCAACGTAGAACAGCAATGTAGAACGTCAGGAAGATTTGGCTGGAAGGGGTCTCTGGAGGTTTCCACTTCTACCACCTACTCAAGTCAGGGCTACCTTGATGGAAGATCACATTGCCTTCCAAGCTTTCAATGTCTTCACAGACAGAGTCTGCAACATTTCAGAGAGATCTGTTCCAGTGTTTGACCAAGTCTCCTACAGTCAGAACTACCCTTGTTGCATCTTGTGACTATTGCCTCTTGATTTTTCACTGAGCAGCATTAAGAGAAGTCTGGCTCTGTCTTCTTGTAACCTCTCTTTAGACTACTGAGGACAGCAGTCAGATCTCCCCTTATCCTGTCCTTCTCTGGGCCAAATACTCCCAGTTCCCTCAGCCCACCCTGCTATGTTACACACCCCAGCACACAAAACAGGAGCATTTTACTCAAAATTAATGACACTATTCCATTACTGCAGAGGTAAAGCCAACGACCTCAGGATGTCACCCAGTGTATTTCAATGATAGAACACTGACGTTTTAAAATTGTTTGAGGACTTTTTCTTCATTCTATTCAGGTTAAATCCTCCAATAAGTTAAAAATTATATGGAATTACATTTTACTACAAGTTGCATAAAATAAAGTAACAAATCACATGCTAGCAGGTGAACATCCCTCTCTGGCAGGTATTAAGCCTGTCACTTGGCCAGCTGAGCTACACTAAGCATCAGATAAAACCTGCAGACTGATTAGACTCAACTGGCACCTGCAGAATTAACACCTGCAGTTTTGGCCAGCTAGCTCAACTAATTGAACCGAGCAGCAGAAAGCTATCAGATTTCACTCCTCTTTTCACACATAACTTTTGACGTCCTTTGCAAGCGGTTGTGAGAAACTGCATATTTGATTTAGTTTGAAATTTGATCATTTTGCAGGTGACCGCAGCTTTTGAATGCAAACATGGAGATACCTCTTTATTCTCCCTGCAGAACAGAGCGGGTTTGGGTTTTTGTTCTGCCTTAGGAAACTGCCATTGGATATTCAGCCACAAGCAGGTTGAATAGATAGATTTAATATTTTGCTACAGCCCCGGTTACAATAACAATCCTTCCATCTCTTGTAATTACCACCCCGCGTTTTCACCCAGGATGACATAACAGCCTCTCTTTCTGTATGTTTAATCACCCTCTCCTAACCTCCAGCTCAACTGATGGAGTTGCTGGTTGATTAGCAAACAAATAATCACCTGAGTGCCAGACCGAGCCAGCTGCACCGTGCGTGTCACCCGCGACCCATCTGCAGGACACGGCCAATGCCAGATGCTCGTCTGGGAGCGCGCCTGGCAGCAGAGTGCTGGACACGTGCACAGCTCAGCCTTGTGTCTGCAGAGAAACCCCAGCGAGGAAAGCACAGAAAATGCTACAGAAAGGAAGCATCTTCATCTGCTCTTCTCTCCGGGCTGACTTGTTTCTTAGTGTTTCCTCAGTGTCACGAAGATCTGCTGCTGAGGAGGAAAGTTTGGTGCAATCCCAGGTAGTCAGAAAATGAGCTGGTTGCTCCGACTGTGCAGCAAGAGAGAATTTGATAAGTGGTCCCGACTAATCTGTGTGTCTCATGAGCTTTATAGTTCCTAAACAAGATGGCAAGCTGTTACAACTAATAACAATGTTAGGCAAAATCCCCTGACTAAGCCCAAATTTTACATTTGATTCACAAAGTGACTGTGTGGTTCAGCAAACGGTGGGCTTGTGATAATTATCAGCGTTTGTCATAATTATCAGCTTTATTCACACAAATATATTAATATTTTGATATCACACTCATCACCTTGAAAATAAGTTGCAGTTTCAATGTCAGCTTCAGCATATATACACTAGAATGCTTTGGAAGTATATCTGAGAATTCTCATTTAATGATGAGGTATTTTAACTTAAAATACACGTTCAGTTGTGTTGTGATTGTTCAGGAAAGATATAAAGCTCACTCAAATCCATTGACTTCTCTAAGGCTGGATCTCGCTTTATTGTTTGATTTTCTTGACAAAAACGGCATTAATAGTTTAGTGGAGTCTGGGTTTATATCAGAGACTTATTAAACTGAGCAGTGCAAAAATAAAACAAAAGAGAGACCAAACTTCAGAAAGTAAAGATTTGTTGGGCATCCTTCCAGTTGGAAAGAGATGGTGATTAGGTTAGAGGTAACCCATCTTTTTGAACTAACCTGGAGCAAAGCTCAAACTTGTGCCCAGTGTAGATGCACATTAACACCTTAATAACATATTTACTTTTTTTAGTGCTAAATGCATACACTAGCAAAGACACAGTCAAACTGAGGTAGAGAAGCATTAAACGCTCCCCTTATACGGTGTAACTGAAGGATGGGTTGGATGTTGCAGGCAGGCAAATGGATGGGAGTAGCAACAGATGAGCAGAAATGTTTTCCCATCTCATTAGGGAATGCCTGCCTGATTACAGTGAGGGAAAGGGGAGAGGGAAGGGGGAAAGGGAAGAGGAAAAGGGAAGGGGAAGAGCCCTGTGTCTTCATTACACTTATCTTTCCTGTCCTTAAAAGGCTTTGAATTCCCATCCAATGGTTTAGATCACAGTCTTCCTTCAGAGCAAGACATTTTCTTATGTGTTTGCCAAAGAAGACACAAACTCCCTTAAAGATCTGCTAGCTGAAACTGCCCACCAGAGAATTCCCTTGGTCTGTGTGAGGAAATGCAAGAGTCCTGTGCAGAGCTAACCCGAATATTTCCCTGGTAGGACAACGCTGCCAAGCCACCAGCAAGCTCTGCTTGTGCAAACAAAACTTGAGAGCAAATACAGGTGAACCTCCTGAAAGATCTAATCTTAGAAAAGGTACTGAATGGCTTGATCCACATGAGAAGTGCTTCATAAGCTATATCTGTACTGCTGTATAAAAAAACCATCGCTTCTACATTTTCCATCCATATCTTGGCATCTAATATTAATTTACTTAGATGGAATCAGCCATAATCACATTTGCCATAGGTGAACTAGAGGGTATTAATTGCTAGGAAGAAACTTGGATGTTTCTAGAACTAGAGGGTATGAACTGCTAGGAAGAACACACTTGGCTGTGTGTGTTACAGTATGTAACAGAGTGTGAACAGCCTCTTGCCCTCCTGCTCTGCTGTGTAGTGTTGCCACACTAACTTCATGAAAAATTGAGTGCAGATGTGTGTTGATAAATCACAAGCAATACTAGCTCTCTCAAAGTAGGGGAGGGAGGGTCCACAACCCCACCTGTACTGGGTGCATACCAGTGCCCAATGGCACCTACAGAGAGTGAACTTCCATTCTGTTAGGACTCACAGAATGAACCCAACTCTTTCCTCCATAAAATAGCACTGTATGGAAGTAATCTCCAGTAGGACAGTACAGATGGGGGGGGAAATGCCAAACTATGTATTTGATCAGCTGCACTTAAAAGAGTGGTATGAGAAGTGAACAATCCACTGCTTCTGAGCAAAACAGCCTGAACTCAGTGCCTGAAGGTCTTAAATCACAGAATCACAGCATAGTAGGAGCTGGAAGGGATCTCTGGAGATCTAAATGATCCAGATCAACCCCCTGACAAAATAGGTTCACCCAGGGCAGGCCACACAGGAAAGGGTTCAGATGGGTTTTGAAAGTCTCCAGAGAAGGAGACTCCACAACCTGTCTGGGCAGCCTGTTCCAGTGCTCCATCACTCTCACAGGAAAGAAGTATTTCCTCATATTGAAGTGGAACTTGCTGTGTTCTAGTTTGTGTCCGTTGCCCCTTGTCCTACCACTGGGCACCACTGAAAAGAGTCTGGCCCCATCCTGATACCCACCCTTCAGCTATTTATAAACATTGATAAGATCCTCTCTCAGACTTCTCTTCTCCAGGCTAAACAGCCCAAGGGCTCTCAGCCTTTCCTCATAAGAGAGATGTTCCAGTCCCCTAATCATCCTCATAGCTCTCCACTGGACTCTCTCCATAGCTCCCTGTCTCTCCTGAACTGGGGAGACCAGAACTGGACACAGTACTCTGGATGTGGCCTTACTAGAGCAGAGTAGAAGGGGAGGAGATCCTCCCTTGAGCTGCGGGTTACACTCTTCTTAATGCACCCCTGATGGGTACTGACATCCAGCTACTGAATCACAACCTGTATCATCTGCATCTATGTGACAATTCTACATTTCCTACAAAATTGCTGATAAAGCAATTGAGCAATGCTGAACTAAGAATAGCTCCTCTTGCAACTTCAGTTCAAAATTTACAGCACTCCTCTGCCAGCTCTTCTAAACTAGAGAATTCCAATCTGTAGTAGTGCAAATCCCACTGACGGTCCACATGCAACCACAAAGGAGCAGCCAAACACAATTAGAACTCTGTCCTGCTGCTTTCTTCTGAAGGCACCGAGAGACTGCTGGAGTACATAAGCACTTACTGTTGTACAGTGAAGGGAGATGCTACCGTGCAGCTGCTGCCTAACAGCCTCTTCTCCTTCCACCACTTAGACTACTACAGGACATGCACGCAGAAACTAAGGGCCAGCTCTTTTTCCTCTGAATACACCACCACAGTTGCTTTTGATTTCGTTGGCAGCAATATTTGTTCTGTAGCTGAATCACAGAAATCACTACAGGAGTGTACTGCTTGGGGTTGTAAGGGAAAGTGGAGAAGTAGTATCAAAGTAAAACCAAAAAGTGCAGCTGAAAAAGCTGAATGTGGTAGTAAAATCTCAAATCATTAACGGAAGCTAATTCAGGAGAGCAATAACCCAGTTAATAGCCAATTAAAAGGAGGTGAAGTTGGGAGAAATATGTAAAAAAAAAACGATCAGAGAGGACAGAATCAGATGGCACCTGACAGGAGAAGGCAGTCAAATATGAAATAGCACATAACAAAAGAAAAAACAAGGAAAATAAAATAACAATGCCACAAAGGAACTGAAAACACCAAATATAACAGAAAAATCTAGATAATAATATTCATAATCCCAGCAAAGGTCTGGAGAACAGTATGCAACTTTTGGAAGCTGAATTCAAAGAGTTTTGTTTACTACCAAAGGCACACTGGGGAAAAGGGGACAGGTGGAAAGACAGACAAGTGAAGAACAACTTTTCCAATCTTTTATGTTCATTTTACCATAGCATCAACATATTTCCCCGCTTACATGTGCACACACACACTCTCGATTTCTTTCCTTGCTTTAAGCTATTGAATCCTGTCACTCATCAGCTGTCTGGGGTCTCCTATAGTCTTTGTTCCTTTTGTGTACAAATAACCAGCCCAATGAAGCCGCTAGAAAACCTTGCTGTGTAGCTACAGAATGATGTACTTACAAAGACCTAGTTAAAAGTAAAGTCCATCAAACTCTAAAAGGCGTTTGAGAAGTCAGCGTACCGCAAGAAGTTACTGTGAAATTAACTGAAATCACAAATCTTGGGATCTCTTGAAGGGGATGCTTTACATTGCAGTTTCTTTGTTGTCTTCAGATGATGGGTAACTATCTGCTGAATATTTTTCTTAATGTTAGAAAACGTTAATTAGTCAAATACAAACTCTGGAGGGAAAATACAACAGTATCAACAAGGTGAGACAAATTTTGCTCAAAACTAAGACAAAAGGAATGCCAGGATAGTAACCACCTTGTGAGGGAAATTCACGTAGCATGTGAAAGAACCAGACACAAGTCTCAGCTCTGCCTGATTCACAACAAGAATATGAAGGAAGCCAAGTCAGTCTTTCTGTGGTTCAGTGACTATTAATATAAGACAGAATAGACGCAACTGGAAAGCCTGAGAAACTCCCACACACACTCCCTTGCAAAAGGCACTGTCTGGAGACTAGGGAAGCCACAGCCTAGTTTCAGCAGAGCAACTACACTGCAACTACATTGAACCATCTCAGGTTTATGTTGAAATGCAGAAGAAACATTTATAAAATCTTAGGGAGTTTGATGGCTATTCTGCACCTACTTCTGTCCACTTTCTCTCTCACAGCCCTCAAAAATACAGTCCTGGCGTCTCCACTACACCCTGCTCTCCTCTGAGGTTGTTAAACCCAGGGACTGCAACAAAACCCAACCAGACCCAATAAAGACAGCCAAGGGGAAAAAATCAAATAAAAGTTTCAGGAGTCATGGCTCAGGTATCAAATGATTTTACAAGTACACAACAAAGAAAAGTTCAGCAGAAGTGACTTCAAACTCCCTGAAGAAGTATGAGAGGAACCTGTAGATAGACAAGATACAGAGCCTAATACTGGGAAACAGAATGAACTCCTTGTTTGGAGGGGCAGAAAGAGAGGTGTTTCAGGAAGCATTTCCTGGAGGCAGAAAAGCACAACCATTCTTTTGTCAGGACACACGTAAAAGAAAAATGCAACATCATTAAAAACATTCCTAGAGACTTTTGCTCTTGCCCTGACCCAGAAGCCCAACTCATCTTGATAACACTTGGCTTCACATCTGTGCAGTCACACAGATATCTCCTATTACTTACAGGTAATAGGATTCTTATCATAGAATCATAGCTTGAAAGGAACCTGTGGAGACCATGTAGTCCATCCTCTTGTTTGATACCACAGGTATCACCTACACTAGCTTCCATCAGCTGTGGTTTGTCTGGCCAGCTCTTGAAAATTTCCCAGGGTGGAGATTGTGCAGTCTCAGTAACATGTTCCAGGGCTGTGGCACTATCCCTCACATGGGTTTTTCCAACTTCCCAACTGCAGTCCTTGACTGTTGCTCCTTGTCATATTGTCTGCTACTAAATGGTAAAGTTTAGCTCTATTGTCTTTGCTATTCCTCCTCCAGTTACTGTAGGCTGTTGCTAAGCTCACCCTACAACCTCCTCCTCACCAGACTAAGGCCTCAACCTCTGCTTGTGCTCTTGGTCTTTCACTACCTGGAAGTCCTCTGCTGGACTCTCCAGTTTCTTTACAGCCTCCTTTGAACTTTGGGGAGGAAGGAGTGCCAGTACAGGATGCATGATTCCAGGTATGGCCTCACCAATGCCAAGCAAAAGTGGATGAGAACAACTTTGCTTGATCTGCTGGGTATGTTCCTTCAGCCCAGTGTGTGGTTGACCTTACAAAGACTTTTAGCTCAAGCAGTCCACCATAAGCCTGTGGTCCTTTCCAGCCAGGCTGCTGCTTAGCCAGTTACCACTTTGTACCAATGCTGGAGTTATTCCACCCTGAATGCAGAAACCTGCATTTCTTCCTGCTTAATCTCATGAAATTTCTGCTGTCCCAGTCTTCAACTTTCTGAAGATTCCTCTGGACTAAAGCTCTGCCATTCTGTGTGTCAATCACTCTCCCCCACTTAACACAGTTTGCAAATTTGCTAACGGTGCCATCTGCCTCCTCATACAGGCCACTGCCTTCTTGTCTTTGCTATGCTTGAAAATGAATTTGAAGAAGATGTTCTTTTTCAGCGACTGGGGTGGCAGTAACTGTCATATTGTTCCCTGGATTCCCCTTTCTGTCTTTATGAAAGACAGGCCTTTCAGCCTTTAGCCTTTTTCCAGGCTTCATGGACCTCTGCAGTTCACCCAGATTTTTCAGAGATGATAGACAGCATGTAACTCTTTCAGTACTGTCAGATGAGTAATGGTTTTAAGCTAGGAAAGGATAGATTTAGACTGGATATTAGAAAATAGTTCTTTAATATGAGGGTGATAGATCAGTGGAATGGGTTGCCCAGGGAGGTGGTGGAGGACCCATCCCTGGAGTCATTCAAGGTCAGGCTTGATGGGGCTCTGAGCAGCCTGACCTAGGTAGAGATGTCCCTACTTGCATAGGGAGGTTGGACGAGATGACCTCTAGAGGTCCCTAACAGCCTAAATCATCCTATGATTCTATGACTCTCACCAAACCCTATGGATCTGAGTACATCCAGTTGTAGTTGTGTCTAACTCACTGCTCCTTCTTTGTAGGCTATCCTCCATAACACATAGTGCTGGTATGTATAAAGTTGGATGTAGGCTTTATCTGATGCAAAAAAAGATACTAGGGACCTTGTTTTGCAATGTTTGCCACTATGTTGTTCTCCTCCATTCATCAGCAGGCCCACATGCTCTTTGAACTTCTTTTGTAACTAGTGTTCCTGTGGAATCTCTTCTTTGTTACTGTCAATGTCGTCGCCTCATCCTTGCTCTAGCTGTACTTTATTCATTTTTGGCAAAAAGTGCTCAAACAGTATCTCTGTATTCTTCTTTTGTTGTACATTCACCTTTTCAACTCTTGCATGCTATTTGCTTGCAGTACTGGCTCACCATGCAACTCCACATTTAGTCAGGAGAGCCTTCTGCTGAAAGCCCATTCTGCACTACGAGGCAGATTGTTCCTCACAGCTCAGTAAGTTGGGGGTTTTTTGCATGTTTTTGCCTGTTGGTTTGGTTTTCTTTTTAAATCAGCCAGCCCTCCTGTGCCCCTTTCCCCTTTGGCAGCTTCCCTAGGAATTGTGCGGACAAATTCCCTAACTAAGCCAAACTCTGCTCTATAAAGTCCAGGGTCCTAGTTCTGCTGCTTTTTTTCCCATCCTTCCTCTGTACCTTGAACTCAATCATCTCATGGTCACTGCAGCCCAAGTTGCTATTTCTGCCATACTTTCTGCCAGTTCTTCCCACTTTGCAAGCAGCAGGTCAAGTACAGCCCCTCTACCATTTGCATTATAAATTGTCAGCAACATAATCTAGGGACTTCTTGGGTTGCTTACATAGTGCAAGCCTAAAAATACCAATCTGGATAACTGAAATCTCCCATGAAAACAAAGGCTTGCAATTGGGTGTCTTCTGTAATTGTCTGTAGAAACCTTACCTTACATCTTGTGCAGGAGGTTTCGGTCAGATCCCACCACAGCATCTTCAGAGTCACTCTGCCTGTAGACCTTGACTCTTGACATCCTTGGATTTCTACTAGAGCTCTTCAAAGTCAAGGAGAACTTTTACAAAGAGCACAGTAACCCTGCTGATCTTCCCTAAACATCTTGTACTCAGTCAGGAGAGCACTCCAGTCAGGATCTAACACACAGTTTATGTGTGTTTCAGAAGACCACCTACCGTAAGTTTTCATATCATCAAAATATTATAGCTTTGTTTTCACTTTTTACTCCATCTCTTCCTATCACCCTATTAACTAGTATTTCAGCTCTTCAGGGCTAAGCTTCCCTTCCACATTTGCATTTCAGACACTTGAGTACCTGTCCTCACTGGCATTAGTGTAACAATCATCTTTTTAGAAGTATAGCATAATATAACTGGGGTTAGTGTTGGGGATGGGGGGCAGGAAAAGAGGAGTAACAGGTTCCCAGTACTATAATTTGCAATTCATCCAATGCAAAAAAGATGAATGCACCTTAAAACACTCAAAATTATTTAGCATCATTGACAAATGTAAGTAAAACTCTGTGATTTAGTCATGGTCATTTATCATTATTAGGAACAGGAAAAACAGTTTATTTGGAATCCATTCAAATGAATGGGAGATAGACCTGTAGGTGATCAAGAAGAGTGAATAGACTGTAATTATACTACTTTTACTTGAAAATTCATTGCAAAATTATGTGCAATAATTATGGTACAGTTGTACTGAAGCCAAGAATGAATTAAAATATCCTTTACTTACACTGACTACATTCTATAATCCTTTCTATGAGATCTATGAAGACAAAAACAGATAGACTCTGAAGTTACTGGGTTAATCTTCCAACAGGATACCCTAGTAGTTATTGATGAATAGCAATTAATGCCCCCTAAGGAATATTCAAAGGAATTAACAACTCTGTGGTCTCCAGACAGTAAAAGCAGATGCTCCATACTGACTTCTCCCTATCCTGTGTCACTTGCAAGGCATGCTTTCAAGATTTAGGAGGCCAGAGACCGTAAGTGTACCCTCCAGAAGGCCTGCAGGGTTCACGAAGTGATGGCTCTTCTTAACCCATCCTCCTATGTCCACCTTCCCTTTCTACTCCAAGTCCTTCTCCCTGCCAATAGCACCCACGTCAGGGACAAGCTCTTATTAAGCCAGCAATGACCCGCCATGCCCAGAAACAGCCTATCAGGACACAAGTGCCTGAATTACAGGATGGTGTATGTGACTCCTAACTCAACGTGTGTCCTCCTGCTGCTCACATACATTGGTGCCTGCTTACACCAGCAGCCATACCTACTTGTCCATTTGGCTGCTGTGCTGTATTCAGGTGGTGAGGAAGGAAACATCCTCATCCAAATGACCTACCACATCCTGGGTCGTTATTTCTGTGAAGGGCATTTCTCAGACCCAATAAGCAGCAAAGCAATACTGAGATTTTGATTCACTTCTTACAAGCTTCCACTGTAAGTGTGGCAGAGTTCAGATTTTATGTCAAGTTGCAACAGGTATCTCCACTGTAAAATGTCTATTAAAACATGGTTCTTCAAGGACCATTACTAAAGCAGACCTGGTGAATGAATTCACTGTCATACCCATGGTTGACTCTCATCTCTCTGTCTTTTTAAGCTCTTTCTTCCCTGTGTTGCCTAAAAGAAGTATCTTTTCACTTCAGTTTTTCTCCTTAGTCTTCATTGTGAGGAATAATAATCAAGGACATAATCCTAGTAGTAGGTTGCTTCTGTGCAGAGCTCTTCTTCATTGCTTTTGCCAAGATGAACAGTTCCTGCCCAGAATTTTACAGGTGGTAAACCAAAGGTCTCAAAAGGTGATTTATTGAGCTTGGCAAATGACAGAGCCAAATGCCACACAGGTCCTGCTGTCACCATCCAGCACTCTAGCTAGAAGCAGCTTTGTTCTCTAGTCTAATATCAACCATCACCACCAATGTGAGTCATGTTTCCCACGCTGTCACTGATTTCTCACCTGTGTGATGCTGCTAAACAGGGTCTGAAAGGGGATTTTGGACACTGGTTCCTGCCCCAGTTACTCACACAGAGTTGGCCCCGTTACGCAGAGACTGACACAGTAATTAGACCTATGACACGCCTTGGGGTTTAAATATTGCTCCCGCCTCCTTACATGCAGGATTTCTTGAAACAACCTTGGATTTTCTGAAGCTGCAGCACAACCGTGGCACATTTTGGCTTGGAGCATTTTCAGGTCTTGAGAGTGATTTTTATTTAGTTGGTTGGGTTTTTTAAGACCTTAAAGAGTAAACTTGCCTTTTTGGCAAGTGCATGTAAAAGGAGGAAAGTAACAGACAGTGCCAGCCTGGCTCTGAGAGAGAGATAAAATCTTTAAAATAGTATTTCCGCTCCTTTTGAGGCTACAGCCTGTGGTTTCATCTGATGTACCTGTGTGGCAAGCTATTCAAATGAGCCCGCAGAGAGTCTTGTATGTTAAAAGATACGCGAAGGAAAGAGGAATTTCCAGTGGAAAATGTGATTGAATGGAGAGACATTCACTTGGACAACCTCTTACCAAAGCACAGCAAACAACTAGAGGTATCTGCCAGTCTTTTTTTCCATGCCGTGAGGCACTGTTTCTTTACTGCTTACATCAATTAGAACTCATAATGTAATTACTGGGCACATCAAAGCATCCTGCCTCCCTTCAGAAAGGCTCACAAGCCTGCCCACTCACACCACGGCCTGCGAGCAACTGCGAATCCCCCAGCACTCAGTGGTGTGTTTCACACCTTAGCTCTGGGCTCTGAGAGGTGTTTTTAGGCTCTTCAAGCCCTGACGATTACAGACACCATTCCTCAGGAACCCTCAGGCTTAGTCAAACATTCTCTTTTTTCTTATTTCATATTAAGAAGAACTACTTTTAGAACACGATGCTCACAATTTAGCATACAGCTAAGAAAACAACCCTTCTATTAACTGAGTTATTTCAAAATTGTGGTAATAGTACAAGACAGCGTAGGTACACATATGTTTACAGACTTTGAAATCAATTGTTCTCAACATTTGCATGTGGGGTTTTCAATGTCTCAGGGAACTTATATGTGCGTGCATATGTATTAGAATTACAAGAATTTTCATATGCATCAAACTCTTTTTCAGCTCCAGGTACTAATGATCCTGATCACTGAATTTGTCAACATGCCTGGGTGGTAGTTTTGTTTTTTGAAAACCAAAATGATCTTTAAAGCTGACACTTAAGGGAAATGTCAAGGGAGACAGCGTCAGTTTGAAAAGGGCAAAGAGAATGGTAAAGTTATGGTTTGAGGTTTTGGTGTTTGTTTTTGTTTTTGTTTTTCAGACCATATGGTCATCATAAAAGCCCCTTTTTGTTTCTGTGACAATAACTACAAATGTATTTGTTCTACGATGGCAGTGGTCTTGGAAACAAGAAATTCTCCACCAGAAATAGCCCATGGTGTGCCCAAAATCTCCAAAGCAAAGCTAGGTCCAGACCCCAGAAAGAGCTGCCTGAAGAGAAGTTAGTAAACCAAATCTTCTTGCTGACCTGAGCCTGCTGTTCTGCACCAAAGTCCCAAATGTACATCCCAGCCTGCTCCCTGGCATTATCTCTCACTTTCCTCTGTTTTACTGGTGATCCAAAAGGGTTCACTTCTGTTACGTCAGTTTTCTGACCTGCTGACTATGTAGGGGTGCCAGAGACACCACAAGAGAAGTGACAGGAATGTGTAACTGGGATGGGTTATTCAGCAGTGGTCCCAATTTAAATGTTGTTTATCTGCAGCCTGAGACCTCACAGCTTCTGAAATTATCCAGGAAAGTGCAGTGAAGGGTTAGAAGTGAGAGGTCAGTACTCGATGGACTTTACATAACTTGTCTCTGGGGACTGGGACACCTCTGCCCACTTGCCACCTGCCCTGCACCTTCCACCTTCCTGCACAGCAAGGCCAGTCCTAAACACAGAGGATGCAGCTGCCTTGGGTTGATAAATGAGCACAGCCCCGATGTCTGCTCTGAATATGCCAGAGCTGCAGAGAGCCACGTCAATGCAGCTGCTGACACCAGCGAGGGGATGAAGACAGAGGTTTCAACTGAGGCCTTCGCTCTCATCCCATTTAATAGCAGCAGAAAGTTGCATTCCCCAGGCTCTCCCTCCTCTCTGAGTTACTCCCTTTTCCTCTCTTCTTCTACCCCAGCATCTCACTTTGGAGACAGCAGCACTGACTTTGGTTTACAGCGCAAAGAAGCCCTGAGCAACCTTTGGCTGTGAGTAGCCCAACTGCCCAGCTGTGATCAGAACAGCTGCTGGCACTTGTGATGCACACAACGCACTGATCTGCAAAGGCCAGGAGGTACAGGCATCCTCACCCTACCTTAAATGTTCAGTCTGCAACTGCTTGAAGGCATTTGGAGATGTGGTAGTCATCAGAAGCCAGGTCCCCAGAACTATGGCTATCTGCTGTGCATGGCCATGGACATCCTGGTTACTGTAGTTCAGCAGGCACGGGTTATCAACCCAAACAGGCAATATGAGCATGTCAAAGAGAGATGAAGGATTATACTGGTATCTGCCCAAATTAAAGAGAACTACACAGCCCTTCAACAACAAGCAAACTATCATGAGGCCACCATCTGCTTTGGGATGATTTCTGCAAAGCTTAAAGCAGTTGAATGGCTCCAGATACCAACAGCACAACTCTCTGTGCTCTTCTGGATCTCAGTAGTGGGACCACTACAAAGAACTGCTTGTGGAGCTCATCACAGTGGTGTGGCAGAGAGGTTTTGTGGTTGGTTTGTTTTGCTTTTTTTAAAGGTCAAAACAACTGGAAACTGCAAAAATGAATTTCTATTAAAATGAAGTTTTGCAAAAATCAAGGCAAATGCAGTCCTCTGCTCAGCTTACTATGTATCTTTGATTTCCTCCCATGTCCTAGCACAGACACATCTGAACTGGAAACAAGGGTGATCTTAATAAATGCTGTTAAATTGTATTTTTCATTGAACTGGAGGGGATGGAAGCAAGGAGCAAAAAGCTAAGACACCTGTTGCAAGCCTCCTTCAAAAGAAACTATATAATACTAATTGCAGACTGTCATAAAAAGCTTTATAATGCCTCAAAGGCACTGTGTCAATGTGTTAACAATTTCACTCGTATACTTAATGGAAATAAAGAGAAAAGAACTTCAAGGTATTCCTGTTCCCTGCAAACTACAAACTTCAGCAGTATAGTTTGATGAGTGGCTTTATGTTGGAAATTCCGTTATAGTTACAGAAAGAGTAAAAAATCCAACAACATTGCAGACCCAATATTGAAATAGTAACAGCGAAGGAACAAAAGAAGGATTTGGAGAGGTTCCCCAGGAATGAAAGAATTATTGCTATGTAACCAAAGGAGTATTTTTTTTTCTTTCCTGCTTTCTCAAGACAAAACTTCAGTTCTAGTCTCTCTAAAAAGAACATCTTTGCTTTTCAGGTGATGTCTGCTGCACTCACTGAGGGAAGAAGTGTGAGGAAGGACAGCATCTGGGGAGAAACGAAGCCAAGAGCATTTACTGGAAGGTATTAACTATATCAGAAAGAGTACTTCAGACTCTGATTTAATTGAAATCAGGAAAGTAGCTGGAGAAAAGAAACATCGCCAGCATACCCTGGAGAGCAGTGCTGAAATATGTGCTACATTGACCACCGACAATCCATAGAGAGCTGGCAGGTCACACTGTGCTGGCTCTTCTCCTTGTTTCCAGCTGCTAAATTACATTAAAGTCAGCTTAAAATTCATTAAACGCCTTCCTATTATTACTTTTTCCACATAAGCTGTTGTTATAGCTGCTGCAGAGACATTGTGTGATGGCGACAGGGAAGGGAGAGGCCTGAGTAAACATGAATGGGAAAGGAGAGGTGATTCTGACCAGGAAGACGCTTGGGACTCTTTGCGGCAGAATTTAACTGCTCTTCAAAAGATGAAAGCAGCTACACAGAAGGTTGTGAATTCAGATACTTAAATGCTCAAGAGATACCTTCATACTGATTGTGGAGGTCACGTTTTGGTTTGCAGGTTTGTATAAATTCCAAACCAGTCAAAGTCACCACTTTGTGAGACTGTCATTGCAATGATGCTGACCCAGTGTCACTGATAATTACAGGTAATTTCAAGTGCTGTCATTAATTTGCCTTTTTCAATCACTTGGTAAAGCCTTACAGGCTTTGTTCTGTATATAATAGTGTTGAAGGTAATAAGATTTCTTCCATCAGGGATTTAAGGAATTGGATTTAACTCAGATTTTTTTAAAGGCGTTGCACTATTACTTGCAGGTTTTGAAAAAAATATTTTTTCAGCAGTTTTCACTGACTTTAGTGGGAGGTTTTTCCAGACCAGGATACAGACAACCGAAATTCAGGTGTTACCAGAAATATACTGTTACTCAGTTCAGAAGGAATCTCCTTCATAGGTGGAAGTGGAGGGAAGAGCAGGGGTCCTCATCTCCACCTCCACCTAAGCCTTTTTACTTATATGTTCATTTTTTGTAAAAGATCAAAAACGTAAAGATTCTTTGCTTGAATTCTGGCCTTTAATGGCATGCCCAATTCAGCAAAGAAAAATCAAGTGGCATTAAATAAATGTGGCTTTGCCAACAGGACAGAAATAACAGTCCAAGCTCAGTATTAAATGGTATTTTGAAGTCCAACACCAGTCATAGTACTGTCCATTCATTACCTGCACCACCTAATGTACATGATAAAAACATATCAAAGGGCCTTTTAGCCTGACTTAAAAGAACAAATCCATCAGTTTTTCTGGGAGAGCAAAGTAAGAATCTACTGGAGAAAGAAACTCTTTAAATTTAAAAAGAAAGATATAAACCCTTTTTAGTGACTCATATGACTTGGAGCTATAGAGACTATTTAAAATAGTATTTTCAATTTCTGCAGGGAAGACTTTCAGAATAGCATCACTATAAAATACCTCAATGCCTTTAAACATTCACCGTCCCTGGCCAGAACTCTTGAAAAAATTAGAATATTAAAATAATATAGGTCCTACCAGAAAGCCATGCCCCTGCACACCATAGAACTAGAGTGTACCTGGGAGACACAGAGGTCCATACTCTGGAGACCACCCTTGCTTGCCATGTAGTTCCTCTGTGTATACAATTCCCACTGGTGTCACACTTGACCCTGGGTACACAGTGATGCTTCCAGCACACAGTATTCATGTGTAGTGTTGGCTCGTTCTGATCTTCAGTAAATATTCAGAGCTGAATTTGAACTCAGGTCAGCAAAAGGTATGAAAGTTGTCACGATTGTGGGCTTCCTATGCCTTGGGGCTACAGCAAGAGCAGCTGAACCAGCTACTGCAAATGTGCAGAAGGACAACACAAGACTGATAAGACTCCCCTGAACCTAAGGAGCTTCTAGGGAACTCGGTTTATCCTGCAGGTTTCCTCAGTGGAGTATCTGCTCCTGTGGAGGGATGAGCTGCGGAGCCACTGGCTCCCTTTGGGAGAACTCATTTCATGTTCCTAGGTGGAGCTGTTCTGCCCCCGCATGGCAGGTCACTGGCAGAGCATGGAACCAGACCTCTGCTTCACACAGACAAACCCATCATCTCATTGCAAAGCATGCCAAAGATTCTATGCCATGTCAAAGGGACCTGTGTTGGTGTTCAGGTGTTCTAATTGCACATGCCAGAAAATTGCAGGAGCAAGGCAGCTGAAAGGAGTCCTTAAAAAATTAATGACTGTCGTAAATATTGACCTCTGACCAAAGAATGGTCAGAAGTGAAGATGCAACAGAAGTGAAAGTTGTGACTTGTCACAGGCTTTGTGACGGGTTCTCATTTGGAGTACTGACTCAAAGAGATGAGGAATTAAAGGCTGGTTTTAGACAGGATGCAAACTTGGCCTCTGGAAGCAGAGGCCAAAACTGCAGATAGAGTGCAATTGGGAAGAAGGTCTCTGATGATGTTAGCTGTCCCACAGATTCAAAGAATGAGATACAGAGCCAGATGCCAGAGAGAAATGAAGTTGAAAGTTTCTGTGGAGACAACCAGACAGCCTTTGAAGGGAAGAGGAAGACTATGTCAGTAGAAAGAATTAAGACACGGAGCATGGGAAGTGCAGAGGAGCAGGGTGAAACATTCCCATGAGACCAGCCAGTCCATCCCATTGCCACCCCAGGAGAGCCCAGGCAACACCAGCAGTCACCGAGAGCTAAACGGGGGCTTGGCTGCATTCAGCTGACTCCTCTGAGTGTGGGAAGAAGATCGTGACTGTTTCCTGACTACATTCAAACAAATGTATAGAACTTTTATGTGGGCAGGGGCATCTGGTTTTCACACCATATGCTACTCCTTTTGGAGTACAAGTATATAGCTGAGTAAACGCAAGGGGATGTTTATATGATGAGCATGAAACAGTCTAAAATGACACCAGAAGCCAGGAGTAATAAATAAATTTTGCTTCCCATCATGGGGCTCCAAATTCTTTTGGTAAACTCCACATTAATCCACTTGATCTTAAATGAGGTGGCACTTGGGCACGGGTGAGGAAAACACAGCTATTTTTCGTTTGCCTGGAGTACACTTGTTACTTCCCAAAGACCCAAAATGTCACAAATGAGACAAACAGAGAAATACAACCGAAGTAAAACAAAACAAAACCTCACAAAATTCCATCATGTCCCAGTTGATGTTCTCTCCCTGCAGTGCTTACCAGCAAAGATGCTGTACTCATTGATGCTACATTGGCAAGGGAAGTTGTGATCAAGCAACTAAACACTATTCTTCAATAAAAAAACAAAAAAGAAATATTGTAAGTGGTGCAGAAGTGCAGGATTTAAGAGAGCACCACAGGCTTCATTAACTTCAGTGCTGTGGGATCCTTTCTGTCTTGAAACAGGTCTCCATCAAAAAGCCTTTTTACAAGTAACACGACAAAGAACAGCTCAGGCTATTAGTATACAAAAGGATAAAGAACAGAGAAGAAACAATTTCACTGCTTCTGGTGACTGACTTTATTAATTGTAGGCTGGGAGGAAAGATGTTCAAAAATAGATTACTGAAGACAAAGAGAAAGCATCTGCCAAAAAGAGGTTGTATGCCTCAGATTGGAACCTTATTGTGTCGGTGTGTATATACATATGCATGGATTATTTGCTACAAGTTTCTGCTGTTCTCAGTGAATTTCATACTAATCTTATCTCCTGTGAAAAGAAAGAATTGTTAAAAAATGAATGTTTTCCTGGAAGAAGGTTGAAGAAAGAGCTTGAGGTGTATTGGTGCACATCCAAACTAGTTCTTATTCATTGTTAGGAGTATAAATAGTGCCAGATAACAGTGTCGTTACAGGAAAAGGCACATGTACAACTAGCAGGATGAATTTTCTTGACATGAAATCTTTGAAGAAAGTTGTCCACTAGAGAAAGACTGAAAAGGTGCTAAACATGATGCAAGCATAAAGGCAGAACACAGTGCAACTGTGCAGAGAAAGTAATACAAGGATCTTTTTCTAGCCAGGGGAGATGTCTGTGATTAATGAGTAGTTGATGGACATCTGTCATTCCAAGCCATGCTAGCAATTTTCAGCCACATTTAAATTTCAAGAGTTTCGCTAGAGAAAGATGTCAATATTGATGCCCAATGGATTTAGGAAGTACACATAAATACCTAATATATCATGTATACACAGATGTATATATGTATTTCTGGGAACACACATCCATATATTTAGGAGTACAAATGCAGACCCACTGATATATATTTATGTGATGATACATGGATGTAATTGTATGTTGGTTTTGTACTTCCATCTCTAACTCTAGATAAAATTTTGGCACAGTATAAAAATATTGATATATATTGAAGGTTTATTCCTGTATCCAGAAGAACTAGGAAATACCTGCATGAGATAAAGCTGTACGTAAAGATCTGGCAGCCTGGCACACTGAGTAGGCCTGTGCTCTCACTGAAGGTTGGGGCTGCATTAATGTTAGCTTCCTTTCAACTATGACAGGGAAAGAGGAGGGAGGTCTGGAAAGCACCATCTGCTTTTCCAGATTGCTGTTAATCTGCCAATAATTCATACTGGATATAAAGAATTAATGCTATGGGAGAACGTTAAAAATATACAAAGCCTTCGTCTTCAGCATATGGAGCAAAGACCAGCAAAGAACAGGCATCAGGTTGTTCTCATGGGCCAGACAGGTGCAAAATCCTCGGAATTTGTCTTGTGGGTAAAAGAGAATGAAAATACAGACAAGTATGGAAGAGGAAGGGGATATTCCCCTGGAAATCAACGAAATAAACCTTCAAGACAACAAAAAAAGCTCTCCAAATAACATTTTAAGACTGGACAAGCAATACTGAAGAAACAGGGCCCAGGCCCAGACATGCATAGAAATGAATGAGATCCTGGCTTTGGCCAACATTCAGGCTATGCTTTGTGAGCCCATGATGGCTTCTCTGGGAACACACATTGGAAAGAGCCTCAAGCAAAAGGTCACATGAAAGGAACCTGAAGTCAATTGGAAAGGGTGGCATCAGTGAGAAAGCAAAGCGTGGGGTGATACATCTGAAATGAAACACTAATCCCTTAACAGTCAACTGTGGTTTTTACATTGACCAGAAAAGGTCTACATATGGTGTACTGGGAAAACTGCCAGCAGAAGTACTGTTATTTTTTTCAATGTTTTTAATATAAATGTCAACCTTTTCCTTATCTATGCAGCTCTATTAGAGAAAGGAGTACTGGATACTACACAGAGTGATCTCTACTTCTTATAGCACCTCTGAGGATGTAGGTTGAGTAGGAGTGAGCTACATACAGATGACAACTCACTGAAATCAGACTGTTTTGTCCCATATCTGGCATTCCAGCATGACATGGGCATGGGAACCTCTGACTGTGTCTACCCAAGAAAACTGAGCAGGGTGTGGGCACAGGCTTGAGCACTGACAAGTCATCAGCTCTACCACAAAAGTGTTAGCATGGTTTCCAGCACAGCTTTGGAGCAATTTGCCAGTTCCAGCACTTAAATCCCACCAATATAAACAAGTACGAGGCTTTTTCATAGGCAAACATAGTATTTTGGATCCATCCTTCTATCCCTCCTCATCCAAGGTGCCAGAGAAGCTTTATAGAGGTGAATAAATAGCCTTTCAAAGCTATTACCTTTGCAACCCTACAAAGGCCTCTAGTGTCCTGGACAGTGTGAAATTGTCTTATAACAGCAACATTTAAGTTTCACATCAGAAGCAAAAGGACTTATCTGCTCTGACACTAGGAAAAGAAAATCACCCGCCTCTCCAAGGACAGAAAGCTGGTGCAGCAACATAAGTGATCTGGCAGTTCTTGCATAAACAGGAAGGGAAGAATTCCACAAATTTGATGACATGTGGTCTTTATTTTCAGACTTGTTTGATTGATGAGTGACTGTGAAGGGGAGCTCTGCTGATGGGCCTCATGATCCAAAGCTGGAAGGAGCTCTAGACTGATATCATTGCTACCTGATGACAATTTTCTGGCTCTGGGGGGTATTTCTTCTGTCAGACATACTGGATTCTAAGTGCCATCTCTCTCCTTCCTTTCATATGTCTTTTTTCACCTCTTACATTTTTTTTTCTCCTCCTTCTCCTGAGTTTTCTTACAGTATAAAACGTGTGAATGGATATGGGTTGTAATCTGAAATCATGAATGTGGTGTCTCTGTTTCACTCTTATTTTTACAAATCCTTGCTTTACACACAATAGAAACTACCAGTAAATCAAATTGTTTTATCCTTCTCTCCAGTAAGATTAAGTTGCAGGTTGAGAACTTCGTGAAAGTGCAGCTTTTGTGAAAAGACTACAAAAAGAACAGGGGCCAGAGTCTAATGCCACAACATCTTAAGATCCTCCACCAGTAAAAGCGCAGACTAATGACTCACTTCCCAGAAGCAGGACAGGGTTACTACATAATAAAAATTTTGGACCAAATAACATAGCTGGAGAAAAACCCTTGGTAGGATTTTGGACACACAGACCCTATAGGGGATTCTTTACCATAAGGTATTCATGATGTGCAATGCACTTATATTCTATGTATCCAAAGTATATGTTGTTTAACTTAGTGGTTTGTTTTATGAAAAGAAAATGAAAGACATCATTTGTATAGCTGCTTAATGTTTTATTCCTGGCTGGGTATTTGGACTAGGAAAACAACAGCTTTCCTTTTGGCTGTTAGTGTTTAATTATTCAATGTTAACAGCCAAGAAGTAAGCTGTTAGCCCTCCTCCTCTTCTTCACAGCTTTTCTTTCTCTAGTGGGTCTAAATCTGTCCTTCACACATATGAAGAGCAATCTGAATTGCAGGGATTGCATTTTGGCCCCACAGGAAACAGCCTATGGCTTACGATATTTCCTCTTAATATTGGCATGGTTTGTTCTCCAGTCTTCTAAAATGACACAGTGGCAGCTTCATTTCGTCTGTCTTTGATGCTCTCCTTTAAATACCATCACAGACCCTCCTCCTTCACAGATCTGCTCCCAGGCTCAGTTGTCTCGGTACAACTTCCGAAATGTAATAGCTGTTCTACCCAAATCACAGTACCCATTGCTAGACAAAGTAAATAAGGTCTAATTGTGGTGGTTTTCCTCCTGATTCCTGAGAAGTCTCAACAGCAAAAGATCTCACAAGATCTAACTAGATTTACTCTAGAAGCATTTAAAAGTTTTCATGAAAGATGGCAGATCCTGGAATCAGAGGATGAGAACTGCTTGAATCATCCCCAAGTAATATCTCATAAAGTAAACCATGAATTCACTATCTTTGGATGAAGTGCATGAAAGCCAAGTCCAGTAGTGTCATCTTAAGCAGTGTGCAAGCTGTCTTTTCCTAAAGACTCAAAAAAGTCACACATCCTGGCTCCCTGGGATGAGAGCAACTCATGACATAATCACACACTTTCCTTGAACAGAGCTTTGTCCTTTACTCTCTTCTGGAAAAAATCTCTGGAAACAGAGTCCCCTGCTCCAGCTAAGCATGACAAAAGGTGGGTACATGCCCCTTCATGACAGGTCATCCCCAGGGTACTTTTGCTATATCAGTCAAGGATACACAACCATTCATGACTCTTTCCTAATCTCTGCTACCAAATCACTGCATTCAGGTTACATTATACACTGCTTGAATTCCCATCAGTCTGATACACTTGAAATGTTGAGGGCAAAAGGAACACACCACATACACCAAGTCATGAACTCACTGTAAGTCTGGCTGAAGTCTTAACAGTCTAATGAAAGACCTACCCATCCAGTTATGACAACACTAACACTTCACGGTTCAAATTATATTCAGTTAAAATTGTATATACACAAACATTTTAATATCTACCCATTTTTTTGGTGCCTCTCTGGGTCTTAATGATGATATCTTCAGTGCAGGGGCGGGAGCAGTTCACTATCAACATTCAAGTCTTTCACCAGTATGATGCTGATGGTTTCTTCCATCTCAACTTGGGATCTCCTTGGAGCCCTTTTTACATGTTTTGTAACACACTCTACACCTTGGTCTTTCTTCACTCATCTCCAAGTCTATGTTATACATGTACTTACTACATATGGTGTTTATTACATACGTTGGATAGTTAGTGTTTGTCCTCTTTGTTATCCCTAACTGGTTTTACCCAGCTCTAAAGGTTGCCTTCCTTCTATCACTAGTTAAGTGATCTCTGTGAGCAGCTCATAGCCCTGAGGCCTCCAGTATCATCCTGTCCCTGTAAACCCAAGGTGTTTTATTCTAGGATCTGTCCTACACAGCTCATTCTACAGAGAATAAGTACTTGTTATTAATTTACAAAAAGTATGTAAGAATAGGTGTTACATCACATGGTTGTACAAAGCTGATCAAAAGCTAAAACAAAGTAATAGTTACCTAGCCGTCAGACAATCACTATTAGAGGTAAACAAGCTAGAAGAAATCCACAGGCAGGAGAAGACAAGCCCACACAAAGCCTAACAGCTCCAGAGGCCTGTGTTGTTAACCTCAGACAAAACCTGTAGCCTCTTACAATACATGGCAACACCCTACCTACTGGGCTATAAGGCTACAGCTTTTCCTTGAACACTGGCCTTATGATACAGAGATCTGAAAGTCTACAGTAGAAAGTCTCTAGTCAAATTCTGAGTCTGAAAAAGCCTCTCAAGAATTTATGTCTCCAGATCAAGACAAGTGGTGGGGACTGTGATGTGAACCCTTTCTCTTTGAGATCAGATATTCAGTTCAGACTAGATTAGAAGGGACTAGATTTCATTACTCATCAGTCAGTCTCTATGACAAAATGTCTGAATTACAAATTTGCCATCACACAGGAAACAAACAGGCGTTTTTATTCACTGCAAAAGAACAGTAAAACTGAAGATTTCATGGCTGTGAAGAGCACTTTAACACCCTCTTTGGTCCAAATGAAAGCTTACTTCTCACCAAAATGAAGTGATCATACTACTGAAAGGTGCTCACTCCTCCCCCTCTCGCTCAAAATCTAGGAATAAACAGTGTATGTGAGTCTTCAGGACAGTCAACATCATCCTCAGTCTCTGCCTACATATCCAAACACAAATGCAGATTTAGACTGAGGCTGTCTCTGATCTCTCCCTCCACTGCAACGTGTGTTACTTTGAAAAAAACTGATTATGTAACAACAATAAAAAGACACCTATGAAATCCGTATAACTCTTATCTTAGCCTTTACTCTTTTCATGTGGGTTTTTTAATGAAGTTCTCTTATTCCAAGAGAGAAACAACTATCAGACATGGAATCCCATCGCTCACAGAGGAGGCAACGTGACCTTACGCCTATTACCTTCCAAATACCGTAGAGATTTTAATTCCATCCTAACATGCTTCATGTTATTTCCGGCATCACCAACACCATCATTCTCATTTATGTCTATGCAGTCATTCTGGAGTTTGCTGAAGAAAATTCCAGCTAATGATGTTCTATAGAGAGGTGTTAATCAGGGACCATTGAGCTAAGCCCTCTATGAACAGAAAGAATGCTATCCTGGACCACAGAGACTGACTGCCAAGATCTGCTCTGGTTATTTTAGCAAAAATTCTCATTTTCTGAGTCTACAGTGTCTAGAAAAGAGGAAGTCAAATTTTTCAGTACTGTGCCTTTTGTCTGAACTCATCAACCACATTGATTTGGGCTACTCATCTTGAAAGAAAGGGAACAGGACAAAAAGTACTAATTATACCTGCAGAATTTTTTCAAAAACCAAATTTCTCCAAACAAGTTAAGATCTCCTGTCTGTCCTGTATAGTGCAAGTTTTGAAAAAGCAAGGATACTTGCTTACAGATACAAAACCAGTTGGAAAAACCCTGCCTTTGTGATGGAAGAATGTCTCCACCTTTTAAACACTGGAAGTTGTTATTGATTTCCCCACCAGATGGAGTAGCATGTACAGTTTTGATGACTCCTGCAGCCATGTGATTTATTTATTTGAAGTACATACTGTACTCTTAGCTAATATCACGGAACTATCTCTACTCAGTTCAGTACATCAAAAATTCAAGCTCCAAAGATTGAATTAAATCACAGATATAACTAAAAATCTTCTTTCTCTCTACCACTTGCCAAGACCTTTGACAATGTGAAGAAGGCTTTTGTTGAGATTTTGCTCCCCCTCAGCTTTTCACCTCAGCTGCTGTCCAACAGAAATATTCCAAGTTTCAGAGGATGCAGACATCCAAGACGGTGTCAGAAAGGCTCTGTAAGAATCATATTATCATAGGATAATTCAGGTTGGAAAAGACCTTGAACAGTCATCTAGTGTAACCCCCTGTTACCTATAACTCAAAGACAGATTACCAATGAGATCAGACCAGGCTTCCCAAGGCTTTATCCATCAGGTCTTGAAAACATCCAAGGAAGGAGACTGCACCATTGCTCTGGGCAACCTTCTCCAATGCTTGACTGTCATGGCAAAAAAGTTTCTCCTTATATCCAACCACTCTTGTTTCAACTTATGCCCATTGTTTCTCATCTTCCCACCACGTACTGCTGTGAAAAGCCTGCCTTCAACTTCTTCATGATCCCTGTGTAGGTAGAGGAAGGCTGCTATTAAGTCTCTCCTTCTCCAGGCTACACAGGTCCAGTTTCCTCAGAGGATTGCACAGGGGAATGTTCGTAACCTAAGGACTTCAGAAACCCTGAATTCTAGCCTGACCTGTGTCACTGGATTGCTGTGAGGAGAGGATTAAATCCTCCAGTTTCCACACTGCTTCCACTCAAGGACAGCATACATCTCAGAGGAAACATATATACAAAGTTCACCCTCATGCAGCAAACACTATTCTTTCCCCATTAATGTGACAGAACACATCCCCTAATGCCCTGGGATCAGGTTCAGAGGCAGGTTGATAGGGTGAGACCTACCCAACGTTTTCCTTTCAAGCGTGTTTTTCCTGGAAAAGGCAGGATGACTCCAGATCCCCCAGCAGAAACCCAAGCAGTGCTTTCTGGCAAAGAACAAAGGTGAACACATACACAAGGAAATCTGGAGTAGCATTGATGCAATGCAGAAATGAAAGCAGAGGCAAAGCACTGGCTTTGCTCAGATGTAAATGGCTTTATCCCACACACAGCAGCAAAGAACAGGACCTGTGATTCCTGCCCTTCTCAGCAAGCAAAAGGAGAGTGAGCCTGTGTAAGACCAATCACAACCACAACCGCGACCAAATCAGTTCTTCAATGAACTGTATCACATGTATGAACTTGAGCTATGCCTGTAGATGTATCCCCTACAAAGTAGCAACTGCAACAGTCAGTATATAAGCAGGGGTGAACTGAAGCCATACAATTGTTTAAAGGAGAGAAGAAGTTGAGGGATTAGTCTGGGCAAAATTGAAGGCAGCAAACGGGGAGAATAAAGAAATAATGGTGGTATTGCTTGCTACTAATAGCTACTATTAGTGGTTCTTAGGAATTAATATCTGAGAGTATTGTGTTTACTCTCTTATTTCAAGACAAAACGTAGGTCTGCTTTTAAGTTTACTTCCAATTTTGAATGAGGGACTGTTGTCTTCTGATACACCTTAACAGTCTATCAGTTGAGACTGTGCTACAGGTGTTTACCTGGTAGCATCAAGTGAGGTTGAGAAGTGAAAAGTCAGAAGGGAAGCATGGCAGGTGCTGGAAATATTTAGCATGGGCGTGTTAATTAGGCATTACAGTAACACTTTCAAGTCTGGGATCTGATGGTGTTAAATGCACGGGGGAAAAATGAGACTTTGTATGTAAAAGTATTGCTTTGACTCCATACATTTGCTGGTTTATACAATAAAACAATCGAGCTACTTGGAATGCCAGAACCTGTGGTGTCGTAACTCTACCACTTCCATCTGCCTTTGCAGCTCTTTCACAGCCAGGTACTCCACAAAGACAGGGTAAGATAAGATGCTATGTTGGGGATGTATGCCAGTTTTTATGACAATGTTCCTGGTCATCTGATCCATGAATTATCAACAGCAGTATTGTTCCCAACATTAGCATATCTGAAAGCCACTGTCTTAAGAGTAGATGCTCGGGGAACAAGTTCTGGAGCATTAATATAATTGTATTACAGCACTTTTCTACTAAACATGGTGATTAGATGGCTTTTTAAGATACCAGCTTTTCATTACCTGATGCTCATACGTTGTAGGGGCAAGGCAATACACTTGCTTACATCAACACCATCTTCCTGAAGTACAGGCACGTTTACCTAGCCTATGAATCAGCTACCAATTTTACTAAGCCTGGCATGAGTACGCCTGCAACCTCACTGCTAAAAGGTGTCTTTTTTACATAGGGAGATAGCCAACTACTGCATTTACCCAGTGCAACTTCTCAGACAAGACCTGGGGAGTTCATATATCTTAAATGATGGAGTTTGATCAGTTTATAAAATGCTTTTATGTTGCACCGCCTGCAAGAGCAGGAACAGTGAACTTTGTGGCATCAGTGTTATTTTCTCCCTCTTTCATGTCTTTATTGCACAGATGAGCCAGATGTAAGCATCCAGACATCTGTACCCAAGCTCTTGGGAAAACATCCACACTTCAGCCTCTACGTGGGACCTGGCTGGTAGCACTGGCAGTTACCTGGGATTACATGAAGAGGGTTCTAACTCACAGCTTGTCTACTTGAGAAGATGGAGGAGACCTCCCAATCCTGAAACTGGATGGGCAAATACTCCCAAGAGAAAGAACCAGGATTTTCATCCCAACAAACAATGAGACTCTTACACCAGAGAGCAGGCGAGAGAAGGTGGACAGGGTCACTAGTAAAGTTATCTGAAAATCTGTCTGTGGAGACAAAGAGAAGAGTCGCCCTCCACCAAACAGAGAACTTGGACACACAGATACCAGCTTGTAGTGGCTTTAACTCATTTTAGAGAAATATCCTCGAGACTGAACCCCTTTTTTATCAGCAAAGAAGTGCCAGGCAGAATGGTTACAGTTGTATTCCTAGAGCCCTTTTTCCTTTCAATTAGTTCAAGGAAAGAAAGAATAAAGGGGGAGTACATACATTTATTTATAAGTTTTCTTCCTTCTACTGGGATCACTGAGAGTGCTGAGAGGAAATTCAGAAAAGCACACATTTTTACTGAAATCATACCAGAAATTAGCTTCTATGTGTTGCTCTGGCCACCAAGTACATGTTGTCAGCATCTTCTAGGATGGTCTGTGTGAGACTTAACAGAAATGGTGTAGGCTATTGAGAAGTAAGATCTTTATATAAACCAGTTTATGAGCCAGCAGATAGAGCTGAATGCACAGGTGGCGAGTGAGAAATGAACAAGCAGAAGGCCTGGGAACAGTGCCTAGTGAATTTTGGGAAGGCACTTTCAAACACGTCTGAGTTTTCAGTCGCATCCTCCATGCAAAGCAAGAGCATGGGGCTAGAGTCTGCTCTTACGTGAAATCCACAGTCTCAGTGCCAGCCTTGCACGCAAGCCCAGACATATCAGCTTTTTGTGAAGATGGTCAAAAAAAGGGACAGGAGTTTAGAGTAAACCTGCAGTGATGTAGGCTCATTGGCAGGAAAGCAATTGGTCTCATTATCTGCATCTTCAGCAAGTTTGTGAGGACACCAAACTTCAGAAAGTGGTAGCTAGGCTGGAGAACAGGGAGTCTGAGGGACCTTAGCAGTATGGAAAAATGAGCCAACAAAAAAGTTCAGGAGGGACAAATGTTAAGTCCTGCATCTGGATGGAGAAACACCACGCAACAAGACATAGCCTGACTCATTAAGAAAGCAACTCTGCAGAAAAGTACCTGGGTGTCCCAGTGGACAAGTAGAACATGGACCAGTAGCACACTCTTGCAGCGATGGAGGCTAACCATATAGCAAGATACACAAAGAGCATGTCAAGGGAAGTAATTCTAAAGATAGTCCTTTAATTGACACTCATTTTGAATAACAGTTCACATTGTTATAGCTACCTAGTGTTAAGTGCTGGTTCCAATGTGAATTTCCATTTCATGGAAAATGTTGACATTTGACAATCACTTTTAATATTGACCAAACAAAAAATATGATGTTTAAGAAATCAAGAATTTGTAAAAAACAACTGATTTGAGACTATAGAAAGTTAAGCATGTTGATTTTAAAACACTTTAAATATTAAGTTTAATGATTTTTATTCATAGATTACTTTTTAAAAAGATCATGAATTTATAATAACATCAGACCCTCATAAATGGTAACTTTGTTGTTTAGGAGGAAGACTTATTTTTTTGTATGTAGACACACTCTGAGGGAAGATATGGCTTATTTTATTTCAATCTACCATACACTGAAAGTTGCAGCAAAATATCTTCTATCTTTACATGGCTATTTCTTGAGAATCTAGTAGAGATGTTAAAAGCTGAGGGTACTGAAATTGAAAACATCCTTCATCAAGATGTAATTAGCTGTTGATTTAAACAGCTTTTTTAAAGGAAGAAAACATCTTCTAGTCATTCTTTTGGACAGAACTGCTCCATTTTCCCTTAACACTTTGTGATTTCATAATTTCTCTACTTCTGTAGTGAAAAACCCCTGCTAAAGAGGCCTTAACTTCTAATGCAGAAGAAAAGCAGATTCAGAGGTTGAAAGGGGTGGAGCAAGTTTAAAAAATACAACCAGCTTTCACTCTATTCATAGAAAGCTGAAAGGGACATCTACCACCATCTGCAAAGTCACTTCTGAAGGCTGCCTGGCCTCACCAAAACTGTTCTTGAGGTCTGCAGAGCTTATTCTGTCACCTTGCTGGCAGACCTTAGAGGTCTAGGAGGAAGCCACAGTGCACCGCAGCCATGTCTGGTGTGACGCACCACAGCTTATGGCTATTGCTCTATTTGAGTCTCAAGTCTGTTGCTCCAAAGCATAAAACCACTCTGGAACCCAGTTCTTCCACAGCCTGAGGGAACAGCTGCAAAAGATCTGTAAGGGACCGAGCTAAGGAGGAGGTCATAGTGCTGCAACACCAGCTTCACTGAAGACAGTACTTCAGCTGACACAACAGGGCAGGTTTGGACCTGCTGCGCAGGAGCAAATCGGCAGCATTCACAATTTCCTCCTCCTGCTGGTATCTGGAGGTGAGAGGAATTTCCTAGTTACAGAATTGATCAGGTCCTCAGATAGTCTAATGCTACACAAACACATGCATGTGTATTTTGACCCAGCTCACTAAAAAGTCAAAACACTAGTACATTTGGTGAGAAGAAACCTTCCAGATGGAACTATTTGGATTTGTCCTTCAGGTGTGCTGAATCTTTTTGCTGTAGTCTGCTGACAACAAAAGCATACAAACAACATCTCTGCTACCAATGACATATGGAGGAGGTGCGGCAGTGATTTCTGCTTCTGTCATTTGCCTTCCTCCTCCTCTGATCCCAGAGGGCTGCCAGCACACCTACCTAAAGGCACACTGCCCCCCCTTTCCATGCATGATCACCCCTAGCACCACCAACCTCTGATATCTATGCAGAAGTCCACCCATAGGCAAGCTATGGACACATCACCAAACTTTATGGTACGGTACTTGTGTTGCTACTCTGTGAAGAAAGACTGAAAACATCACATGAAATGCTAAGAAAGGATGTAAGAGGTTCAAAAATACTCCAACATTTCTGAATGTCAAGGTTGTGCCATAAGCTCCCAACACACACTTCTAAAAACTTTCTGATGTCATCAGGTACAAGTATCATCCAACTTCTAAAGCAAACCTTTCTATCAGTCACTTGTGGCTTATTTCAGAAGTGTAGAATCACAGTTTTGCCAGGGTCTCAGCTATGACAGTGTTAAAGCATTAAGACCATACACACCAGAAACTCTGCTACAATCTGCCCAGTACCTTCAATTTCAACCAAATATATTCTTATTCCCAGTATCTGTAATGCTCCAAATAAAAAAAAAAAAATTTAAAAGGCAATCTTTTGGAGGAAGCACATTGTTTTACAGCTCATTCCTTACCTTAAGTACAAGGAGGATGTATTCTTCTAATCAAATTGAATTTAAACGTCAGTATAGCTCCTGGATATTTGTTTCAGCTTTATAGTAAAGAGCAAGCTTAGAAGGCAAACAGCAAAAGCTTTAAGTTTGTTTTTTGACACAAACTCATAGCTGCCTGATCCTCCTCACACAGACACTCAGCAGCTTTCCCATTAGGCTCACCACAAGACAGCCAAGCCCATCACAGACACAAAAAGTTTGCTAACGTTTCTCTAAGAGGTTTTCCTTTTATTCCTCATTGGTTACATGATGATTTTGATACAAGACTAAAAGCAGTCAAAATTTGTATCCATTTTCCCGCTGCATAGGGATGACTCAGTTGCCGTATGAAGCACAAAACGGTGTCTTGCAATGGCAAGGCACAATCAATGTGAAGCAAGATAAAATGAAATGGTTCAATGATACCCACGTGGAAAAAAACACGTTTCAGCAGCATTTATTGACTTACTGTCTTTTTTAAGTGCTTTTCTAAATTGTCAATTATTTTTTCTTCAAGCATCATGGTGCTGCTAAAATTTTTGCTATTTGGAAAGTCTTTGTTGGTGACTGTGACCTGCCAAGTATGACTTCATGAGGTTTGGGGGTTTCATCATCACTGTACAGTCTCAGATTATTTCATCACCATTGGCAGCAGCTGGGATGCAGGGTTGGGTTTCATCTCAAACAATCTGGCACCTATGATGTTGACAAATGTTCCAACTACTCTGAGTTGCCCTCCACAGTTCTTCAACGCCTGGAGCAACAGGCATCTACACAGCACCTTTTCACCTGACACTCAAACAGGTTAGCAGAACTAAACCCCAGAAACTCAGGTTTGTCACCAGTGACTACCAAAGGCGCACAGCTATTAGCAGCTACATTGGGGAAATCCAAAATTGACTAATCTGAAGTTAAATCTCATCTTAGAGAGGCAAGAAACAGAAAAGCAGTTCACCAAGTTACCCATCCTCAAGAAAAGCCAAGAAAAAGCAGGGAGAAAGGGCTATCGCCGTATAGGGATATCCTTACATATCAGGAAGAAACAGCTGCAGGTGAACTACCTTGCTTGGACACCAGGACAAAAAAAAAAAAGACCTCTGTGCTTTCTGCAGAACATAGATGCTTTTTCAGAGAGGCTACACTGCCATAGCCACAACCACCTAAACAACTGAGACACAAGGTTTGCTGCAAGAAGGCATTTTACTGAAAAATTTTCCCCTCAAAGTGGTCAATTTCCATGCAGTTGTCCAAGACAAGAGGCCCTATCTGATACACTTCTGTTCTGAGGTTTGCCATGGGGTAGAAATAATTAGAAATAATTTCAGCTTGTAGGTGGAAATTATTCTTGGGACTAGAAAAAACATTTTTCTCCTTCCCACGGGTGCTGTGAGGGTCTTTCTCTGTCAAGCAACAGAAAGATAATCTCAATTCACAAACTGTTTCATTCAGAGAAGGCAATTCTATCATTAGATAATTTTGCATGCAGACAGCAGGGAAATTAGTATTTTGTTTTAGTGGTCATACTAGTGTTGGGTTGACAGCTGGACTTCAGGTCTTTTCCAACCTTAATGATTCTGTGATTTAATTCCACCTGGAACAGAGGAGAGAAAGGCTCTAATTCTACTATCCACCATTCTTGAGTTTCCCTCCATGCATGAGTTTTCAATCTTCTGAAAAGTTTGTTTTATAAATCATGTTGAAACACCACAAAAGAAAATGCAAAAAAGCTTTTCAGCAAGGAACATGGGAACAACAATGGAACAAAATTAGAAAGCTAGGTCTAGCAAGCCCCACAACTGCATCAGGTTCAGGTTCACACTCATTTACAATAGTTTCGTCTTTTGCAAACTACTCAGCAGTTTATATCATGCTGTTACTTTTTTTCCCTCACAGATGTCTTCCAGAAGTGAGGAACACATATGCTCCCCTCCGCTGATTACAACATATACTGTACTCTACCTGCATGGTACTTTAATGTAAGAAAGGAGTAACACTACTTACCGGCCAGCCTTGGGAATGAATGGCCACATTGCTTTAGGTTCTTTTCATATTACCTTACCAGAAAAACAATTGGAACAGTAGCTAATAAACTTGGAAGAAGGTCTCACAGAATGGTGTTTGATAACTAATAGATGCTGGGGATGCAGCCACTCTGAAACTGGAGCATACTGACTGTAAATTTAGTCCTGATTTTATTTCGGAAGCATTTCACTGAGATAATGGCTTATCTCTGAAGCATTTGTAAATAAGCTACATAGAATTTCTCTCCTTTCTCTGATGAGGAAAGGCTGAGAGCCCTGGGGCTGTTTCACCTGGAGAAGTGAAGGCAGAGAGGGGATCTTATCAATATCTAAAGGGCAAGAGTCAAGAAGATGGGGCCAGGCTCTTTTCAGTGGTGCCCACTGACAGGACAATGGACACAAACTGAAACACAGGAAGTTCTATCTGAACATGAGGAAAAACTTCTTTCCTGTGATGGTGACAGAGCTCTGGCACAGACTGCCAGGGAGGTTGTGGAGTCTCCTTCTCTGGAGACTTTCAAAACCTGCCTGGACGCCTTCCTGTGTGGCCTGCCCTAGAACCTGCTTTGGCAGGGGGGTTGGACTAGCTGATCTCCAGAGGTCCCTTCTAACCTCTACCATTCTGTGATTCTGTGAATTTCACTTTGTTCATATTAAGACAAACAGCTCTTTGGAAGAGGCAGTGCATGAAAAGTTTTGCTTAGTTCTGTTTTGTGAAATGACAGCGTAGCTTCAAAGAATTTCTGCGTTTCTATTCAGTCAAAAAAACCCCCACACTCACTATTCTGGGAGACAGCTGTGTGAAAATTCCTTCAAAATAAGAAACACAGATAATTATTTGCAACCTGCAGATGAATGAGAAATAAAGTTGTCAAATCTGTGGTGATCCTCATCTGAACTTGGGTTTTGTCCTAAGTAAAATGGGTCTGTTCTGCTCACTACTGTTACTACCTGCCCCATCTCTGCATCAGAGCATTATCTTACTACATGGCACAACTCAGTATAACCGGCAGCCTCCAGAGAAAAAGAGACAACTAGAATAGAGAAGGAAGAAGGGAAGGTCACAATACATGCCAGGGATGAGATGTAATCAGTAACTTCACACCTGCTCTTGCTTTGCCCACCTTTCTTCTCATCAACTTCTAAAATCAAATCAGAAATCACAAATGCTATACAAATTTCCCTTCAATAAAAAAAAAAACCCAAAAGGCACAGTTCACTCTTACAGCTCACATCCCAAGTTAAGAATCATTAATACTCTTAGTATGTTACTAACGATGCCAAGTCTACAGAACACAGCCTTCTATGAAACACATTTATATAAACAGCTAATATGAGGATGTCAACATAGCCTTACTATCAAAGCTGGCAGTATGCAACAAGTTAGCCTTCAACAAAACAAGAAGCACCTCTTTTTCCAGAAAAAAAGACATTTTTTTTCTACCAAGCCCCTCACAGAAGCCATTAATACATTTATAAAACCATTTAGCCCTCACCACATGATCTCAGTGTAGCATCCACTCATCTTTTGCTAGCACAGCTGAGGAAGAGAACACAAGCTGTTCTGTTTGCTTCCTTGCACTGCTGTCATCATCTTACACTTTCAGAGATGCATCCTTCTTCATTTTTAAACTGATAAAGTGACCATACATGTATATATTTACAGATATATATGTCTGCGGTAAAGGCATCATAACTTACTGTGAACAGTACTGAAGAGAGCTGACAGTAGTTTGTGTTATGCCTGACAGGCCTGGAGAGTGTAAGAAACAGCTGGAGTTAGAGGAGATGTTGGAAAGAGCTGACAGTTCCTCTTGGAGGGCAAATTCAGAGCCTCATGTTATAAAAGAAAAAACTCACTCTCCTGCTGCAGAAGAGCTGTGTATGTATGGGACAGTCACGAGTTACACACTTGAACAACTGCCCTTCCCCTTGGCCCCTTCAAGAATGAGACACATTGCGAGTGACTACCAGAGGCACAGCATTTATTGTGATGTGATAACAAAAGATGGGATGAGCTCACATTGCTATGCACACACTACAAGAAAGGTTGGCCTGGATGTAACCAACTGGAAACCAGTAAACAGTGAAACCTAGAGGGGACAAAACATAAATAGTTTTTGTGTAGTAGAGCTGTCTTCTACACAGACAGAAGTAAAAGGTAGTTCTGAAACATTAGAACTAATGAAGCCCACATTCCTATAGTTTGGTACCTTGTGGGTGATTGACTTCAGTGCACAAAAAAGGCACAAGAGCAAAGAATAAAGCTTTTCCTCTCATGAAGACATTTAAGAATTCTAGCTCTTCCCCTCTTCTCTCTAGGTAACAAGTTAAAAGTGTCAGTCTTCTGCTCAGAGGAAATTTCTAAAGCCTCCCTCTTCCACCAGCTACCTATATTCCATCCAACCCCCAAGAATAGAGTCAGCTTCTACTCCTAAACTGGACTGAAGCTGGCTCACATACTCAGATCTATTGCTGGGGGAGGGATGGAAAACTTAAATGATACTGACATACTCATGTACAACAGGACCATTTCCTTACAGTACCCCTTTCTTCACTTGAGGAAAAATGGAGCCTGAGGTTGCAAGTATTTTTTTTTAAGTCAAGAATTCAAGATTCTTGTGCTTTATCACATCTTCTATGGAAATATAAGTTCTTCCAGATTTCCTGAACCTTTATTGTTAAGGAGACAAAGTAAAGAACTTCGTAGACCTAGAGCCTTCTGTAGCATTTAAGTAAACTAAATTTACAATTACTAAATCAGATCAGCCAAGCTGTGATTGTATTTCAATCACATACAAGTAAGCACAAAAATCCAAAGTCTTACTAATTCCTAGTTATCAAATATGAAGCTTTGCAAATGACCATTCTTTCTTCTTCTCCACTTATTACAGAAAGATTAGTTTTCTCTATTACAGATTAGCTACTGCCATGGCTACAATTTATTCACCCAGGCCAAACAGAATTCCACATTCACTATTAGCCAAACTTCTGGGAAGTCTTTACAACCTGCATTTCTTTATCTGTACTTCTATGGAGCTGAAGTTTTGATAAACCTTGACTGCAAGAATCCACTACAGCTCACATACATGAAATTCTAAAAATATGAGCATGAATATCTAACACTTTTATGCTAATCATTAAAATGACAACAAATTTAAAACATGCAATAGCGAAATCTGTCATTTCATCATGTACAAGGAACATCAAAGCAAGCTATGGATATTTCAGCCAGCTACATCCAACTAAAGTATTACTTCTTTCATCAATTAAAGCAGCAAGGGTTTTTTTAAAACCATAGGAACACTCACACTCCCAAAATATAAAACCAAGAAGGGGTGGGAAGCAACGTGTGCAAAACTAGATATTAGACTCTTTGACAGTGTATGCAAAAACCCACGATACAGGTCATTCTAGGGCACAAAATATTTGATCAAGGACAGCACTGTCAAAATAGTTGATGTCTTCATATTTAGTTGAATTAAACACAGGCTGTAGAGCAGTAAGCTTCCCTCCGGCCCCTCTTCTTTTTCTGAGTTCACAGCTGATTTTGGTCTCTAGAAGCAGCAAGATACCAGACAGGCAAAAATATGAAAGCTTTAAACGGAATTATGTGATGTGGCAAAACAGCTTCTAGGGACCAGAAGTGTTTCAAAGAAAATTGTTTCCTGCTGTGTTAGAAAACTGTATCATCAGGAATAAAGAAGAGGTTACCTATTTCAGATACTACTGTTAGTCATTATTCCTTTCCTTTCCACTATGTACATTGTTATTATTCCTTTCCCTTTGAATACAACAAATTAAGTCAGCAGCACAGTCTGTCCACGCATTCAGTAGAACAACTGACTTGCACTGGTCTTTTCTTAACATTTCTCTTGCCTTAAAAACAAAATCACTAACTGTATGGTTTTTATTTTCTTGCTAGGAAAAGCATTTAATAACAGATCCTTATCTCCACCTTTTGAAGTGGTTTGTTTTATTTTCTCACATATTTTTACTTCCCTTCCATATGCATAGAGGTAAGTGATTTGTGGAGCCTTTTCCCTTTGATACATCATTTATTTGGCTGCTTCCACTGCTTTAGTGCATTCTTCTACCCCACCGCCTTTGAGTCACCAAAATTCCCTATTCCTCAACTTCTGATCCTCCGGAAACATAACTCTCCTACCTTCACATTTTGTAAGACAATTTTCAGTTTCTGCTCCAAGTCTTTTTCCCTCTACCCTTATCTAGGTATTATGGCATAAGCACAGCTCAAAGCAATTATCCTTACAACCCCAAGACCACATGCCTTATTCTTCTTGTTCTGAACAGTTTCTTTTCAGAAGTAACTCTACGTCAAGAATTGACTTAAAGGAAGGTGCTGCATAAGAGAGGCTGCTTCTACAACATGTGAGCAGTTGTATCAAGGCTGCACAACCAAGAATATCGTTTTCCTGCTACAAGCTGATATTCGAACAGGAATCACAACATGAACAACAGGCTAAAATAATTCTATCCAGCTGTATGGATTTGGTTATCTGAATCTCTAGGTCACATCAGCAGTGAGAAACAACTGAGATGCTATGGCACCAATTTGTATATATCTTTAAAAAGAGAAGGAAGAGCTGTCTGAATGTTCAAAACGAAAATAAAGAACAACACTCAGAAGGAAACTGGAGTGACTATCTGAAGAGCCACTTTGCTCTATCTCAGCCTGTTCTCACATCCTGTTACTTAAAATGCAGCCACTGCTTTTCCAGTTCTCTCATTTCATTTCCCTCCCTAAGTCTTCTTGAAAGAGTTTGGACCTGCAGAAGAAACATGTCTTTGACAGCTACGCAATTATTCTTTTTAAAACCAGTGAGGTATCAGCTCATGTTGTTCCTCAAGTGCAGTTTGAAAAACAAGCATACTTATATACTCCTATGTATAATAAGCACTGAGTTTAACTTGCATTTAGGAAATAAATCCAGCCATTTTTCTGGAGTCAACAGAAAAACACAACCAGCTCAGCTAGTTTTATTTCAACAAACATGTTTGTTACCTTTGAATGTTTGTGCACCTGATTTTGTCTCTCCCACTCACAAAAAAGATCTTCTGGTATAAAATAATATAGCAATGTACAACATCGAAGAATCTGTTTCAAAATGTCCAGTGGCATTTACTCAGAAATATGGTTATGTATGAAACCCACAACTATGATATTTCAGTTGTGGTATACTGGAATAGGAGAAAAAATACAGTTAAGACTTTCTATTTCTGTATACAACTTTTATTGCAATACCTGTATTCTAAGTGTACAGATACAAATATAAAATGACCCACGACAGACTTTAAACCTGCCCATATAGTGAGCTGAGAAATTCATTCAATATTAGAGCCAAAGTTGACAAGACTTCACCAGGTGATAGGAAGCTTCCCCAGTCTCTCTCCAAGAACAACCAGGATCCACCATATTTTTGGTCCAAGATGTATGCTTTAAGTTGGCAGATGAGTCTATGAGCGAGTGTATTTACCCCAGATGTGCAGCATAAACACAGAAGCAATAAAAAGAAGACTCATCACCAAAACTGGAACAGGCCCACTAAAAATAAAGAAAAAAAGATGCATTAACATAAAAATGCTTTGTCCAAAGGCCTTCATTAGGGAAGTGAACTCATCAGCTCATCAGCAATTGTGCGAGAAAATTCTTATTTCGTTCCCACAGAAATACCTTGAAGTACACAGAAATGAGACAGCCATCTATCAAACACTGCTGCTGCCCCTCTGCTTCTAAAGACATGGTTTTACACACCCTAAATGTTATGTAACTATAAAGCACAATATAAAACCAAAAACCCCTTGCTTTTAAAATAAGTAATTAATGGTTCATTATTACTCATCATTGTGAAAACAATCTCTGGAAAATTATCATCTGCATTTACTACTCAGGATAACCACCCGAGCAGAGATGTTGTCAGATACAAAAACCAACAGAGTCCTCTAGCGGCTAGTAAAATTTTGGCATAAAATTTGCATTAGCTGTTTTTTCAGAGGTTTTATTTCATTTGAAAACAACGGCAGCAGCAGGTGAGAGATGGAGACTTCTGTTTTCTTGAAAAAGATACACAGAATATCAAAGTTAATTCTATCATTAAACCATTACCTCAAACATATAAATAAACAAGTTCTTTAACTTTTTTCCTTCCCCCTTTCATACATTCTTTAGAAATTGTACAGTGATCTTTTTAAAAAACAGTTCAATCTTTGGGTGCATGTTGAGAGACTAAATCAGCTGTTTCCTGCTGTTCTGAGACACAACAATTACACGCACTATTACACAATTACACTCGAGGCTGCTTCACACCACTCACTTCATACAACCTCATTTCCAATTTTCAACCTACTACTGGGAGAAACACCATGAATCCTGTTACCCAGCCTGGATTACCACCCAGGTTACTGTTTATAAGCAGGTAAATGTAACTTGAATACAGTGTAAAAAAGAAACTGAAAATGGATTGAAACAATTCACTAACATTTCTCTATGAGATCACATACTTCAAATGTTCAGAAATGTAATCTTACACTGAGTTTTAAAACTCATAATATCTAGGATACTCAGATTTATTTGGGTATGGAGAACCCTGAACACAGACATAAGGCATTCAGCAAATAAACCAATGACAAAAGGTGCACAATAAAAAGTCCACACAGAGTGACTACTTAAGCAACCCCTATCAAGGGATATCTTTCACTCACAACAGAATGTACTTCTCCAGTGTCTCATACGTAATTTATGTCCTACATAATATATATTGTAATGATATCAGGTGCACAAAATCCTCACACTGTATCTGAAGTAACTTTTTCATTCATTTGAGCCTCCAGTAGTAGTTATACATAAGCTACTCTTTGCTGAAGACACACAGGAACAGAAGAGCATCACTAACCACAACATGGAAGCAAACAGGGGGGACTGTTGGTGTTTGGTGGGGTTTTCTAAACATGCAAACAGAATAATCAGCTTTCCAATCAGATCTGAATATACAGAATTATAGAATGGTTTGGATTGGAAGGGACCTCCAAAGGTCATCTAGTCCAACCCCCTTACAATAAGCAGGGATGTCTCCAACTCGATCAGGCTGCTCAGACCCTCATCAAGCCTGACCTTGGATGTCTCCAGGGCTAGGGCCTCCACTACCCCGCTGGGCAACCTGTACCAGTGATCTATCACCCTCATATTAAAGGGCTTTTTTTCTAACATCCAACCTAAATCTACCTTTTTCTAGCTTAAATATATACAACATGTGTATCTCATTTCCTTCACTCCCAAGACAACGCTGAAACCCTGCAATCCTCCTTCACCTGAATCCTCTCAGCCCACCATGCAGTTTAAATAAATGAATAAAATGATCCAGGCACCTATAAAGATTTGGTAGTGTGCATTCTCAGAATGTCTTTCATAGGCTGCATGTTATACCACAAGCCCAATCTCTCTATCATGGCTCCACAGGATATAACATCTACAGCTCTTTCAGCAAGAAAGCTCAAGCCAGGATACAGGAACCACAGATAACAAGTGCCACAGAAAGAGCAGCAACTTTGGGTTCAGCCTTCTTGTCAAAGTTTGCAATGCTCTTTTTAAGTTTCAAAGAGAAAAATATATCCCCATTCTCAACCACATCCCCCACAGCTTCCTCTTGCTAATATTGTTTTTAAGGACATACGTGTTTTGTAGCATCCTGTACTACAGGTAAATGTACTTTCCTGAGACGAACCAAACTTGCTTATTCAATGTATTTATTATTTCTGATACCAACTACAGATACGAAATACCTGAAGCATGAGAGGCATAATTATGCACAACATAATATAAAAAACTTCTTCTCTAGAGCGTGCTGATCATAGGTAGCATGAAATAACCTGTTCTCAGGTATTTTTTCATAGTAATTTTAAGAGCTTGTATTTTAAAAAATATGAGAAAATTTAAAAAAACCCCAAAAACCTACCAGGCTAAGCTTTCACACTGCTTTATGCAGTAGTGATCACAACCATTTTTAAAAACAACTTCAGCTGAAGCACTTCACAAGTGCTCTCTATAACCCATTTTCATTTCTAAACACACTCATAACAGTTGGTTGCTATGGACAAAACATATATAGAAAAATACATGGAAAGCTGCAAGCAAGAAAGTTGCTCCCAAGGTTCAGAAAACATTACATAGATCATGCAGGTCACTTGTAAAACCAACTCACTTTTACAGATTTGTTTCTTCCATTAAAAGCCTGACCATACAGTTACCCATGCTAGCTTGCAAAAAACCACTCCCAGTGTTCCAAAACCTTAAAACTTGGTGTAGTGGGTCTGTCTGAGCTGATTTTCCCCATACAGCCCTCATGCTGCAGTACTAGGACACAGAGAGTGTTGATAACACACACCCTTGTTATGACTATCAGTGCCCACACAGCACCAAAGGTATGGGGGCGGGGGGCAAGATCTGGGAGGGGATACAACCTGGACAGCTGACCCGAGCTGACCAATAGGATATTCCATACCATATGANGCTTTTGCTTCGCGCGCGCGTGACCTTGCTTTCTCTGCTGTTTATTAAACTGCTTCTTAAGAACCCGTGGGTTATGATCTTTTCCATCTTACTCTCTCCCCGCTTGCCTTGCTGACGAAGGTTTGGGGTGGGCGGGGGAGTGATAGAGGGACTAGGGGTGGGCACCGGGCACCCAGCCAGGGTAAACCCACCACACTTGGGAACCACTGTGTTGCAGAATAAATAGAAGGGAAAAAAAAAAAAAAATCTATCTACTGACATGCTTGTATTGAAGACTAAAACAACCAAGGGACCATTCAACATCAAAAGCAAAACCAAAGGAAAGTGAAAACAAGGAAGTTGACTGAAATTGGTAAAGTTGCTTTGATAATTTCTATCACAAATCTAATGAAAAAAAAATTATCTAATGGTAGAACACTTCTGATTTTTTCTGTTTGGTTTTATTAAAATTTTTTTTAATTGAGCTTTAGCAGAAACAACACAGAAAATAGTTGCCTTGCCTACCTGCATAGATTCCCTCTAGAACACTATTGCTGCTCATTATCTTTTCCTTTGCTTTGTCTACTCTCTGGATTCACAATGAAGACAGCAAGATGTGAAGTAGAACACCATGACTTTGATGGTTTGCTGTATAGCTTTTGTTTTTTAAAGTGTCAAGCACATATGAAAATGAGAGCATACTAAGACAACTTCAGAGGAAGGGCTGCTCATGGAGCAATCACTAACTAGACTATCACCAGCCCTTTTGTTTGTTCAGCCAGCAGCAGTTCTCTTAAAGGGCTCAAAAATAAAATACTAATGGATTTTAGAAAAAAAGAAGAAATAAGGACATCCCTGAGTGTCTTGAGTCTCTTCAGCCCAGTAACAACAATGAAGCCACGAAGTACAACTCTAAAGGAAAAGCAAACTCTCTCTCAGTGTATGACTTGGCACACACCCATCAGCCAAAACACGCCTTCCACCTTTGTTACCCAGGTTGGGCTGCAAAGCTTGTTTGGGAAATTCATCTGAATGATCCAACTTGGCCCAAAAGTAAAAACTTATGGTCTCTGTACAGCTTAAGGGATACTACCACCAGATATTTGACCAGAACCTTGGAATAGTCACCTTGTAAAACCAGAGATATACAAGGTATGGGAATGCTGTTCTCTACCTTCAGCTTTTTAATAAAAACACCAGAGATTCTGCAAGCATACAACATATTAGTTATGTTTTCAGGGAGGAGTGCAGGATTATATCTATTGATAAAGAAAAAGCAAACCTTTTAATTAAAAGAGAACAAAAACACGTACACAGATGCCTAATTCACTGTGACAAGTAATTTTGCCCAACCTCAAAGGGGCTGCTTGCAGCCTTCAGAGACCACTTAAGGTAAGTCTAGGCAACTACAAAATATGACTTGAATCTACTTTTTCAAAGCTACTATAAATACAAAAACTACCCCTGCAGGTTTACAGATTAAATAAAATATTTCATCCCAAATCTATCTAAGCAGCCATCAACTTAGCATGTTTTCCTATGTAGACCAGAACACCGATCTCTCAATTCACAGACTGAAATATTACACATGCAGGTGAAATGCAAAGCCTCTGTGCCTGCCACCACAGTATATCCAACTTACACTTTGAGCCCTGGAGAGTCCTCAGTGTAGAATCGCCACATCCCACCAGTGCCCGTGGAAGTGGCACGGCCTGCACTTCTTGTCCCACAGCTGGCATTCTTCCTTTAGGGGACAACAGAATGAAACAAAGACCAAAATATGTCAGCAGTCTGCCAGTTTCTAGCACTAAGCACCTCAGGAGACTGCAGAAGCAAGACATGTGCATCAGCCTGCACAGCCAGAGGGAATGATGGCTGGCATAGCACTGCCTGGGGCTACAGCCTGGTGCACCAAGGACTGATGAGTTAGACCCACAGGTCCCCCACCTGCACACCCCACAGAAGCACATAGATCATGCTTCTGCCTCTTGTGCTAGGGCTGCCCAGCCATTAAGTAGAATCACAGAATCTTTTTGGTTGGAAAAGACCTTTAAGATCACCAGGTCCAACCATTAACCCAGCACTGCCAGGTTATCACTAAACCATGTCCCTCAGCACCACATCTACCCAGCTTTTATGTGCCTCCAAGGATGCTGACTCTACCCCTTACCCAGGCAGCCTGTTTCAGGGCTTGACAACCCTTTCAGGGAAGAAATTTTTCTTAATGTTCCACCTAAACCTTCCCTGTTGCAACTTGTGGCCATTTCCTCTTGTCCTATTGCTTGTTACTTGGGAGAAGTGACTGACCCCACCTCACTACAACCTCCTTTCAGTGACTTGTCGAGAGCGAGGTCTCCCTCCAGCCTCCTTCCTTCCAGGGCTAAACAACCCCAGGTCTCTCAGCCGCTCCTCATAAGCCTTATTCTCTAGACCCTTCACCAGCTTCACTGCCCTTCTCTGGACACGCTCCAGCACCTCAGTGTCCTTCTGTAGCGAGATGCTCAAAACCGAACACATTGTTGGAGGTGCGGCCTCATCAGTGCCGAGTCCAGGGGGACGATCCCTGCTGACCACATTATTTCTGATACAAAAGTACAACGGACAGGGGGGAAAGGGCCGCCCAGGGCACCTACCTCTGCCGGACGGTGGAACCCGCCGCTCGGGGAGCCACGGCCTTGCTGGGGGAGCGGCCGGAGGAACCGACGCTCGTAGCGCTGGGGTTGGGCCCGGGCTGCGGAGAGAGGAGAAAGGCGGGAAGGGATGAGAAGCCGGCGGGCACAAGGAGGGGACCGAGGGCACCCCAACCCCCCCGGCAGTCTGGGCAGAGCCCTACTCACCATGGCGGCTGCGGCAGCGCTCGGTACAGCCTCACTCGCACCCGCTCCGGCCACGTCTCTGCCCGCCGCAGACCCCGCCCCTTGCCGCGCCGCCAGGGCCCCGAGGCTGCGCCGGATGATGCCTGAGCAGCACCGGTCTCTTTTCCTTCTCCCCTTCCCTCAGCCGCCTCTTTCCGAGTGGGCTGACTCCGCCGAACGCTCCAGTCGCACCCGTTCCCTCAGCAGCCGTCAGGCCGGGTTGGCCGAACAGGGAAACGCGTAGGATGGGACGCCGGCATCGCCCGGGACGCCGGCAGGCGGGGCGAAGGGGAAGGCCCGGCAGAAGGGCTGACGTGTCCCGTGGCGGCCGTGGCGCCGCGCATGCGCGGGGCTGCCCGGTGTGTGGCGGGGCCCGGTCCCCCCGCGGCGGCCATGGCGGCGGCGGAGCCGGAGCCGGCGGCGGGCGGGGAGGGCCCGTCCGTGCTGTTCCTGCACCCAGACCTGGGGCTGGGCGGGGCGGAGCGGCTGGTGGTGGACGCGGCGCTGGCGCTGCAGGCGCGGGGCTGCCGGGTGCAGATCTGGACGGCGCACTACGAGGAGACGCGGTGCTTCGCCGAGACGCGGGGACTGGCGGTGCGGCGGGGCGGGGGCTGGCTGCCGCGGGGGCTCTGGGGGCGGGGGGACGGCCTCCGG